>CAKNXH010000033.1:1352314-1455785 GCA_932178445.1 Andricus quercusramuli | reverse complement strand
CAAAAAATATTTGTCATCTTTTTTTGTCCATACTTATTATAGTCCTGCTGAGGCCACGATATCGCTGGCGAAATGCATTGACATTTAAATAAATAAAGACTTTCTTTATTTACACCACCACTTATAAATTCGCAAGACCAAAGGCCAAAAAACTACAACATTCCATTTATATTTTTATTCATGTACCTACTGAATTGGAAACAAGATTAGTTTCAATTGAAAACATTGAAAATTTTAACGTGGATTTATATGTTTTAACCAGAAATCTTTGAACTGTTCAATTAACGAAAGCATGAAATTTTGTATAGAATTCATGAGAATACAAAATAAAATACAATGATCGAATTTTGAAGACCACCACAAAATACTGCTATCGCAATTCCTAAAACAAAAGAAGTTTGTTTTTTCCGACAACAATACAAAAAGAGGAAAGAAAAATGAGAAGGCGACGAAGCAAATCCAATTTGATTCTGCTCTAATTGAAAATTCTTAAATTTCAATTGTTATATTTTGCTGTTGAATGGAATTTGATTCTGAATTGTTTAATTGGAACGTGTTGAAAGCTCTCACTTTTTGCGTGTGAATCTATGGTGAATGGAATCATCTGAACTTCAATAAAATCTCACAAAATTAGATAATGCCCTGCGAAATCGACTGTAACATATTGAAATCCCTTGAATAATGTTAAAATCTTTTGATTTTCCTGGAAAATGTTAAAATTATTTTAAATCCCTTGAAATCGATACAAATTACTTATAATATTATGGATTCTTTCAATTTATTTTGAAATATTTTCAATCCCTCAAATGTTTTGAAAGTCCTTAAAAATTTTTTAATTTTCTGAAATTGTAACAAATGAATAATTATAAACAATGATTCAATTCTTAGAAAGTTGTGTAAAATCCTCTGATATCCCATGAACTCTGTGAAATACTTTCATTTCCTTGATATCAACCCTTTAAATCCCTGGGAATTTTTCGGAATCTTGTGAAATGTCCTACAGTCTTTCAAATCCCTTAAAATATTTCAAACTTTTTTGAAACTGCAAAGTCCTTGTCGCTCCTATAAAATCGAATAAGTCTCGAATAATCTCCCTGAAAATCCTTTTCAATACTTACCCTCGAAGTCTTTGAAATTCTCTGAAATTCATCAGAAATTTTCTAAATACTCTAAAAGCTTCGAAGCCCTATAAAATTTTTTCAACCCCGGAAGTCAGTCAAAATCTGTTGATGTCTGGAATTGTTTTCGTGATTTTTTTAAACAGCTGAAATCTTGTGACATTCTTAGAAATCTCCTGAAGTGTTTTTAAATCGTTGAAATGTTTTGACATATCGAAATATTTAAAAATTTTGATTCTTGAGATGGCAGATATGTTATCTTAGCAGATCAGCAAAGAAAATTGAAAATATTTTTGAAGGCTAAGTGAAAAGATAGTTGCATTCGCGAGCAATTTGAGGAAACAGTACCATTAGTATAATGTTTTTCAAAATATTAATTAATGGATCTTGTACGTTTCTACGATGATCAGCGTCTAAGAGACTAATAAATTCAAAAAAGTATATGTATTGTCAAACAAATGGACTTCTAATTGACCATTATAAATTAATGTTTTCTGATGAGGGGAGCATTTCGTCTCTGGAAGCGTCGACTATTTCATACCATAAAGGATCATCTGTACATCATTAAAGTTTGTTTTGGTCTGCAGTATGTCACATCACATCCAGTATACATACGCAGAAGAAAATGGATAGTCAGCTAAGCCTTAATATCTAGAGTCTCATGCTGGCCATATTTCAGCTTCAAGTATGGAGATGGTGTAGCGCACCAGCTGCTGAGTGTCAAAATTTGATAATTAGTTTTACTACCCTAGAGTGTAAAGTGTATGATCCTGGAGTGTGAACCTGATTATTCTAGGAGTGTTAGCTTAATTGTATCGAAGTGTCAACCTAATCTTACTAGAGGGTAAAATTGAGTGTATGTTGTCCTTGTTCTACCTACGTATATATTCACGAGAGTAAGAGAGACTAGACACGGATATGTAAGTCAATTAATAAAACTTGAAAAACATTTATACAAAGTTAATCAAGCCTGAAAGAATCTTCATTATTTTTGATGAGTAAGATGCCTGATAGATTATTACACATGCACAAACACTTTGACAACATGTTACTTTGAGTTCCAGAGGATAAGGAAAGGGCCTCAATGCATTGTACTAAATTGAAATATTTTTAACACTGGAAAATTCAGAAAACTATAAATGAGTATGGAAAGTCCTAAAAGTCTCATTTCTTTAATAAGGAATTACGAAATTTTAAGCTCGTGTTCTGTTTAGAATGTTGAGAATTTGCACTGATTGATGAGTGACGTTTTTGTCCTAAGTCCCTCGGAAGCATCGAATTGGACGTCAAAAATCAAAACCAAAACCACTCGATCCACTCTCTACCCATGTTCGAAATATCAAAAAATGGTTCAACAAATTAAAAATTTGTGTAACACATCAAACATGACGCCGAACGTCACTGGTTCAGAAAATGTGTTTTGAGTGTCGGATGTGCTTGCTCAGCCTGCGGTGGAAATCGTGGAGTAGCCACTTCTGATTGAAAATTCTAGAGTGTCAATTTGATCATCCTGATAAAAAATCTGAAACACCTGTGGATATTCAAAGCGACTATAAAATTATAATCGGCCTGACTATGAAGGAAACATTGAAGATGATACTTTGTGCTACACAAAAGATCAAATTGCCCATTTAAATTTGGAGACTCAGAGTTCAACTATCAACTTTTCTCCGTGTTTAATTAAGAATAATAGTAAAAAAGAAATACTGTCTGAAAAGAGTGTCAAGAAGTGTCAATAGTGTCGTGCATCCGAGGTCTGTATATGAGGAAACCGGAAGGCTCTTTGCAGGTTCCGCGGTTCCCATGACGCCGTGGGGCCTAGTGAAGCCGGAAGTTCGTTGAAGTTGGTAGCTGTTTGCACTGTCCTGGCATGCAATGGCTTGAAATTTCCTAGTTTTTCCTTCCTTTCGCTGCTGCACAAACTGCTGCTAAGTGTATGTATAATGTCGTGCAACTTCTAGGGATAACATTCCGCATTCTAGCAGCTTTTTCTTGCTGCCCTCCACGTCGTTTGTCACGACCTTCGGGCAACGAAATGCAGGCTGAAGTGCTGCGTTCTTCGAGCACGAGTGAAACTTTGCCAAGTTTACGTTCCCTCTTCAGAAGGTTCTGCACGATAAATTGTTCATCTCGTAAATCCGTTAATGAATTTCAAAAACAGGATATTTAAACAACTTTCAAAATATTTTTGACCCTGTTTTTGAACTCCTGTTGTCACATGTCGATGGGAGCTGAAGGTCGAAATTTATAAGGTTCATCTGAAAATCCTTTGTTGTCAGTGTTATTAAAAATTATTTTTCTTTTGTTCGAGCTAATAGGTGTCTTATTTCTCGGCTGTGATAGTCACTAAAAATGCTGTAATTATCACTGTGGATAATTGGCATATAAACTTTAATTTCTTTAAAAACGTGATACCACCTATCTTTAAAGATTACAGTTCATCACAATATTTTTTTTTTAGTAAGAAGCGATATAAGGGATTTCAGAAGATTTGAAAGACTTTTAGTGAATCGGAAGCATCTCAACAGATTATACAAAGTTTTGACGAATTTCTACGGAATTTTAAGGCATTTAGAGGGATTTTAAAGAATTGAGAATAATTTTTCCGGATGAGAAGAATGTTCAGGGATTTTAAGGGATTCCAAGATGTTCTAAGAGATTTTGATATATTTAAAAATAATGAACGAAATTTCCGAAAATTTCAAAAGAATTCCAAAAGATGCTGAAGTATTTCATCGAATTATCAAGGATTGTAGAAGATTTTAATGGCATTCAAAAAATTTTCAGGGATTTTACAACATTTTTGAAAATTTCGAAACATTTTCAGAAATTTGAATGGATTTAAAGAGATTTAAAGGGATTTTCAGAATTGTAAAGAATTGTAAGGAATATTTAAGATATTTCTGAGATTTTTAACAAATTTTAGGATTTCAACAGATCTTACTGAATATTGAATTAAATTTTGAAGCCAGAGTGGAACCAGTTCCACCGGAGTGAAAAAAATTCTATACCAGTACAGAATTTGTTCCTCTCGCTCGCTGATTCGCAAATTTTTAATTTTATATGATCCTATAACTTTCGTTTTAAAATACGCATTTTCGATTAAACCGCTAACATAACATAAAATTGTTGATATTTGTGAATCCTGATGATGATTTTCGTTTACAAATGCTATTTTCCAGATATTTCAATCTACAGAATTTCTGAAATTAAAACAAGAATCCAACGATCAAATTTGGACATACATCAAAAAGTGCCTCTATTGCAATTCCTAAAAACAAAAAAATTTGTCTCTTAGGACAAAAAAAAAAGGGAAGAAAAATGAGAAGGCAACCATCCAAATCCCCTCAAATGTTAAGACCTTTTCGAAACTTAATGATTTTATGTCATAATTCTTTTTTAAACGCAGTGGTCTCGTCGTCCTGAAATTTCGGGAAGATTAAAAAAAGAATTGAAAGAATTAAAGAATTGAAGAGTCAAGGAATTAAACCTTTCCCAGTTCCGCCAATTTTTCAGGACGACAAGATACAGCCTTTTTAAAAATATCAATTTTCAGCAGAAATCACCAACTTATTTTAATAACTAACCCAACTAAAATAATTTTATTATTGGAATCATGCAAACTTTTATTATTGTCAAAAAACAGAATTTTCAAAAGCGACTAGAATATACACTTTTCCTTCAACGAAATTGTTTCACTTGAAACTATTTTTAAAATAACTATCACACAACCATGGCGTTCGTTCATTCATTATGACTCTAACTATAAACTTCTATCGAGCAAAATAATTATAATTATTTGACTCCATTCACGCTACGAATTTTCACAATTTACCGATACTTTGTAGAACTTTAGCAGCAGCTTGAAGTTTAGTATGTTCCCGAAAGTTTGATAATCATTATCGAATATCGCATTATTGCTAAAAGTTGTAAAAAAGTTTGCATTGCTTTCCATCAATAATAATAATCTCAACGTACATTAATTTTTTTGTCTACTAGCCAGATTAAAAGTTTATTACTATACATAAGTTTTAAATCGTATAAAATTCTGTTTTCACTTAAATTCGTTGCAGTTGAATGAAAATATTGTTTGAATTGGATTATCATATTCTTATCATGTTAGATTAAGAGAAGAATAATTTTCATTCAGTTTTAGGATCATTGAAAATTAATGCAGTGTTGGGAAGTTCCTTAAAAAATGAACTAATTGCTGCTTCACTTATTTCGGGATATATGTAGAGAATTATTATAAGAATTTCAAACAAAAAAATTAAAGCCGTTATTTTCACTGTGAACAGTTGGAAAATTTGCAATTGCAAATGTTCAAAATTAGATGACTTCTGAAATCTGAGAGATCAAACTATTCCAAAAATTCATGAAAAATTGCATCAATTTATATTACATATAAATTATACAATGAAGAGTCTTCTATTGGAAATGTTAAAAATTAATGAATTTGAAATTGCAACTCGTGATAATCAAAGAATTTTCAGTTGGAAATATTCAAACTTGAACTATTCGAAAAATTAAAAATCAAATAACTTAAAAATTGAATTGTCAAAATTGAGTAATTCAAAATTCCATATTTTAAGAATTTATCAAAACTTTACTTTTGGTTTCCAAAATCATAAAAAATAACGATTTTTTTTATAAATCCTCAAAATTGTACAATTTTCAATAGCAAATCATCAAAATTGAACTATTCCCATGAAGCATTTAAAATTGCATCCTTTCCAATTATATGTGAAAATATTGAAATATTCATATTGAAAATATTGAACAGTTTTCAATCAAAAATATTCAAAATTTTAATATTTTTAATTGCAAATCATTCTTATTGAAGAATTCTCAATCTTAAATCTTCAAAATCGTATAATTGAAAAAAAAATTATTTTGAAATTTACCGTCGCCACTTATACCGAATATTCAGTACAGATAGCCGGAATTTTTTCGGTATTTGAAGACACATCTTTCCCAACTACATACCTTGAAAATACGAATTTTGAGAATTAAATAACTGAGAACTCTTTATTTTCAAAATACAAGAATTTTTAATCGTAACTTTTCGAATGTGTAGAATTCTGAATTGTAAATTATTTGGGTAGAACAAAAGGCTTGACCTTTGATTTCAAAAATCACTCAAATTTGAGAATTTTTATTTAAAAGTTATTCATATTAAAAAACTGTCAATTGGTATTTTATATAAAAAAAAGATCGCAAAAAAAAACGAAGTTCAAAGAAGGTATTTGCATCTCTAACTAAAGAGGTGTATCTTAATAAAATGAATTTTCAACAAAACTCCTGAATCTTGAAGTCAAACAAAACAATTATGTAAAATAAAGTTGAATTGTCAAACCTAAAATACGATTCGTCAATAGAAAATATAATGAATAAAAAATAAATCAAATAATTTAATTTTTTACTGAAATAGTTTAATTTTCAACAAAAAATATGAAGTTACATCAGAAAGTTTACAGTCAACCAAATAGCTTAATTTCCTACCAAATAGTTAAATTTTCGAGCCAAGAAAGAGAATTTTCAACATTACATTTGAATTTTGCACCCCAAAAGTGTGAAATTTCGACCAAATAGTTAAATTTTTAACTAGGAAATATCAAGTTCCAAAGAAAAATATAAATTTGCAATTGAAAAAATTAATTTCTAACTAGAAACAAAATAGTTACATTTTGATTAATAATTCAATAATGTTTAATTAATTATTAATAATTGATTTAAACGAAAACTATAATGCATTTTCAACAAAAAAGTTGAATTTCTGACCAAAAAATATTGCTTTTGCACAAAATAGTTTCCTTTTCGCCAAAATAATTACTGTTTTAACCAAATACCAGAAATTGGAACCAAGAGAGATGGATTCCGACCAAGACATATAAGAGTCAACTTTTCAACAAAAAAAATAACCTTCAAACAAAAATAGTATTCGTTCAAGGCCAAGAATTTTTAATTGTAACTTTCCAAAATTTAAGAAATTTGAATGGCAAATTTTGTTTTTTGGAATTAAAAACTTGTCCTAAATTATGAAAGTTTTTAATTTTTTTCCAACCAAAATCAAAATTTGTGCAAGCTTTAAGTTCTAAAATTTGAAAGTTTATAATTTTGATTATTTATTTTCGAAATTCTTTCAAGTTGGAAGATTTAGAGTTGAAAATGTGTCCATTGATATTCAAAATCATTCAAATTTAAGAATGTGAACTTATTGATATTTTTTTTATTTTAAATTCTAAACCTTGAACTACTGTTGCAAAAAACTCAAAAAATTACTTCATTTCGAATCGTGCATATAAGAATTTAAGAATCTAGAATTTCAAATCTTCAATATGGAACTTTTTCAAAAAGATGTTCAAAATATTATCAGTCAATGTCTCTTAGAAAATCTCATTACGATATAAAATAACACACTAACATTTAATTTTTTTTCTTTAGTTATACTTCATGTTGAGACAAATTCATGTATATAAATGAAAGGAAGATATTAATTAATATTGAATAAAATTAAAAGTAAGATGGAAGTTAAAATTCTAGGGAACACGATGTAGCTATTTCAATATTCATTGCAATTATGACTTTGCAAGCGCAGGAAGAATCCTTTAGGTTGAAAACCAAGCTGCCGGGGCAATTTTGAATTTGGATCATTGAGAACTCGCTTTTTGAAAGAAAACGCATCTGATTGTGGCAAGTTCCTCAAGTACACGTGTTACATTTTCTCATTAGCGAAATTTTTTTTCTCATTCCGGTCACATTCGAGGCATCACTAGATATAAATCGTTAAATCGATACTATTTACTTTCGTTTACAAAAACGTGAATATCTCCTAAAAATCCACCGACAAAGTAGGCACTTTTCTTGCGGAATGTAACAATTTATGATTATTAATCATATGCTGCAGTAATTCATTCTGAAGCATATTCTTTAATGCGATAATTAGGCAATCAAAAAATGAGAGTGCAATAACCTCACATAGCGCGCTATTTCTTCTACATCAAATAATAATAATCAGACCAGAGAATACTCATATATGATATAAAATTATTCATTTTTATTAATTATTGATGGAACAATCGCCTCAGAAACAGTTACCTTTTCTTATTAATTATCTCTTACTGCTCTTCAGCGGTTAATTCAGATCAATCCGAGTTTGTCATAAAGAACACAACATGCTTTGATTAAGATTGAGGATTGCCGAAATGAAGAACAATCCATCATCTTCTCAATTTTCTGGCACAGAAACGTTTCGAAGTTTCGTGCACTATGATTCGATTCTTCGCTGATGTGATCGGCCTTATTACTTTCAGCGACCAATCGAAATAATAGAATTGAATGCAGAGCACGTATGAACGTTTTGCCCGCTGCATTCCTATACCATTGCCGTAGGTCACAAGAATTGTTCAATAATACACATGTGTAGACAAAGGCTTTCCGCCCTGAGAGGGTGCAGAGCCTCAAGGCGTTTATATCATCCAACATTATTTAGGGATCACCACCCTAAGTTTTTGTGTCCACTGTGCTTATATATTATATACTGCACCCCAACTCATATTCCTGGCCCTTGGGCACTATATGCTTGGTTCGAAAACTCGACTGGAGACGCGGTGGCAATTTTCATCCCACCAATAATAATAATCAGACATCTATATCCAAGCTGGTAGCTGGGTAGTGGGTACTATATTGGACGTCATTTGATGCCACATCGCGTTACCACGGTCCTCAGTAACTCAGCACCACATGCACACGTCGGTCACCACATGCACACGTAGATCCGAGACTTAGTTGGTTTTCTTTTGTATTAAAACGCGATACGAGCGCACGCCACGTTCAGTTCTTGATCAAACCTTGCGAGGATAGGGTTCAATGTAAACATGATTTCTAGATCAGGTTTCATACTTTTTTTTATCCTTGATCAATATTTCCACAGAGGGCCGTTAAAAACAAGCCATACTCTGGCACTGAGAGCAATTTTTATTGCAATAAAGGAACTGTCTTATTTTGGTAGGTGTCGTACAGATCATATCACAGTATTGCTGAAGAGGAGAAAGACTTTTTTTTCCTAAACATGCATAAAAATTGCGCCTATCCTATGCCTATGGAATGACGAAAAAATAGTTGATTTTATAGCAGTCAGGGAAAAACAAATGTGTCACATGCACAGTTCGCTATTCAAGGATTCAAACTTTGTGATTGGACGATTTCGCATTATTTCCTCCAGCATGGTAAGAAAAGTAGCTTTTGCGAAATAAAATTATATAACATTGGAGAGTAAGAATTACTTCAAAATACATCACACTAGCATCAATTTTGAAAGCTGAAGAGATATTATTGATTCACATGAATCTAATACCCTGTATCATTAAGGAGGAGAATATAAAAATTCATATTTGGCGGCCAAATTATGGATTCTATGGCAAATCGACTTGAAAAAATTCGTAGGTCTTCTTAGTGTGAGAAACTTTGACACGATATCTTTGGTCATATTTTGCGTTGCTCATCTATATATTTGAATTTTTTATTTTCTTATGGCCTTCTTATTATTTATCATCTGAAAAATTAATCGCCACTGGCGCAGTTTAACAGAAAAGTGGAAATTTTAGTTTCGTGTGTTCAATTTTTCATAGCTAAAACCATAAATATTGGTGGCAAAGGCTAATTAGAAACTTGATCTTTCTCTGTGGACCACAAAAGGGTCCACACAAAATTTTTGAATCAGATAATATATCATCTGTAAAAGTCGATAATTGCTGAAAACTGGATCGGCCAAAAACGTATTAAGTGATGAACAGAGAAAAAATTGAACCATATGAAATAATTGTTTCGTATTTATCCTCAAAAGATGAATCAAGTCATTTTTTGAATTTCTGTACTTATTATTGAAGCGGGACCAAAGCAATGAGAAATAAAGTATTTTGATGCAAGCTTATAATTCTTTTCTCTCTCATCTATATTTTCAAGCCTTGCCGACGACCGAAAGCCACATGAAGTTTAACATGTATTTCTCATAAGGAAAAAAGACGTTTTTGTAAATCTCATTCAGAATCCTCAATATTATCTCAATCGAGTTGAAACTCGACATTTCTCTTCACAATTGGCCACAGAATACCAATGAAGTCTCGATTTTCAAATACCAACACAATAAGTCTGTTTATAGGGTCCCAAAGAAACCCCATAAGTGCCAAAATCGATTTTGCGAGTTTTTCGCGGTAATTATGACTTTGCTATGCGGTTTTCTCAGTTAAAATTATTTCTAGCGCATGAAAGACCATTTCATATCGATGATTAAAAGCCCATATAAATTATTTAAACAATTTATTATTGTTTTTAACAATTTTCTCATAAAATGGAGTTAGAAGGACGCGGTTTTTTCCAAAATTTCCCACTTGTCCAATTTTTAATCAGAGGGAAGTGGCTACTTCATCAATGTTAGCAAGAGTGATTGTTTAAACAATTTATCTTCAATATTAATAATATTCGTTGAAAAAAATGCTACAAAAGTGTAGTAAAAAAATCACTCTTAGTCTAATTTTCAATCATGATAAGTTAGGTAATTGATTAGAGTCGTGAAAATTAATTGTTTAAACAATTTATCATAATTACGAATAATATTATATTTGAATAATGTTAGAAGGATTCGTTTTCTTTTAATTTCTGGCCTTTTGTCTAGTTTTCATGAGGAGTGAAGTAATAATGAATTCAAGTTAACAAAATAATTGTTCAAACAATTTATTACCTTTGTTAATAATATTCTCTTTGCTTAGTTGGTAGAATGTTGCAGTTTTTCCTGAAATTTTGAACTGTTTATCTATTTTTCGGTTGGCGTGACTCAAGAATTAATTAGATTTAGGGGAAATAATTTTTTAAACAAATTAATAATGTTTTTGACTATTTTCATCTGTATCAATGCCTGATGGTTGCAGTTTTTTGGCAATTTTTACCTTTCTGCCCTTTTTTCACTTAGTGAGGTAATAATTATTTAAAGTGAAGAAAAAAGTTGTTCTACAATTTAATATTGATTTCTGCTTATTGTGTCAAATAGATTCTTTTCTTTAAATTAATTTTTTTAAGCGTTGGAGAGAGAGCAAAAATAATGCACTTAAAACGACAATACTATTCGAAGAATCATTTTTTTTGTGGTTGACTGATTATTTGTTCATGAATAAAAAGGCGATGAGAAGTTTAAGATTTGAGAAAAAACCGCCAATTTCTAGCACTTATCTAAGAAAAGATAGTTATCAACAATATTAAATTGTTGAAACAACTTTTTTGCTGAATCTAATTAAAAATTAAGTCACGCCTAATCAAAAATAGACAAAAAATTGAAGATTTCAGAAAAAACCGCAATATTCTACCAATTTAGCAAAGAGAATATTATTAAAAATGATAATAAATTGTTTAAACAAATATTCTGTTAACTTGAATTTATTATTACTTCATTCCAATTGAAAATTGCAAAAAAAGCCAAAAATTTCAGAAGAAACCGCATTTTTCTAGTACGAAAAATACCTTAAGTACGAGAAGCAGAATTATGTATTTTTACGCTTATTTTAAGGTATAAAAATGAGCATAGAATATAATACAATTTTTTTAACATTCTAAAAAGTTTCAATTTCCTCAAAATATATCAATGATTTTCATTATTCTACATGTTCCTTAGAAAATTGTTCACAATTGTTCGAAAAGTCATTTTTATGCCTTTTTATCGATCAAAATAATAGAAAAATATCTGTGAATTCAATCTCAAGTGTTTCCATCTAGTTGGTATTTTTAATTACATGGTGTTCATTTCACGAGAACTTTGCTTCCTGTTAGCAAATGTATTTGCTTCCTCACAGAGGGAGCATTAGTGATTTTTTTAATAATGGACAAAGAAAAGTCTTCATATTGATCGAATCAAGAATAGAAATTTACAAAAAATACTAAATTGAAGAATAATACAAAAAAATTTGTAATACAGAGACGAATCAGGCAAATCAAATTTTGTATTCGAAATGATACTTTTTCGAGCTGAAAAAGGGAACTATCCCTTTCCCAGCTTTATAATTCCTTTACAAAAACTGTCAGAATTATTCTATTCGAAAATTTATGATCAAAAAAACTTTTCTATTCAGGCTTCAACCTTTAATTAGATCGATGAAAAAAGATTTCCTGCTTGAAACAGATGTACTACATATTATAAATGAGCATAACTTCCTTAATCTGCAATAAAATGTACTAATATTATAGGTCAATCGATTCGCCTCAAATCAAGGAATCTTTTTCATTCTTGCATCAATTTTGAATAATGTTCACGAAAAACTATTTTAATATTAAAAACCGTGTTCCCAAATATTACGAATTGCCATAGATTCATTATCCTTCAATAAAATGTATCCATATTATGGGTCAAGCGATTCGTCTCGAATGAATACAACTTTTATACTCTTGTATCAACTTCAAATTATGAGAATGAGAACATTTTTACTATAAAAATCGGTTTAAAAAAATATATAAATTACCATAACTTCCTAACTCTTTGATAAAATGTATTAATATTGTAGGTCAATCGATTCGTCTTGAACCAAGGAATCTTTCTTATTTTTTGCATCAACTTTGAATTATGTCAAAGAAAAAATATTCACTATAAAAAAACGTATTTTCAAATAGTATGCATTATAATAACTTTCGTACTCTTAAATAAAATTTATGGATATTATGGGTCAATCGATTCGTCTCAAACCAAAGAATCTTTCATAATCCTGCATGAACATAGAATTATGTTAATAAAAAAAGTTTTACTATAATAAACCATCATAAAATATTATTCAGTGCTGAAAAATGGAATTAATATTTTCAGAGATCCTTCGGTCAGTTCCAAAATATTAGTGGTGAAAATAAGCCCTCTGAATTTGATTAAATTATCTGCAACCGTTTTCAAGTTATCGTTTTCACAAAAAAGTGGGACACACACACCCGGACAATTGCTTGGAATATTGTATCAGACATTTTTAAATTGCGGAAGGTTTGATTAAATGAATTTAAAAATTTTAAGAAATGTTACCACAATAAAGCTTTCTCTATGAGAAAGCAAAAAACCAAATGTGCTCAAAGAAGAAGGCTTTAACCTTTTATAACATTTTGTTGCACGTTCAAGAGTGCCAGACTGAATTCTACACTTTTTATAGGACAAATTTTTACCGCCGAGCCTCAACAATATTATTAAAAAGAATAATAATTCATTTGTGACGATGATAAAGGGAAATTACGCCATAAAATATACAAAGCAGCTGGTTTACTTCCCGCCTTTATATTTATCTAACGTCTGTTAGGTCTGTCCTGCGTATTTTTGCTTTAAATACGTCGTTTCTGTAGATGACATTCTTGAAGGGTCGCTGAAATTCCTGTGGCGTCTCAATCTTATATCGCCCCTAAGCACTACCATAATATTCGCGAGTTAGTTCATCTTCCACTATCTGGCAAGGACTAGCATAAATTGGAACTCTGTCCTTTAAAGTGGTTATAGTATAATCGATAAAATATTTCATCTGGAGAGGAAAATGTGAATTTTTCTAAAGATAACGTCATGATTCTGACAAACACTCTAGATTTATTTTTATCTTGCGAAGAAAGTGCTATTGTGTTTCTAAAAAGAGCCGAAGGACTTCCATTAACTCACGGCTTTCCTCTAGTCGTAATGAAATTTATTGATGTATATAAAAGCTTATAAGTACTTTTTGTGTAGGATTCGCTTTTATAGCTCGACTTATCAGGAAAAAGCAGAGTTTCATTATAGACGTCAAAATTAGTTTGATTCTTATATCCAGTGACGCAATGAAGATTTTATTATATCTTCGCCAGCATTTTAATCAACACTGATCAAATTATTTTTATGCGTCACTGGTGAAAATTTATTTTCAGAGTAAATTAAAATATGCCACAATAATTCAAAAATCGTGACTGTTGTTAAAAGTTTCAAATTATACAAATAAGTCTACTGAAAACTAGAAGTATTTGCTAGAATTTAGACACTTATGGAATGTTCAGAGTAATTAAAAATATTTACAAAGAATTAGAATGTTCATATTTACTCTACCGGCTAAGATATTCAGAAAGTCTTCCACATATTGCATTACGTCACTTTCCGAGACGACCTATTATATTTACATAGACAACTATATGAATTAAGAATTTAGAAATTCATCTGACTAATACTAGATATTACTACTTGTGCATGAAGGCTTATTTTATTCCGTGCTTTTCTAATGCATATTTTAGATTCAACACACTTGTCTTAATACAACATGGTAATTGATATAGAAAATGTTCATGAACAAATAAATAAATTTTGAAACCAGCTAACATGTATTTTTCTCGAAGTATGAAAATGTGGACCTGAGAGATCAAGGAAGATATTTCTTATGGATATTAATTTTACACTATTTGATTTTGACTTTAGCGTATCGCAAAGTTCAAAATATAACGTAAAAATCATAATTATTATATTTTATTCGAAGCGATTGTTAATAAATTTGGATGAATAAATAGAATTTGTGAATCCTTGTTAGCATAGTATTAAAGATTAAAGTTTAAATTATGAATATTTTGAATAATTATTTTTAAGTTTTATCCTGGAATAGCAATTCAGCATGATCAGACAAAAAATTATCAGACAGACTTTGAAATGATTTTTCAAATCCTTTCTAAAGAAATTTTTCATTTTTCTAATGATAGGTTGGGGGAGGTGTGCGACAAGACTTTCTGCGTGCTTTATTCGCCCTTGTTGATATACTTTTAGATCATTGATTTCGTCATATTTCTTCGAACATTTCTAAGAAAAACATGAAACTCTGAAATATTCTGGATCAAACATTTGTAATTTTTTGTTGATCAGGTCATAAATTCAAAACATATATGGGTCTGTCCATGACACACCTTTACTACTTATTGAACGTACTTCTTTCTTGTTTTGCGTTCGTAATTTTATTCTTTATTTTCCGTGCACTCAATATAAAATAACTGGCTTGAATAAAAATACTTAAGTAAATTGAATTGAAATTGAATATACTTCGAAGGATGGCTAGCACGTATTTTTAATTTTAAAAAAACAGTAGCTCCATATTACCTTGAATCTCCGGAAACTGAATTTATTTGGAAACATAGGTTTTTGCATCTTTCTTACCTTGGTTGGTAAACATTGTCCCTATGAGTTGCTCACAAATATAAGTATAATGAATATGATTATATTGAACGTGATTGCATCCGAGTAGTTTTAGGTAATAGTCGTGTCCCATTTTTCATAGTAAAATTGCAATTATAATCAACTTAGTGATACTTATCAACTCCCTTTTTCCAAATGTGTATTCAGCGTACTCAAAACATCCTACGAAAGATGTCTTCAATACAAAAAATGGTTCCATCCTAATGAAAGGTATAAAATTATTCTCACAAATTTATCATTTTTTCATTCAGTGAAATATTACCTGAACAAATTAACGTTTTGATTGCTTAACAGTAATATGATATTAGTGTTTAAAAATCAGTTGATTGATATAGTCAAATGTAATTTTGAATCGAATGAACATTTCCTTTGCATAAATTCAATTCCATCGATTGAAGTGAAAGGTTTTCTTGAAGTTGGAAGATGTGGTTGCTGAAACCATAGAAAGGTACACTAAATTGTACCAAATAATCCTCAGGTATAAAGAAATTGATTTTCAATATGAGGAAATATTTATGCTATTCAAAGATGCGTTATACCGTTCAGAATAAGCATTTAATAAACCTGACAAAATATCAATTAATTCAAAGAACCAAGTCCTTGATTTAGAGAAAAGAGAAAATTATTTGCATAATAACTTGATTTATAAAATCAAACATAGCTTACAATATAACAAATAGTCCATCATACTAAAAAGCACAGTGAATGTTGATGCTAAAAACACAGAAAGCATACTAGTATTAGCTGTCATACGAGGTATGTCCGAAAAGTATCCGACCTTGTGCTGTGTCTTCATACCTTGTTGTACTATAATTGGATAAAGGTATTTAACATCTAGGGGTACGTCTGTAAAACGCAATCATAAATGACACGGACCTACAAATCTTCTGCCTAGTAGTGTTCAATTGCACGCAGGGCTTGCGATTGAACGATGAAAATATCTTTTCATGTAATCAACAACCTTTTAATATGGTCTGCATTGAGTTAAATTAAATTTACTTTACAGAACGCATATAAAGTTATGCTGATAATATAAATCCCTTGTACCGCAAGAGCCACATATTCTACATCCTTTTAGAGAAAGCACATACAAGAAAGCAGAATAAGTACGGACTGTAGCTGGCGGATTCTGAGGACTAGAGCGGCATCAGAAGAGTGCACCGAAGGCGGTTTTCCGCCAGTTTTCTATCCTCTTTCATTTTTATTTTCTTATTTTTTAGGCGCTTCTCTGGGTGTACGTAAATGCCCCTATAGGCATAATGTAAGACCACTGCACATCTAGGTATATCCAAAAGCGTCTAAGAGGTTTGCTCCGAGCGCATTCTGGATGGCAAAAATATTCCGTATAAATCTCTGAGTATTGCATTGTACACAGTAACGTTACCGGAAGAGGTAGAGTTGTCGATACATGTGTGCACATACGTGTCCGCGTACTGTACGACTTCCGAACAACCCTTATCTCCTTCCTCTGGCGCTGGGCCGACGTATCGACGATATTATCGATATTTTATTCGTATTTACCCCACATTGGCTATGCCTCTCGTCCGCCCTCTTTGCAAGCCGGGTTACGCCTCATGAGCCTCGGTCTATGTAGCCAGGAAGATACAGAAAGATCCTCGGACGGTTGCTGTCTTTGTGGGGTTAGTTTGATGTATGCGCTTCCTTTTTAAGTCTTATTTGGCTCTGTTGCCCACTGACTCGATGAAAATTTCTAAAAGAGAGTGCAATCTGCTGAAAATATGAGTTTTAGTTTCATGAATATCAAGAAGGTTTGTGAGCGTTTATATTAAGATGTTTTATATGAAAAAAGACAGTAAAATACATTTCCTGGATATAATGATTATTAGAACTGATATTTCCTTTATTATGCACTGGTCCAGAGAGTAGGTTGCTGTCATTATATCTTTAACTGGTGGGGCAGTTGGCCCAGCTGACGTTGGATTAAGGGAAACATACGTGGAAATTGTCTGCGACTTACTAAAGCTTGACAAATATTTGAAGAGCTCAAAACCTTCATAAGAAATTGTATTGCCCTTTCGATACTAAAATTGTATTTGCATACGACAAAGATCCTCACCACTGCTTTTCTTGAAACAAAGACCCCAGTTGTTTTGACGAAAAAACTCCTGTAACTCACTACATAGCTTGTGGATGTAGGTGTGCTGATATTAGCCCAACCGGTAGATACATTCAATTCAAAATTAGAAAACACATTAAAGATGGTAAAAATGATTAGATAAAAATATCTTTCATAATTCACTCACACGATCAGGACCAGAAATTTTTCCCTCCAAAAACTAATATTGTTGGGTACGACAGGAACTAAAAGGAAAGGAATTTTAAAGAGATGTTCCATATTATCAAGAACGCTAATAATATTACCAAAAACACGTAGACAGATTTTTCTATTGCTATATATCATAGTTTGATCCTCTTAATAAACAATATGTATACCATTAAAATAATAATACGGCGGCTGAATTCCTGGATCCTCTAAAACCCTACAATATACGTGTGTGTCTATTAAAGTGACCCGAATAGAGAAAAGTTTTTCTGATTCGAGGAAATACCCTCCAAAAAGCTTCAATTTGCTGAAAATAAAACTGTGAATTTCAAAACATTTTTGGGAACAATATAGGCGCCTACTGTCGTTAAGCAACTCCCAAACGTTGTCAATAGTATATCAAAATTTATTTTTGATCTTGATTCTACATGCCACGATCCCCTTAATTTCCCTATCCCTTCATCTTTTCCCTCTCCGGCAAGCTGAGTTACGCCAGACGAGTCTCGTTCTACACAGCCAGGAAGCTACAGAAAGTTCCTTGGACGGTTGCTGTCTTTGTGGGGTTAGTTTGATATATGCGCTTCTCTTACAATTCTCATTTTAGATTCTAGCCCACTGACTCGGTTAAAATTTCTAAAAGAAAGTGCAATTTGCTGAAAATATGAGTTTTAGTTTCATGAATATTGAGAAGGTTTGCACGTTTGTCCGTTATGTTGGCCCGAATAAAAAAAATTGCTTTCATTTGAGAAGACATCCCCAAATATCTTCCGTTTGGTCAAAAAATTACTGTGAACTTTGACAAAAAATTTGAACAATATGGGCTCTCACGGCTGTTATACCACTTTAGAACGTTGTCAGTAGCATAAATAATGACAACTTCTATCTCACTTTTACATTTCAAGAGCATCAATTTGAGCCATCTACTAAGAAAATTAAACTGAAAGAAAATATTTCAGTATAGGGATTTTTATGCCGCTCAATTTCCCTATCCCTTCTCCTCTTCGCTTCAATGATTTTGTGTTAAAAATGTGGTATTCCAATAGAAAGCCGATTTTTCCCAAGGTTACCAGAATTTCTCTACGATCCGCAATTGTCTCTTTAATTGTCTGATATAAAATCTCATAATCGTGGCTTGATCATTTTTTTTAAATCTCAGGCAAGGTAAGTTTTCTGCGCAACCCTAAGAATGGGAAAGTAGAAGCAAGTTTAAGAACCTAACAATTTTTTTCACATACGTGTGCAGAATAGATTGGAGAATATTCTGAAACAAAATCTGATTTTTGGAAAAGTAAAAAGAACTTCGTGGTTTTAGGGCCAAAAAGTATCTGAATATTCATGACTTTATCCTTCTTTCCTGAACAGCTGACATCTGCTAAGAATTAAAATTTTTCAATCGATAAAACTTGTCATTTTGTGATAAATTATTTGCAAAAATAAAATTCAGAACCTTTCGGTCTTAACAACTACAGAAATATACAATTTTCTATAATTGGGATTGAAACTCTCAAACTGTTATAAATAAGAAACAATGGACTGCACTTTTAGATTCATCATCCTCAGAATATAATTACTGCAGGATATGTGATAACCCTCAGAGGCCTCGGGAGCACGTCGGAAGACTTCTAAAGCATGTCTTGGTTATATCTTGATTCGGGGTAATTAGAGACTTAGCCAAGTCGAATTATTTTTACTTGGGTCATTTATCTTTCCATTTCGATCACTATCCTTATCCACTACGCAAGTATATCGGCGGCTTACATCGGTTGTCTGGAGAAAGTTTTATTTATCTTTGCCCTCGGGAGCAAGGCCCTCGAATTTATTATGTAACTATTCCCTTGGTCCACTGCAGTGCAGTGTCTAGCCGATAAGACGAATGTGAAATTCTCGATTTCGTGACTCGAGAGACAATATGAGACGGGTGCACGCCCCACTTGGCTATCAAAGACGATAAATTCAATATTACTAAACTAGGCATACCATTCCACGAGGGAGTCTTTGAGAGCAAGCGAGATCTGCTAGATATAAAAGAGTCATCGATAACTTTTTTCGCCCGATTTGCAGCCTTTCTTTCGCATCTCAGGCGGAAATCACCCACAATAAAAAAGTTCGGTGAAATGGCTCTGCGAATTGAAATTCCTTTTTTCTTACGTATACAAATCAACTATTATTCGTGTCTATACTACGTGAAGGCTTCAAAAGGTTTTGAAGCTGTGAAATATTCGCCTCGGTGCTTTGATCATATTCCTCATATTGCTGTCCATAATTCGGAAAATATAATCTATTAAACGTACAATATTTTTTTCAAGTTGGCATTCTAAAAAATTATCATGAGTTTATCAGAATATTTAATTATGTAATTACCTATCAGAAATTGAGCAATGACCTCTCTTGTGTAAGAATATTTCGTCTTGGGTTCATCTTCAAGACCTTCAACTTTGTGTTCAAGATGTTGATTATGGTTGTAACTCTCCGACAAGACGAACGGAACTTGTCTGAAGAATTGGAACATTTTGTTGTATCTCGGCCGAGGTTTTTGCTTGATTGAGTCATTTAGGCTCTAGGCCAATTAAAAAGGGACCAGATAATCAGGACTTAAATTTGAAAACAAATTATTTCGTCAAATTTTCATTATAACTATTAAAAAGTCAACGTTTTAGAACTTATGGGTCCTTACGACTAAAGCCATCTCAAATTGGATTTAAAAAGATCGGAAATGCAGTGTTTAATCAGAATCTCCTAAACCGAAGGAAATACAGAAAAATCGACATTTTCGGAACGAGCACAAACAAGCGTATTATTAACAACGAATACAATAAAATTGATTCATTTGATATGCATTATGTATAATGAATTTACAAAATTGTTCAAGCATGAGTTAGGATTAGCTTTTAGCCTTCTATGATGGTTGAAATGACCCTTTCCGCAAAATCAGTCATCATTGGAAACCTTTTTCCTAGTTCAAGAGATAATGTAAAGTCTGGCTCCATTCCATAAGCCATACTTTCCAAATGTTTTCAAAAAATCGCAAAAATGTCTTGGTTGTCCGTCATCAAGAAGAAACCCAAGATGGAACATTTTTATACAGGCTATAAAGAAAATATATAATTTCATTGTTTTTATTGTAGGAATATGTCTGTTATTTATTTATTTATTTCCACTAAAAAATGCTAGCCCATCAAAGTTTTCTTCTGAGTATGTTTCAAGAATGCCTCCCGAGTATTTTAAGTTATAAATTGAGAAAATATTTGGGCACGCTTTTCGTGACAATATCTTGTAAAATTTTCCAGATGGTGTGATTTTTAAAACACAAACTCTCTAGCTTGAGCATTTTTTGTAGTAAATAGTCAGGCGTAAAATCGGACAAAATGAAAGATTTCAAAATAAACTAAATCTTCACAACTATTTTAGAAGATTTTGATGTCTTCTGAATGTTAACTTGACGTTTGAATATTAATGGATATTTTTGGTTCCTGAACTAAAGGTTTTATACCGTGGAGTGTATTAACTGCATTCCTTAGAGTCGCTAATTAATATTCATGCACCATCAGGCCTGCAGATATATTTTATAAAATAATGCATATACTTTGTATCACGAGTTACCGGATTAAATTCCAAACCTCACAGAATGTATTTTTGAAGGGTCTGTTGCACAACATGTTCACAGCACATTCCTTCCTAACATATTTTCAATTTAGTTTCCATTGTCGAATTCAACTACGCCTGATCCTTATTAAATCCGATATGTGGAGAATGTGCTGTGCTTTACTGTAATAATTTTCCTAATATTTCCGTGAGATAGAACACAGAAAATCCCCTGTCTTATAATAGCAAATATATATCTGCCACCCTTCTCTTCATTCCAATGTGTTTGTACATCGAAATCACATCGTAGAAGGCTACCTTTTGATTTGGGGTTTGTGCACAATAGGCCTGTCGAATCGGTGAGCTTTACATGGAGCATATTCTCTCCATAATCCACCGACACACACGATTTCAGGGTTTGCTTTCCTCGCCCCATTCGCACCCGCTGTTGCCTACCGTGGGTAATATTTACACCAGGGGTAGAGCGCCTTCTACTTTCCCTCCTGGGGGTTCGAGTGTATGCCTTGAAATGCAACCCTTCTCACGCATCCTTGAACAATCGCACTTGGAGGATATATCGGGGTAATGAGACCAGCCAGATCCCTGAGTTCGTTTACTCAAATCCTAGTGCTTGACACACTGACCTTCTCTGTAAGAAAAATTATTATTTCAGGGCTAATTTCAGGTAATAAATGAGAACTTTTTAAAATTGAATTCATTCAGAAAAAAAATCTTCTCCTTTCATTCCGCTGGGATTCGAACACCAGATCAACTGATTTTCGGTCAGGTGCTCTAACCAGTGAGCTACTAGAGAGATCAGATAATGAATCCTTTTTCTGAAATACGCTTTATTTTGCAAGATGTTATATAAAAATCAATTTTCTACTAGGCATCTGTATTATCATCAGAGATGGTAACGGTCGATCAGAAGAGAAATCCTTTCACACACACTGTGAAAATGGACATCTACAATATCGATGAAAGGTATATTCTTTACTACAGAAAATCTTTAAAGTCATCACAGACTAGATGGAGATATGAATTTGAAGAATTTTGAAATTAAATTTATTCAGAAGAAAGATCTTCTCCTTCCACTCCGCTGGGATTCGAACACCAGGTTAACTGATTTCCGGTCAGATGCTCTAACAACTGAGCTACTAGAGAGATCAGAGGAAGAATGCTTTTCTGAAATACGCTTTATTTTGCAAGATGTTATATACAAATCAATTTCGCTAGGAATCGTTTTTCAAATACATATAGCAGTGTCTGGAATGTTTTTAATTTCAGACAACAAATCTTAAATATATCGTCCTTTCTCCCCTGGGGTTAAGTCATCAATGTCCCATTGTCACACTGGCAGAGAGTCTAAACAAAGTTGACATTATTGCAGCAAGTTACATTTCAGCTTATATCATTCGTTAAGTTTAAATTCCACGAAAGGTTATAAAAATTGCTGCCGATTCAAATTTTTGGCAGGTAATTAGATTAGTCCCAGAAATTATGTAGCTCATACCTCTAATCTATTTTGAAGGAAAGACACCACTATGATTGGACACAAAAAATCTAAATCATACCACTAACTTTCCTGATTTTTTGTGGACTTTAAATTTTTTCCAAATGAGAGATGCCGTATCGTGAGTCGTGAATATCACTTGCCGAAAATGTGGCTCAGCGCACATTTTACTTGCCAAAGTTTGAATAATTTTTTTTGGACCACAATGGCCAAAATGCTATAAAAATAGTGGAAATAAGGAGACTTTCCAGGAAAATAGGCGAACATTTTCTTTCAAATGGATTGAATATGAGTGTTATGATAAATTTCATTTAAAAGGGTTCAAGATCTTAAGATTCCAAGTAAAAATATTGAATTTTCAATACAATAGTTGACTTTTTGGACTAGTTGAATTTTCAGTTGAAAAAGTAATTCAGAACAAAGAAGTTTAACTTCAATGAAAATCTTATAATGAGAAAAAACTTTACAAATGAGTACAACTTCTGAAAAACTGCTTCAATTTTTTATTTGAAAAGTGAATTTTTTAAACTTTTGTTCAACTTTCAACCAACTAGTTGAATCTTCTTCCAAAAAGGATAAATTCTTATTTTACGAGCTATATAGTCGATGTTGCAAACGAAACAGATTTTAATTTCGAATAAAAAAAGTTGAATCCAACCACAAAAGGCGAACTTTCTAACTTTTAAATGAATAGATGAATGTTGAACAACAAGAAAATTCTTTCGACAAATTAGTTTAAATTTCAAAGTTAAATTCCACCATGAAGACGATTCGTCAACCAAATAATTAAAACCCCAACCCGAACGAATTAATTTTCATTTAACAGTTACATTTTTAACCAAGAAAGATACAATTTCTACCAAAAGAGATGCATTTTCAAACCAAAAAAGACGAATTTTCGATAAAAGAATTGCATTTTCAAAAAAGAAAGATTTTGTAGTTCAGAAAGAAAATAATTTCAATCAAATATTTTAATTTTTAAGGGAAAAAGACAAGTTCTACCCAAACAGTTGAACTTTCTATGAAAAGAGAACAGAATTGTATTGTCAAAAAAACAGTTAAACTTTTAACAAAAAGAATGAACTCAACAGAATTGTTGAATTTTCAACGAAATAGTAGAGTTTGGAACAGAAAAATGCGAGTTCTCTAAAAAAACATAAAAGACGACTTTTCGAACAAAAATAGTTAACTTTTAAGTAAATAAAAATAGTTTAATTTTATCGCTGGGTGCTAATTATTCAGTTTGTATTAATGTTGAATTTTGATACTTCAAAAATAGGCTAGAAAACTGGGAATTTGTTCTTAAAAATAAGCTACAACATTTCAGGCCGTGATATATTAGAAATAAAACAAAATCAGTGAAATTGTTCTTAAAATCAGGAAATCTTCTTTGTGATTCCAGTCAGTGAAAATCCACTGAGAATCAGTGAACATTTTTACTTAAATTTAGTTGTAATTCACTCATTATCAAATAGTATTGAAGAATCCACCAAGAGTAGAGTCAAGAACTTCAAGTTTGAGGCATTGAAAAAATTAAAATGTACCATTTTAGAAAATTATAAATAAAACAATTTTAAAATAGAGCATACATTTTGAAACATACTTCAGTATGTTTCAATAAAATAAAATAAACTGAAATATGTGCAGGCTTGTAAATACGTGCATGTCTACTGAAGAAGGTTCTTCCAAATTCTGGATCTTTTCACATTTACAAATCGGATTATTAATTCGTGGCGTTACTTCCGAAAATGGAATATCTGTTTCTTATTTACGCCTGACATAATTTATTATTTACGATGTGTCGCGATTTTCGTGGGTAAATGTCAGGTCACAGTTGCCTGATATGATTGTAGTAACATGTGAATCGCGCATTTCCAAAACATTGTAAATGCCAAGAATGGAAAATATCAGTTTCAGTATTTCTGATGAAAATATTGCCATAGGAAAAAAGTGTCTAAATAACAATTTCAACAGAAGCAATCAGAAAATTGAAAGAAAAAGACGATCGCTGATTTCGCATTGTCTGACTCAGACTTCCCACTACTACTTATGACTTTTTAGTGATGAGTTGTCTTAACTCTATAGATTTTTCCTTGTATAATGTGTACATAGCGCTGACATTTTTTGCAACATCTAAATTTTCTAGCCGGAAGTAGGAAGATCAATTTGAATGGTCACGGGAAATAAGGGGCTAACCCACAAAATTGGCAAAATTTAGTTTTTCGGCTTTTTGTATTGTCCTATCTTCCCTACGTATCGTGTTCTACAAAAACTGAAAAAATTTAATTATTTGGAGAGCATAAGGGGCTAACCCCCTACAGAGTCTCGTGAAGATTCATGATTTTTTGTAAATCCCGTGATGTTTTGAAAGAAGAATACTAGTCTGCGGTGCTATCTACTAGTTTTACAGGCAAGTATGTGCAATAAGAACATGTTCTGCTGCTCATGTTACATTTAAAACTATAGACAAGAGCCGGTTGCTTGTCAAAAAGTGACGTATTTGAGTATTTCTCGTTTTTTCGCTAGTACGAAATTCATCATTGAAAATATCTACGAATTGAACTAAGGTTATTATAAAACAGAGTTTTTGATGCAATTAAAAAAAAATCATTTCCCCAAGTCGGTTTTTTTCGCAGAAAAAAGGGAAAAAGTGTAAAACGTATTTTGAATGCAGCAAAAATGTAGGCGTGGGTTGAGGGTTAGTGCCTGGGAAACTTTGAAAGCCCACAGTTAAAGAAATATTACAAATATTGCTCTGGAACCTTGATATGTTATATATCATACTATTTTCTCTCAGTTTTGTTAACGTTGACAAAAAATGACACAGAAACAACAAACGATACAATTTTTTCGTTTTTCTCTAAAATCTTCCGAGTGAGGGTTAGCCCTTTATGTTTCCCGACCATTAATTTGTAAGCACACATGAACTGTCATGTAATGAAGAATATCAAACATAAAATACATACTAGGATTGCTAATCACATATCATGATACACTTTAGCAATCATTTTCGAATTGTCACCGAAGAGTGATCTGTCACATCTCGAACCCCCTTTTCCAAGCCATCAATTAAAACATGTTTGTGACTGGCAACAAAAGATTGATTTGTCATATTTCAAACCAACCTTTCCAGATGGTCTTCTTCTAAAAAAATAGTGTTGGCGACTGGTCATAGAAGAAAAATTGGTCACACCTGGAACCCTTTTTCTAGGTCACGTTGAAAAAAAAGTGCCAGTGACTTTTCGCAAAAGAGTGACTAGTCCCACAAGAGTGATTCTTCTTATCTCTAACTTCTTCTCTGTATCGCTCTTTAAAAAATGTGTGTTATTGACTGATCACAAAAGAGTCATTGGTAAAACTTTGAACTCTGATTTTCAGATTGTCCTCCTTCAAAAAATACGAGCCCGTGACCGGATACATTAGAGTATTCGTTTATTTAACGAATCCCTTTTTCCAGGTCATCTTTCTGAAAATGTGTTTCGGCGACACTTAGAAGAAGAGTGATAGGTAAGGTCTAAATTATTTTGTTCAGATTGTCGTCCTTTAAAAAATACCTATCAGGACTGGTCACAGAAGACTATTTGGTATCATCTCGAACCTTATTTTCTATCACGTTGTCTTTTACAAAATATGTCAGTGACTAGTCACTGAATTTTGATTGATCATATTTCAAACCCACTTTTCAGATGGTCTTGAAAAAGCACGTGTCAGTAAATATTCACAGAACCGTAATGGGTATCATCTGAAACCTTCCTTTCCAGATTGTTGTCCGCAAAAAAACGCGTTTCAGGTCAAATGCAAATCAGTGTTAAAGTGCATTATGGGAAATGTTCAGCAATTCTTAGTGTGTTCTTAGTATGTTCTTTCAATTATGTGGCAGGTTGCGTCTATTTACATTGAGAGAAAAATTTGGTTGAAGCACTAAAAATTATGTTGGTTCAACCATAGAATATGGTTATTATATGGACAAAAAAATATTTACCTAAGCCAACCAAATTTTTCTGGTATTTTGATCAAATCTTCTTGTAGATTAAGTATTTAGTTGATATAACCGAGAAATTTGGTTGAGCCAATACAATATTTTGCTAAATCAACCAAATTTTTTTTAAATTAATCAAATCTTCATCCATATCCAAGAAAATCCTTCTTTTTAGTTGAGAAAATTTTTTCTTTGAGTATACAAATTATTCTTTCTTGTTCCATGGTGAAATAGCACAATATTTTTATATTTATTTGAAGTTGGAAAAAATCTGCTGTGAAAGGCAGTTTGTCGGCGCTAAAATTGGCCGGACTAGGAAGTTTCAGTCCAGAAAAATGGACCGGGTCTTAATACTGGAACTGAATATGATACGGTTTTTTTTGGGAAGTAATATTTTACTGATCATACATTTTAATTTATTACTTTGATAACGATTCTATAGTCAGGAGACGATTTAGAATTTTTGTTATCTGAAATTTATTTTTTGAGTCGGTTAATTCATCACAAGACAATTACTACATAAGTATTACGAATTACTACATCATGCATTACTAATCTGCCGAGCAAATGTAATAAGCCGTATCTGCAGGTCGGATAAGTCATTTGTCATGTTTACGAATTTTTAAAATGGGATTCGAAAAGCCCTAATTTTTGTGGTTTTTATGAACATCCATTGTGTACATCGTATCACGAAATGGATATTCAAGAAATACTATAAGAATCAAGGGCATTTGAGTCTAGTTTGAAAGATTGGTGAAATTTACAGATGACTCATTCGAACTGTAGATACGCTTTATTTTATTTGCACGACAGTATTATATATCTTTAATAAAATACAGAAGAGTCCTTCTACATTTGGATCTCTTCATCCGATTTCTATTGATTTCAACCAACTTCAAACTCTCTCCAATTGTTTATTAGTCTGGAGGAATTCTTCCTTGAATGAACGCACTTCCCCGAGTGGTTGAACATAAATAGAGACTATTTTGAAGGAATCGAAGAAACCACGAAACTGTCAGCAATTCTTTGACAAAAATCGGAATTTTGGTCTTCGTTCATCCACCCCTTTCTGATTCTTCGTCTTATTGGACTGCCATGTGCCGTTGGTAATAGGCAAAACGGTGCACGTCCGATGTGCACTGTACCGCTTTCTGCGCGTCGAATAAAGCTTCCGTTCATTCTGCCCCTTGAGAATTTCTCTAGAATCACCCCTTCTCCTTCAACCGTTCTATAACCCTCTTCCGACTCTTCCTAGTGCTAGGTTTTCTATTTGCTTTTGTTGGTAACGACCCGGTTTATCTGACGAAACGTTCTCTGAAACTGCAGACGAACGATCGAGGTGTAATTATTCTTATCATTTGCAATTAAAGTTAGCTTAGATAACGTGGAGAACAGGTTGTGCAATGGAGAAGATAAAAAGAGAATCCAAGATTTTGTAATCAGAATTATTCTCAACTTCGTTATTTCTTTATTCCTGTATAACCAGCAATTTAGGTGAAAGAAATTTCCTTTTTATATTTTTCATTCATAATTTTGTAAAATAATATCTAATAACCGAATTTTCTTGTGGATGTTTATTATTGTTGATACCAGGCTGGTTCATTCAAGTCCTATAACACTGCGGCATAATCTATGATACTATACCTTCATTTAATAAACCTCGGTGATCATACACGGGTCAACCTCGCTGCTGAAGTATCATAAATCCTTGAGCATGAAGTACACATACCGCCAAACGACTCCACGTCACTGGATATGAGTCTGTGCATTTTTTTTACTAATATGGGCCTAAAATCTCTGTATGAAGTCAACGACGTCCAGAAATAACCACGGCTGCATTCGACTTTATTAGGAGTACCCGGATTTTTCCGGAAGTCACGATCAATGAGCGTACACTATTCTCTTCGGCAGTAAGCCTCCTCTGCTTGACATTAGTTAAATGCTGCGAATACATAGTCTCGTTGCACAACACACACACACACAATCGCGCGCGCATATATATATATATATACACGAAATATTGACGTTTGTTTATTTTCTGCAAAAACGAACGTGAATTTGTCTGATTATGAGCAACGTGCATCGGATGATTTAAAAATAATGACTTATGTTCCGCTATCGGTAGTTTTGGATATGGAAGATCTGTAAAATGCATTACTGTTTCCTGACTTATAGATTTGAATTATTAAAAATTCAGATTCGAAATCTTCATATTTATAGTTTTCAAAAATCTTTCAATGATGTTATAGTAACAATGAAGAGCCCTTCATTCCATGGAACATTATTTCCAAACTACCGTTCATTTTGGTTATTTGTAAGCCATAACTTTTGGTTAAGAATTCATCTATTTAAGTTAAAAATTCAACAATTTGATTGAAAACTAATTTTTTTCGGTAAAACTTCAGGTTGCTTGTTTATAATTTATGAATTATAATGATAATTCATGTCTTTTCTTGATAATTCAAATATTCTGCGAAAAATTCGTTTTTTCTTATTGAGAATCAATTGCCTTGACATGAAATTTAACAATTCCATTTTTGATTACATACTAATATTATAAATTTAAAATTGATTTTTTCTGCTTAAAAATCCATGTATTTTGTTGGATATTTGTCTTTTTTTTGTAGAAAATCAATATTCTTCATTGAAAGTTCATCTGTTGTTAGAAATGTCATCGCTTTAGCTGAAAATTGATTTTTTTAGCTGAGAAATTGAGTACTTGGTTTGAAGTTGGACTAGCGTATCAAAAATTGAATTTCCTTGCTTCAAGAAAATTGAACCTTCCAGTTGCAAATTAACTTTTTTGTAGAAATGCTATGTTTTAGATTGAAAATTAAACTATGTTTTCGGAATTTTTACTATTTCCTCAAACATTTGTGCTTTTTCGGTGAAAAATTAATTATTTCATCTGAAAAGTTAACCATTGTCAATTATTGAGAATTCACAAGTTTGGTTTAGGATTGAACTATTTTTATATAAATTCAACTATTTCGTTATCAATTCATCTCTGTTAATTGAAAATGTCTTTACAGTTGGAAATTCTTATTTTCTGGTTTAAAATTTCACTGTTTTCAAAAAATGAGACCTTTCAGTTTAAAAACTGAACTATATTGTTGCTAATTCATCTGTTAGGTTGAGCATTCTAATGTTTTGTTAAGAATTTGTCTCTTTCCTGGCTTCAACTGGTTCATAATTCGTTTTTTTTTCTTTAAATAATTTCTCAAACTGATAATTCAACTGATTTTATTTTTGGTTGAAAACCTATCTTTTTTGGTTAAAAATTCAACTATTTGGTGGAAAATTCATGTTCCATGTTGAAAATTCGTCCTTTTGGATTCATAATTCTTCATATTATAAACAAATTTAATAAACAAATGCAATAATCAGGCATTTTTTGAGAGAAAGTTTCGAGTTTTTCAATGCCAATTTTTCAAATTGAGAACTTTATGATAATTTTAGGAAGATACATCTTTGTAATATAAATTTGATGATTTTTCAAGATAAATGTAATAAGCAAATGCATTATTCGGGCATTTGTCGGCAGATTAATTTTTTTTTCAAACCCAGTCCTCTCAGCTGGAAACTTTTAGACAATTTTAACAACTTTTATGATCATTTGATAAATACATAATTTTGTTGAACAAATTTAATAAACAAATACATTAATAAGGAATTTGTGGACAGAAATAATTTTTTGATCAATTTTAGGATTTTTTCAAAATATGTAAACAAATTTACTTTTGGGATATCTGTCGACGGAAAAATTCTTTTTTTTCATGTCAGGCTTTTTAACTGGAATCTTCATAATAAAGTCAGTAAAATTCATGATTTATTAATGAATTTTATGATTCGTTCAAGCAAATTTAACAAACAAATGCATTATTCGGGCATCTGTGGACAGGAACATTTTTTTTCTTTATTTCAGTCTGTTTATTTGGAACTTCATAATAATTCCAGCAAAATTCATAATTTGTTGTTAATTTTATATTTTTTTCAAAATAAATTTAATAAACAAATGCACTATTCGGGCATCTGTCGATGGCAAAAATTTTTTTTCTTTCGATGTTAGTTTTTTCAATTGGGAACTCAATGATAATTTCATTAACACCCATACTTAGTTGACAAATTCTATGATAGTTTGAACAAATTCAGGAAGCATATGCGTTATTTTTTTGTCAATCTCAGTCCTTTCAATTTAAGATTCTCAGAATTTGTTTGCGACAAATGCCCCGATAATGCGGTTTTTCATCAAATTTGTTTAAAAAATCACAAAATTTATTTAAAAATTATGAACTTCGGTGTAATTATTATGAACTTTCCTAATTAAAAAAGTTGAGATGAACAAAAAATGTTCTGCCGACGAATGCCCAAATAATGCATGTGTTTATTGAGTTGGTTCAAAAAAATCATAAGATCCATAAAAAAAGTTTATTTTGCTAAAATTATCATAACGTTCCCTATGTAAAAAATTGGCATTGGAAAAAACTAATTTTTCTGTCGAACAATGCCTGATTAATGCATTCGTTTATTGAATTTGTTTAAAATATAAACAATTATGGTGTTAAGAAAAAAAATTTTCATTATCATATTGTTTCCCTTCAGATTTCTTGCAATATAACCTCAAAATAAGTAAAGTTATGGATAATCGTGGAAAACATACTTTCAACAAATAATTTGTTTATAAAATTTTCTTTGTTCATTATATAATATTGGAACGTCTTCAACTAATGCTACTCTATAAAACTTAGGCGATTTCAACCATGTTCCTATTATTGACGAGCACCAGGTGCGTCGAATAGAAAAAATAGAGATTTTTTGTCATATTTGTTTATTTATAAAAGAATTTAAAGCCTAATTCAAAAATCAGGCTTGACAACTTTACGAGGAAGCTTATCTACTTCTTCTCAAATTTTCTTGTCCAAATCGGTCAATATTTGTGGGCTGCACGTTATTTTAAACAAAAAAAGTCATCTTTTCCTCACTGTAGGACGGCCAGGTTAGGTTAGACGGAGCCGCCACATGGAGCCTCTTCTCGAGGAGATCGCTGAATTTTTTTCGAGTCTTCGCAATGTTGAATATTCACGCACGTGCGGCCAATTTTTTATTTATGACTAGTTAAAATTTTAAAAACGGTAATTGTATACAAATTCAAAAAGGTATTTTTATCAGAGGCTGTTTCTATGCAAAATACAAATTTGACTTTACTATTGGCAACCTGATTCCAAGGCGAGTTGAACTCAACTTGTAAATTATTGCAAGTCACGTAGGTAGTATTCGCCGATATAGAGTGTCATTATTAGGACGCGCAGTGGGTGAAGTGTTCCCGAGACTGGATGGGGTGCTCAGGGCGGAAACGGGAACGGAGGGGATTTAGAGAATGAAGCCTTGCGAGTGTGTCGCAGGGTGCGAACTGGAGAATAATGCAAATTATCCTCGCGGCGTTGACTGTGCGTGGGAGGACAGAAGCTGGGGTGCACGAAATGAGGAAGGGAAGGGATGAAGTCCCATGATTTGTCATGGTAGCGTGAAACAGAGGCAAACTGTGAGCGCTACTACTCCCTTCAGTTTCTCGAGTACTATTTGATCGACCGAAACAATTTGACGAAAGAGATGCCTGTTCCCAAAGGAAGGCGAGAATAGTACATTATGATACAAGTGCGGGAATCACCAACCCGCACGCGTATCATATACTATTTTTTGCAACCCCTGTAACAATTTTAACTAAATACGCATCATAGAATAAAGCAACTGAATTCATTTATTTATCGGCAGGTTTCACTCGATTATGTTGTTAGGAGAGCTATGGCAACAGCTGTATGCTTTTTTAGGCTATGTTCCAACACGAGCATCAAACAGTTTTTTCCAAACGTACAAACAACTCACTATAATAATATATTACCAACATATCTTTTATTTTTATTTTTGAAGCTGATTATTTTCCCTCAACGAAGCTTTGGCCATCACGCTGGACGTATTCTGCAATTAGCTGTAATCTGGCGCGCGATTCAAAATCGAATTAAATGAATTCGATTTTGAATCGCGCGCTTAAAATTTTGACCAATGGAAGCTTATACTGTTGGATCACGCATCTGGTGGCTTCAGATTGGTTGTGATCATTCTTGTGACCAATCAGAAACTAGCGGTTCCCTTAATTTCCGTGCGTGGAATACAGCAGATACACACTTTCCTTCAAATTATGCTTGATGGTCAACACTCCCGCACGAAATTTTGTGCGGGAATGTTATGATTCCCGCACACTTTGACTTCATCAAGAATCGGCCATTTTCTGCTCATTTTTTGGTGCATAGACTGAGAACTTCCCGTACAATATTGCAAAAAACAATTTTCATTTCACCAAATCTGTATCACGAATGAACTTTCCCAATTTATTTACTTCCTTTTGTATTTCTCACAATATTTGCGTAAGTTGGAGAACTTGAACTAGAACGATGAGTGTTTAGCGAAAATATTTCCTGTAGGTTATAGAGAAAATCGTCTTAAGGCGAAATGGTAACTTCCTCAGAATGGTTTATGCAAAATCACTTACAAAATAATGAATACATTATAAATTTTGGTTTTTGCATTGTAAAAAGTGAACTGAAAATTTATGGTGGGCTTTGCTTGAAAATATCATTTGTTAAAAAAAAATTTTCTGCATAAATGATATCTTGGATTATATAATTCCGAAATTTTTGCTTGAACTCCAAGGTCGATGTCAGAAATTTGAAAACCCAACAGACATACATAATATTTTAACAGCAATTACAGCCCAAAACGGGAAACGAGGTGATATGTCACAAATATAGGGAAATAAATTCTTTCAAATAACATTTATGTATAGGTATCATACTGAATTCAATGAAGATCGCTTAAAACTTGAAGTCGAAGTATATTACACTTTTGACCAAATATTTGTATCTCTAACCATAAAAGATTAATTTTTTACCAAAACAGATGAATGCTTAAAAGTCGATAATTTTAAAAATCAGTCGATTTGTAAACCAAAATAGATGGATTTTTAACTCACGTTAAAAATTGTTACGTCAGTGTTTCATAGATTTTGAACAGGCTTCCTTGACTGACATTTTCCACAAAAATCTAAACCACTTTTCTCTGTATCATTTCAGTTTCAACTTCCATTTCATAAACCTTCATCAAAGAAGAAAAGCCTTTTTCTTTCGAAGTCAAAAGGTAACAGGATTACCATAAATTAATGAGATGTAAGATATATTTTTGTCCCTGTGGATCAAAACTTAAGAGCTTTTGTACTATAGTCAGGCAATCCTGACGATCGGATGCTACTTGAATCGCGCACAGGATGCATTTATGTTCAAGATAAGGTGTATTTATTGTCAGCATAGTCGTTGGAGGTGAGAGGGAGAGAATTCACCAGGGATCGATTGACGTTTGTGTGGCTCGGTTGGTGTCCCTGGCTCTCATCGCGATCGTAGTGCACTCAAGAAAATGAGATAAAGAGACTCAATTTGTAAGAGCAAAGGTGGCGACTCATGGCGACAGGTAGAGCGGTGCAATTTAAGGATCTATTTTTCTCTCAGCTTTATTCAATCATTATTTTTTATTATCTGACAGCCTAAAGAATGATACTTGATTCACAAGAAAATATTAAACTAAAAGCGCTTCAGTTCATTTAGAAGGACCTATGACGATACCATAATGAAGATTTTACGGTAACAAGAACATTTTTTCAAATATTCTTTCCTCTCTTTTTAGTAGAACTAGTATTAATGGTCTTGCCTAAAAAAGAAGTGGTCTGGTGGTACTTTCGTAGAATCTTTGATTCACGATGGAAACCTTGAGGATAGGCTTGACACTCGCTCTAGCTTAGCTGATTGTATTCTTGAAAATGACATCAAACTTCTCAGAAAATATATGAAAATTTCTACAAAATTCTTTGAAATTGATGAAAATTACGGTGAATTCATTAATATTGATATTAAGCAACAAATATTTACAAAATTTAGTGCATATATGATATGCTCAAGTATAAAGTTACCTCTTTGACCAAGTTGATGATCATCCTTCACCTAACTGAACTTTTTCAGCAGGTATCCTTTGTTCAACCACAGGCCAGAATTACGAAGTGAGGAAACGTTTGGATTTTGCAATGTGTAATTCAAAAATAAGATATTTGGAATCTACAATTTCTTAATATTCTACATAAACAGAAAATATAATTTTGATCCTCCTCGTCACCCCTCAGCGATAATAAGATGATAAAGTGACTAGATTTTTTTCCAAAAATTTGTAAATACCTTCCGAAAACTAATAGAAAAAACTAATAGAATTGCTTCATTGTCTTCCAAATTGTTTTTTTAGGAATGAACGGCGCCAAGTCCAATCAATTCAATTTTTAAGGACAAGCTTTTCAAACCCCCCTGAAGAAACAAAATAAAACGAGTGAATCGAAGACATAAATTGATGAAAACTAATAAATTTCTATAAATTTTTTGTGTAGGTAGGTGGATCTATTTAATAACCATTATGGGGAAAAAGATAGCGCTACAAATCTATGAAAATCTAGTGGAAATGTCGTCGGGCATAGCACTTTTCAGTTTTCCTTGGTATTATAAACAATAACACACACAAAAATAGTATATTATTTTTTTGTTCAAAAAATCATCTTAATGCATGATATTATTCATGCCAAGAATACCTAATAACATTTAATAGAAAACAGAAACATTTGTATTATTAGCAGAACATCATTCTACTTTAATAATAATATCTTCAATTGTTACATACTTTTCAATTGTACCTTCAATTGAATTTTCTCGAAATTTCAATATATTTAAATACAGATAAATACTGAATTTTCGGTAAAAAATTTCGAAACTTCAAATTTTTCACTGAACTTAATGTGGACAATCGGGAATGTATGACTTTTGAAGAATACGCAATTTCGTCAAAAAGTGGACTTGGCGCCGTTTAGCTAACCCTGCTTCAATTTTTCAAATCTTATAGAATGTTTCAAAATATTTTTCAATTTTCTTTCTATAATCATTTTTTAAAATAACAAATCATTCGAAATTTCCCGAGGAATCTCAAGTAAATTTTGTTATTCTCTTGACACCTTTCAAAATTCGCAAAATTTCTGAAACTTCTCAATAACATATAAAAAAAGTTGAAATCTTCAAAAATCTACAACTGGTCTTGAATATTTCAAAATCTTGTTGAGATTTCAATTATTTTTCAATCTTCTCAAAACTTCTGAAATTTTTCAATACATTAAAAAAATGTGATGTTTTTCTGTCAATTTCCAAAATTTAAAAAAATCTTTTTGAACATAAAATTCAAATTAATTTTTATGAATATCAGATCATTTTTCTTGAAACCTCCCAAAAATCTTAAAAAGAATCTACATTTTTTGTTCAAAATCTTCGGAAATCTAGACTGTGTTTCAAATTTTGTGAAGACTTCAACATTTAAAATTATTTTTCGAACTTTTTGAAACCTAAATGTTGAACTTCATAATTTATAATATAATATAATATCTCCTAAGCTCACTCGAACTTTTTCTAAAATTTTGTCATTGTGAAAAGTTGAAAAATATTGTTTAAATTTTGTTCACATTCTTTTTTAAAATGTATCAAATCATTCGAAATTTGTTTGAATCTCGTTTATTTTTCTTTCAAAATTCATTTTCGTCTTCCAAAATCTACATTTTGTTTTAATTTTTCAAAAATTTTTCCAGTTTAAAACTACGTTTGTATAACTTCAAGCTTCTGGAATTTCTAAATATCTTTTGGGAGAATTCAAACTTTTGATAACATTTCTCAAAATCCTGCAGAATTAAAATAATTGTCTGTAAATTTTCCTGGTACTTTTCCGATTATTTCAAAATCTTTGAAATTTAAAGTCAATTTTCCGAAATAAAATCTGAATTACTCCTTTGTAAATTTTGGTTTGATAGATAGAGCAGAAAATGAATGATCCTTATTAATAGATTGATACACATAACCATATTCATGATAATGGTTGGAAATTCAAGAACTGAAATGTTGCCTTGATTGTTCGATAATCATTTTAAATTTATAATTTCTCTTATAGAAATTCTTATAGAAATTCAGGGCAAAGTACAAACTGAGAATATAGCCATTAAAATTGATATGCAATATCTCATGACTACACATTTTTTAAAAAAGGAGGATTTAGTGAATATTCCAATATGTTGTACAGAATTACAATACAAAAAGCGAATGAGCACAAGTTATTAATCGATTTTTATCAACTTTCTGTCATTTATACATAAATAATGTTACCGGTTGTTTTTAAATTATAAATTTTCTTCCAGGAAAAGATGTAATCCAATAAGGTAAACCTCTACATATGGAACGTTTGTCTACAATATCGACTAACATAAATGTGAAAAATATACTCCATGGAGAGCAGGTGCTTCGAACTTCGATTCCCATCTAAATTTATGACCATTCAATCCGTAGTTCACTACAAAGCAGGATTTGCTGGAATAATATCCCACATAAACTAAGTCCAGTAACATCAATTTGAAAAATACTGAACAAACAAATGAGATCTTAATAATTTTGTACAAATTTATGTATATCACACATTTTTCTGAGTTAATCCTAATGAGAGGGGAACCTTACGCTTCTACCATTCCGTCGAATCATTTCTTTGGATCCAAGATTATTTTTTCTTGAGAACAGACTTTTTCAGTGTAAATACAAATATAAGAAAAACGAATTTCAATGAGCTGTGTTTGGCGTGATGATTTATATTTATCGTGACTGGAGTTGATATTACCACCACTTCAAGACTCCGTAGTTTACCGAAACCGCAATCGTGTTCTGCAGAAAACGACTTGGACCATTCACAAACCCGTATGGATCTGAGACCTACATCTCACTCAGTTACCGATATCCTCAGCATCTTCGCTGTTCCTTTCATTTTCCTTTTCTTCTACTACAGTTATCGCCCTTTCGGAAAACACGAAACAAACTTATAGATCGATACGAGGAACACGATTCGGAAATTTTCACGCTTATTCTCCAGAGCATCTTCGCTACTTCCAATATATAGAGTTCCTGGAGCTGTCGATGAGAGGAGGCTGGGTACGATCGTCGAAGCCAAAACGAATGAAAAACATTTTCAATACATATACCACACACACCGCCCCCCTTCCTAACCCTTTTATTCTCAGCAGAAGAAGCTTCAGATGTCTGGAACAATTCGATTATGTGAGATATAGACTCCTTGAAATTTTTATACATGCACTCTGACATCCAAACAAGAAAGGTAGTCACTAAATTTTGGATGAGTCCCCTTTCATCTGAAGATTGGAAACTGAGAATAAATACGAAGTCGTCCTGAAATTCGGGATCAGGAGTCAAATAATTTTTATAAGCTTGGCTAATCATCGAGCACTAAACGCAGCCGAATAAATAATAGTTTCACATCACTAGATGAGAGATAACCATGTTTAGCCAAAATTTCTTGATGTTATTATTAATTCTCTTGTCACATATGAATATTTCTTTATGCGAATATAAAACTTGTGGCTATGTTAATACTAATATTAGATAGGTAGAGTGGGGTCAAATCTGGAATAGGGAAAAAGCGCCACATAGGATAATACAAAAACAAGCAATTTGTTTTTGAGATCTTGGCTGAGGTTAAGTTGTTTTTTTTCCTGCAGGAAGTAGTTCTATTGTCACCGTTTCTTTTTGATACGAAAACTCATTCTTAGGTGCCATTGAAGTGCAGGTAGCTTACTTTTCAAAATATTTTGTTTTGTTTCAGAAATGTTGATTACAAGTGATGGGCATGAGTGGGGGTGAAAAGTGCCAAGTTACCCCGGAGTGAAAAAAGTGTGTTCTGAACTGGCAATCAAAAATTTTCGTCTGTGTTGTTCGGGAAAGTAACGATGAATAATTCTCTAGGCATCTTAGTTGTCTAAACACTCATATCATTTTGTTTCTATGTACTGTAAGTTCCTTCTGCTTAATTTAAAATCAGAGATTTTGTTTTATTCATGTTGGTGCTTTTTACCCAACCGCTATGAATTCTTCTCCTCAATTGTAGGGCAATAGGTTTAATTAAACAGCGTTTAGAAACAAAAAAATGATATGATTATAATTCAAATCTTCAATGTATTGCATATATTATGGCAGAAAACTAAGGCAATACCTGATTTTGTTTGTACACAGTGTTCTGAAAAGTAAATTTTGACACTTTTGACCCCGCTCTACTCTACCAAGTTTTGCAAATTTTATAGAACGTGAGTTTATGGCATTTTTTTAAAATGTTAAACTAGAATTTTGCTATCTTTATGTAAGCCAGAAGGAACTCATTTAATAATTCTGAACATTCGGAGATCTACAACTGGCTCCTAATTACAAGCGACAACCACTTCATGTTTTCTAGTTAAAATTCAACATGTAGTTTCCTCCGGCGTGAAAAGAAAGCTTTTATTCGCATCGATGGTGCTCTCATGCTTTGTCCTATTTCAGAGCTATACTATACCACATCTTCCTACCAGCGTACTTTCATAAATTCCAATTAGCACACTTTGGCCATCTCCTAACTAGGGTGCTTCGTTACTTTTGCCACAAAATGTGCTTTGTATCTCTATTGTTTTCTGTTTACGAACCAAAAAGGAAAACGAGCTTAGGGGTTGATCTAAATATACAGTAGACCATCTTTACAATATTTTTTAAATATTTGCATAGCTTGAGATGAAAAATGAATTCAGCTCGAAACATATTTAGTTTATTACATTGAAATTTATCTTCATTTCAGATTTTTATATCAATTCAGAAATCATTCAGTTTTAGAAACGAAAATACTTCATGAGTTTAAATTTAAACCCCTTCGATGCTCGAGAGACTCGGAATAATATTGAACAAGTTAGTGATTGGGAAGGTCAATCAAAATATGAGAAACAAAAACCGGATTGCTACTGTAAATAATAAAAAAATATAATAAATGTTTAGAATCTTTTGAGATTCTTTGATGGAAGTTGAAAAGGATACAAATCAGCGAATAGTGACCAAATGAAAGAATAATCCAAATTCAAACCAACGGAACGAATACATCTGGCATCCTTTAGGATCCGCTATTACAATTATGTTCATTATATAGTATAGTCCAATGAAAGTACCACGTCCTTGTTCTCTTAATTGAAGTCTTTTCTGTTATGTATTATCTTAATTTATTTTGAACCCTTCGTTCATACAAAGAAATTGCACCAATACTGTAATATAATTGGGAACGGAAGCGATTCTGACAAACAAGATAAATTTTCTAACAGCTTTTTCGGATAGTTTAAAACGTTAATCCAGTTGAGTTTCCATCTCTGATTGTAATTTAGGTGTTGTATATGTTAATAGGCTGTATTTATGCTATGAATATTATGTAAATGATAAGTAATCCTATCCTAAGGTAACATTAAGGACCGCAAGTCAAATCTAGGTGAGGTAGAACTTGCAGAAAATGTGACTTTTTTAAGTTCCTTAGATCGACCATATGTGAGAAGGCTTCATACACGTTAAATTTACGTTTATTATTTTTGTTTAGTGACTCTAAGTTCTAGGATTTCCAGAATGTCTTTTCATTAATAAACTCAAGCAACATTTCGATTTTCTTACACCCATTTAATTCAATACAGGAAAGGAGTAGCAATAAGATGTTTCCACCTTACGAAAACACTATTTAGGAATTAAAACATCTTCCATGATCCAACATTCTGATAAGTTGATTAAGAACTCATATGCAATTTCATCTAGTTCCGAGCCCATTGGATTAGCGTCTTGAATCGTGATCTCGGAAAAATTGAACGTGACACTGAAGTTGTTCTCTTCGAGGAAATTTGTGTAAAACTATTTGACATCCGTCAAAGTCGATGCTATCTACAGAGTTTGGTTCACATCGTAAATTGCTGATTAATATCCCGAATGTTCCTGATAGTTGATCAAGAATTGTGGTTTTCCACACTTCCTGTTTGGGTCTTTAAGTATTCCTTCGAGTCATACAAATTTAGCTTATGATGGTTAAACAAGAAAATATATGAATGATAAAATAATAATTCAAGGTCAGTTCGAAGAATTTTGAGCCCCTGAGATGCTATCACTGTTACTGGAAACGCATCCATTTCTCCTGCCTTTCGTTGCGAAACGTCGACTACGAGGCAGCAAAATATTCCGCAGCATCTACAAAGCATTTTATATTTCCACTGTTACGACGTCGTTGCGAAATTCGTGGTCGAAGGGAAATTACCCGTTTAATGTAGTTTAGTTCTGGCTTCACAAACTCGAATTGGATACCGCCTTTCTGACTCAAGTTGGCTTGGTCATATATACTGCGATTACCACGTCTCTGTATATCCCATAACTCGCGAGTTACGGCAAATCCAGCTGTCAGGGAGTATGTATTATTATGATACGCGACGTCCGACTGCTCGATCCGAATGTTGCCTCCGTCCTTCTCTTCTCGGTTCACTTCCTGACCAACCCCGTACCACGGAGAAGTTATAAACATTAAATACCGTAGCCTTGAGTAGCTTTCACGTGTCCAAACCTATGTCCAGCAGTCGAGAAAACTTTCCGTCTGAATTTCACTCTGACCCATAAATGCTGTTTTTATATAGCATCGTATTGTGAAGTCTCGATTGAACTCTTCGTTGGTAGTAAAACATTGGCAGAGAAATATTTCTGGTAGCTTGATACGTCAAGGAAAACATTATTGATGAGGTAGGTTTGCTTTTCATCAAAACAGCTATATTAAGAGAATGTTTCGGGTAACTTTATTACTCAAAATCCTGGTGACAGTTCCGGATGAAGTCAGAAAAAAATTTCTTGAGTTTAAAATGCAGCCATACATTCGTCAATAATGTATCGAAAAGTGAGTAGCAGAAAGTCTAATTTCAATTCGTGAGCTCTTCTGTGTTCTTCTCTGGGTGCATGAAGGTGTTCATTAGAAACTAGTTTTTACTTCAATGGTAGGTGATCAAAGAAATATTTGATTTATAAAATTTCAAGGTGTTTTTTTTTCTAATTCAGTGATATAGTTTTTTCTTTAAAAAAAACTGCGTTAAAATGAAATATGTATTTGGTGGTATTCAAAATCAATTGTATTGTATTGTTTCAATTGTCCTTTTGTTTTCGTAAGTAGCGCAGAAAAAAACTCTTATTAGGAACAAGAAAACGGTGTGCTAATTTTCGCTGTGAGCTTTTCATGATTCATTACAATATCAAAATAGCTTTTTCAGAGTCGCCTTGATTTTATTTTTCATTTTTATGAGAATAATGGTCAAATAGTAAATTCATCATTAATTATTATTTATTGAACCTAGTAAACGCACTGAAATACGACAATCTGAACAACTGATGATTAGTTTCAGATATACAAAATATATAAAAAACCTTCTGGGAGTTTTAAGAAAAAAAATGAACTAAGAAATACAATTCTAACTTGAAAGTTTGCTGTTTTAAATTATACGTGTACTATTGAATGAATCGATTCTTATGTAGGTATCAATCCTCTTAGGTATTTTATTGCTGAACAAAAAAATAAATCATTATTGAAATGAAGCTAAAAATAGTGCACAATTACCTTCTTCTATTAGATATTTCGATTTGCTACATTTAGAATTTCTATGTCTAGCCTTCTTTTATTCAATACATACAATCCAAAAAATTTTAACTGAGGCAATAATTTCCACCATAGAAATGAAAAATTATCCTTTTTTGAAATATGTTGATTTCTTGTTTAAATATAACTTCTGTATTCATACATTCAAAAAATGAAAAGTGGTATCATTGATCAAAACATTTGATTGGAAGCTCTAGCTGTTGTTTATATAGCTATGAATGGTACTTTTCAATAGGGGTGCAGAGGAGAAAAAAGTTTATGAGACAGTTACAAGTATTCTCAATTGTATTTAAAAGAATTCTTCAATGTAGCCAATGGCTTCATTCAATAGTTTAAGAAGTTGACGATAATAGTGTGATAACTATAGCAAATAGAGCGTTGTCAGATACAAATTGAGTCGATCTCCGTTTATTCATTCTGATGTTCCGCGAACCATAAAATGCCTTGTCTTCAGAGAGAGAAGAAAACGTCAAGAAGAAGACAATGGTTTATGAGAAGAAATAAGAGAATCGTTGACGAGAAAACCGAGCGACAACGTTGCGTAAATCTAATTTCGACTTCAAATCACCAAGGTTTATGTTTACAAGGATATAGCAAGGGAGTTATAAAGCAAAGAGTAAATTCTCCATGATCTTTTGTTTACGAGTCCTGCGTTTGCTTTAGTTTGTACGGTTACTGCTTATATTTCGGAATTTATTTTTCGGAACAAAAATAAATGAACAGAAGTCAAACATTGACCTATAAGATTATAAATACAATAAGAAAAGTAATAATTCTCTTTCATAATCGTTGATATTTTCTTGCCGGCCACAAAGATTTTCTTCAGATCTCGTAAATGGATTTTCATTTATTCTCAACATTAAATGACTGCTTCACATTCCACTCTAATATTCAGTAACACCTAAACCACCCATAGTACATTCAACAAACCCGTCTCAGCTGGCATCAACTGAAATAGCCAAAAATTTGAAATTACAATTATTTATACCAGATACTTTCCAGAGACTTCAGTCGATACCTCATTCCTACAATCAAATTAGACAGCTTCACAAAAACCGCCCCTAGTACATTTAACAAACTTTGTTTCAGCTACCGTTGACTAAAGCTGCCAGCAAAAATTAAAATTAAAAATATTCACCGCAAATACTTCAACAAAACTTTCGTTCATACCTTCAACCCCACTACAATATTCAGCGAACATAAAAAACAAGCTTTAGGACATTTGACAAGCTCCATCTAGCCTGCTTGCTTTCAAGTAAAACAGTCAAACAAATTTTAAAAAGAAAATAATAACCCCAGACATATTTCCAAGAATCGAGCAGATATCAGTATCCCTAAAATAAGATTTGACATCCGACAAAAACCAACCCTAGTACATTCAACGGACCTCGCATTAGGTACCTTCAATTTAATCAGCTAACAGAAGTTAAAATGGAAAAAATCACCTGAAATACCTTTCCTAGACTCTAGTCCATGACCTAATCCACACTGTAACATTCAGTAACCACCAAAAACAACCTACGATGCATTTAATTAACACCGCCTCAGCAGCCCTCGTCTAAAACAGCCGAAAAATTTCAAATAAAAAGTAGTCACCCCTGACACCTTCACAAGACTCCAGTAAATATCCCTATCCTGTGAACAATATTAGAGAGCTCCAGAAAACCATCCCGCATACATTCAACGAATTCCGCCTCAGTTGTCTTCGACTGAAACACTCAAGCAAATTTTATATTAAAAAAATTACCCGAGATACCTCCCCTAGACTCTAGTTTGTATCCTCATCCTAACTGTAATATTCAGCTACTCCCAAATGTAACCCCAAGTACACCTCACCAGCCTTATCTAAAATACCTTCAGATAAGACAGCTCATGAAATATCAACTTAAAAATATTCACCCCATACATCTTCCCGTGACTCCAGTAGGTATTTGATTTCTACAACAATATTAGACAGCTCTAAAAAATCACGCCTAATACACTTCACGAACTTCGGCCCAGCTATCTCTGACTGGAGCAGTCAAAAAAATTTCTAATTGAAATTTGTCACCCCAGATACCATTGTAAATAGGTACTTCATACCTTTAGACCCACTGTAATATTCAGCAACCTCGAGAAACAACCCCTAGTACATTTAACGATCTCCATGTCAACTGCCTCTGTCTAAAGCAGCCAAAAAAATGTCAAATAAAATGTAATTACCTCAGATACCTTCCATAGAGCTTAGCAGATATCGTCATACCAAAAATAATATTTAACAGTCCCCAAAAGTCACACCAAGTAAACTTAACGGTTCCCGTCTGATCTGCCTTCGACTAGGTGTGATTTTTTGGGGTTGATGAATATTATGGTAGGGATGATAATGTAGTGTAAGTATGCCAGTCTCCGGCCACGTATCAGTGGTCGGACAGTTTCGTATATTTTATAGTAAGAATAGTGCAGTAAACTATTATTATAAAAAGTAAATAGAAGTTTGTATTTTGCATGCTTTCTACTGGCACGCAAGGGAAAAAGTTATGTAAATTCCTATTAATTTCACCGTGTCGAAAATGTTGAGTAAGCTGATCAGCCTCTATCGCCATTTTGGGTAGGTGTGTTATTTCCTGTATCAGCAAATAGAACATTTTCATTTTGAAGTTCTGACTTACTTTAGTTAAGTTTTGACTGAAATAGCTGCATTTTACAAACGTGAGAGACTGGATATATTCCGAAATCCTTGACAAATAGAATTTGTCATTTACTTGTTTTAAGATTAATTTATTATTTTCAATAGCAAAAAAAACTTGCTTGTGTGTTCGACATTATAAAAATGTAAACATTGTTTCGTAATCGTAACCTGTCTAACCTCGACTTAGATATATCAATTTTATTTTTATCCAATTCTGTTGACAAACTTCGGTGGATGGTGGAAAATAACCAAAGTTTTGATCACGAATTGGAACAAATTAATAATAATATTTCAAATAGTGAAGAAAGTTCGTTTTCAAGAATGATATAATAATCATTAATTATCTTGAAATTTCACCCTCGCTAACCTGTAATAAATACAATTTTACATTTTGGTTGAATTTTTTCTAGAATTTCCCTTACTTGATATGAAACGCATTCCTTACTAAACATTCTTACTTTTAGTATTGTGAAGCAGTGCATTATTGAGCTTATTTGCCTTAAATATCAATTTGTGATACAAACAAATACTGTACAACTATTGAAACACATGCTGTTCGACGACAAAAAATCTTGTCCGACAACCGGTGTTTTCTGAACTTTTTGCAAAAAACATTTTACTCTTTTGAAATAGAACTTTTCTTAAAAGTAAATAGCAGAAACAGCTTCAAAAATGAAAATAGATTATGTTAATGTGAATCTTTGTTGAAAAAAAGTTAAAAATAAGTCCCTGCAACGATTTAAATATGAGGGTAATGCTAATCGTCCGACTACTGGTACGTTTACCCTATAGCAGGATCTTCAAGAGGTATGTGGGGTAACTATTTTTGTTTATAAACTGCAGTCGATATCTCATAGATTATTATAAGTGGGCGTCAAGCTTGTGGAACTTTTACCATGTTAGTACGTATATGATGAAAAGAGTGAGATATAAGAGGATGGTTATTCAAACTTATGGAAGATTCAAGCAAGTAGCATAATAATTGCTCTGAGTATAATAACCGAGTTTGGCGTCAGAAAAGGCTTTGGAAATCACTTCTGTCAACCAGATGATTTTGTAGACTTGCCATACATGGCAATAAATGCCTATATGGTTGAAAGCAGTCTCATCAAAAAGAATTATATTCAAGGGTAAAGCACAACAGGTGACATCAGATAACCTCAGTGCTATTGACTTAGATGATCTTGCTCATTTACAATAATAATGATTAAAACCTTTCCGTTGATTGCCAGCCACATAACTTCATTATTCTCTGTGGATCAAAGAAAATATTTCCTCCTCTTGGATATTTTTTAAGCAGTTCTTGTTTTCCATCTGGTTCAAGACCTGTGGGGGGTACAAATGTTCACCTCGAAACAACAGCACAATGTAAGTTAGCCTGAGAGGTATCAGATGTTGTACAATCTGTTCCTAGGACTTCTAGTTTCTTCAATGGAGCCTTGTCATTACGTTACGCCTGTCGGTTTTTTTTTCTCCGGTTTCCTTTCCACCTGTACCCTGTTTGGCTTTATCTTCCTCCTACTCAGGAGGAACTTCCAGAAAATTGTAGACCTGGAGTACTCCCGTACGGATATACAGGTTCAATAGTTATCGGATAGGCATTTTGTCATCTTATAATGGAGCCTCGTCGTGTATGGAAACTCAGCTGATTCTCTCTCACGGCATCTGTTCACTTTCTGTTTTGAATCGTGAATTTGGCCTCTATCAGGGTGAGAATATTTGCGCTCCCTATATTTTCCTATGTACGTTCACTGAAAACTGAATCTTCATTTACAAAAATCTGAAAAAGCGATGCGCGTACCTTATTTATGTATTGCGGTACCTACCAAAAAGAAACGAATAAAGTCGTGAAAGCAAACATTGAGGACGCACTTCAGGAGTTTTTGACTCTTAAGATTGTGAAGTCAGCTAAGAGTTGCGGTCCCACAATAGTAATCCCGAGAGTGAAACAGTATAATAATAATGAGTATTTAATAGGGGTTTCATGATTCATTTTAGCTCTTGTTTTGGGCTTGTACACACTTCCCGAAATTCTCAAAAATCACAAATGAATTTATTTCGTGAAACAGAATTCGAGGTAAGATCAAAATATTAGAAGCAATTGACATCGCATCGAAGACAAAATGTATTATGCTCCTTGATAAAATTGTAATGTGATACGGTCAATTTCCCGCCTTCATCATTTTCATTCAAATTTGAATAGAAAACTTTATTTTTTAGTGAGAAAAAATTTGACATTAAATCAAATAAGTACATGGAGGGCTAGTGCTTTAACTTCTTGTACCATTGATTTAGCTTAAATTTGATTGAATCATGCAGTTCCACTGTCCGGAAAGACATGTAAGTAACTTTCTTCGAATAGATAATCCTGGGTAGAAAAATCATGCATGTGTAGTGGAGAAAATAATTTTCAATTTGCACTTGTTCTGTACGAATAGTTTATGAAGAAATAGAAACCATATCTGATTGCTTCCGCTATGTATAATTGTTCCGCCTGGTACTTTAGTATGAATCTATTTTGTAGTTTCTGTTATGCCTCACCGCAGTTCAGTTTAATTTTCAGTTTTTGAAAGATAAGGTAATATATTTCAGAGAGTCAGCTAGATACATAAACATTTGAGGCAACAAATATTGTCAAGAAAATATTTGTTCACGTTAAGATTGTTAGATTCTGCTGATTCAGGATAAGCCCTCCTGCACTTGAAATTACTTTTTTCAGAATAAACGTGAAGCTTACTTAAAATTAATTTATTCAGAATGACGGAATTTTTCTACTTACAGAATCATCAACATGTAGTTAATTTAACTATGAAAACCTAGTAAGACGCAGAGTGAATAAACCCTAATTTTATTATATGAAAACTCTGCTTAATATTGATGAATATCTAATGTGTTGACCGTCCTTAACGGCATGCCCCAATCAGACCACGCTGCTTTTTTATGACTTTTTTCAAAGTTTGAACAGGAAAAATTGTGGTGAGCAGTATTTTTATCCAATTATAAGAAATATTTTGCCTTGATAAAATAGCTAAATATGTTATTTGAAGCAACGTAATTTTCCTGCTGATTTCACTAAGTATGAACCTTACCATTCTCACTTGTATTGTAAGATCTGTGCTTGTCAAATAACTATGCAAATATGATAAATTATGTCTCTACTTTTAGATTTCCGGAAATATTGAATGTCTCTATGTTCCAACTTGCAACTAATTACAATTTTTTCGCGTAAGGATAAAACTGGAATCGGTAATGGAACACTTGAGATTACTTGCACAAAGACGGATTGAGGCACTTTTTTTTTATATTGTTGTGACATGTTAATTAGATTTTAAATCAAAAGTATAGCATATTCAAGTTTTCCATTTTTTTGAGTGTATTATTGGTCTATAGGATGTGTCTTTCTAGGCGGAAATATTATAAAATTAAATGGTGCAAATGGACGGCCTAGCCCAGGAATTTTGTTTACTTCTGTATTGTTCAATAGTGAAATTTCTCTTGTTATCGTGTTAAATTTTGCCCGCTTCTGACCTACATAATATATTCCACGAAGAATCTTATTATCTTCATCAAATATTGCAAAAATGTCATCACTTAATGTTGATAATACCGTTTGTTCATCGGTTGGTAATTTCACATAATGTTCTCCGATTCTCAATCGCAGTTGTATATATTTAAGAAAAGTGTATCTTCGAAATTGAAGTTGCAGGTCTTGACTTTTGTAGGGGATGATAATTGTTCCGATAGGATAAGAAAGTCTGGCACGAGGAGGCCTGGTTGGAGAATGAGTCCTGCTAGAGGAACGAGAAGCTTCGGATCCAGGAATATCAGAAACACTTTCGCCACGAGGGTGACACTCAAACGTTGAACTTGATTCTACAAGAAGAAATAGAGAATCAATTTTTCTCTTATGATACGTTTGGCCTTAATCTTAAAACTAATATCTACCCTTTCTTTGCAGAGCTCTCAAAGATTGTACCATGAAATTAGAAGACTACCGCATTAAATCTCAGATTTGTTCTACTCCATTATGCATGTATTTGATGATCAAATTTAACAGGTTTTGTAACATTAGTAGTATCTGGTAATACCGGAAATATTCTCGCTATAAGAATGAGGGTCGAACATTGATATACAACCAATAAGAAGAAACAGAGGGTTGTTTTAGCAGTGTGCTCACTCATATGTAGGCATGTCGAAAGCCCCAGGTTTCATATAGAAATTTTGCTGCGGGCAATAAGGATTAAAGATTGCGTGCTCAATATATCATACATATTGCGCTTCCGAGATATTTTCCTGCATTTCGATATAAATCCGAAATTGTCAATTTTGTTATATCACGTATTGCAACTAGCAACACCAGTACACATGTTATCTGATTTGTGTCACTCTATTTTTTATGTATTTTAGAAAAAATCTTACCGTTTAATGATGCAGGAGTAGGGGACCTGTCTCGAAGATAACACCTGACAGGACAGAAAGTTCTCGAAGAAGAAGAAGAAGAAGAGGGTCTGCATTTGGGAGTACCAGGAATACTTTCGCTAGAAGAATGACCCTCGAACATTGATATTAAACCTTCAAGAAGAAATAGATGGTTAGATTTTTTTAAGTGTACTTACTCGTATGTAGGCATATCATATGCCCCAGGTTTATTCGGAAATTTTTCTGAAAAAGTTTTATTTTAAATTTATATGTAAACAAAGTAATGACCTTTATTCTACTCATGCCATGGGGTTCAGAAAGGCAGAAAAACTATGGACAGCCATGGACTTAATATAGAAATACTGCTGCGCGCAATAAGCATTACAGATCGCGCGCTCAATATATCATACAAAATGTGGTTCCGGAATATTTGCCTGCATTTCAATATAAATCCGAAATTGTCCATTTTTTTACACTATGTGCTGCAACTGGCAACACCTAAACACATGTTATCTGATTTGTGCCACTCTATTTTTTATGTATTTCAGAAAAAAATTTACCGTTTAATGATACAGGAGTAGGAGACCTGTCACGAGGAAAACGCCTGACAGGAGAATAAGGTCTGTCAGATGAATGAGAAGGTCCGAATCCAGGATTGCCAAAAATACCAGGAATACATTCGTTTGGATTGTAACAGCTGAACATTGAATTTAATTCTGCAAGAAAATATAGGGAATAAAGTTTTTAATTGAATCAAGTCAAGTGCAGATCAACCGAGTTCACCAAAATTTCAAATTTTCGTCAAGTTTGAGTTCTTAATTTAATTCTTGTGAGAATACGCCGTAAAAGACTTCAGGCTGTCAAATTTGAAATCGAAAGTGCGTTGAATTTGTTCACAATAAAGCAATACTTTGTTCAAGAATTTTAACTTTTCGGAAAGTCCAACGAAATTTGATGAATCTAAAAAATCTTATTGTATGAACAAAATTCTTTCTCCTGATTCATCGTATCTTTTCTATCTTTATTTATAAAGAGAATTTCCATGAATGCTCTTCTCTGTTAACTCCATATTCCTCTCTAGATATTGCGATATAAAATTTTAACAACATTCATGTCCAAGACATGCCCTGCTTTTTGCATATCTTCCTTTAGAACAATTAAATATTTAAAGACGCTATTCCCATTAGATTCATGTTCTCTTTTCCTAACTTTGAGAGTTTTTTTCTTCTTTCCATTATATATTTTGAACAAGATTTTGTTGTTGTGTTTGACAAATCTGGTTTTTCCAATGGTATACTACAAACACTACTAAAAGAAATACTGGAATTATGATTCAATTTTATTAAGTACGACTCTCACCTGGAAAAGCTTCAAAGATTTCCATTAAATGAAAGATCAACCGTACTGAATCTATTGCTATTTTCTTTCTTGTTATTTTCAGCTTCTTCATTAGCATTAGTAATACCTTTACATTCTCTGATTTGTTTAGCTACACTGATTACGTATTCCTGAATAATTTTTACCATTTAATGATACAGGAGTAGGAGATCTGTCACGAGGAAAACGCCTGACAGGAGACTGAGGTATTTCAGAAGAATGAGAAGGTCCTAATCCATGGATACCAGGAGTACCACGAAGGTGTTCACTATGAGGGTAACAGTCAAACATTGGACCTAATTGTGTAAGAAGAAATATAGAATTAAATTTTATTCAAGAGAATTGACTCCTACTTAGGTATATTGTGAACATGTTGCGGGTTTATTGTAAGCCAACACTTGAGACATCATGAAAAGTTTGCCCCAGGAATCTCAAAAATCTGGTTGTTACGTCGACAGTTCTTCCTCAATATTCATCATGTTCTTTCCTTTTCTTCACATGAAGGTAAAGTGACATGGAAGTGACTGCCTGTATTGAATCTATTGTAATCTTTGAATCCTTCTTATTTTCAAGCTTTTATTACCATTGGCAATATAGGGTTTCTGATTCGTTTCACGCTATTATTTATGTGCTTCTGAATTAATTTTACCGTGTGCAGGAGTAGGTGACCTAGCACGAGGTGAAGATGTGGCAGGAGATTCAGGTCTTTTAGAAGTAGAAGAAGAAGGTCTGCATCGAGGAACACCAGGAATACTTTTACCGTTAGGATAACAATCAAACTGCGAACTTAATTCTGCAAAAGAAAAAATAGAGGATTGAATTTGGTTTATAGTAATTATATGTATGTGCATACTTTCGATCCGGTGGCCGTCCATTCGTTCGTCCATCGTACTATGCAGACAAATATTTAGACAACTAATGAATGTTTACTCAACAGATGAAACTCCGAGTGAATTTTCAAAATACAATAGGTAAAAGTTTAGGCGAATATTTGGATAACCGATCCGTTTCTAACTTTCAATATTCTGGGAACTATCCTCATGTATTTGATCATGGAATTCTCAAATTTCGTACCGACAAATTACTTTTTAAATTGCGAAAAGAAATTTTCCTCTGCCCAGATTTGGACAGAAAAAACCACGTTATTGTGTTCCCCTCATGTATTGTGATGCACCTGGTTAAAATCCTGGCTAAGGGATACTTTTGCTTGTCTTTCAAAAAATAATTTATCCAAACAAATCGAGTAATGTAGAATTTTTGACATTTCGTAATGAAATTGGAAACTTCTGGGCGCCAAGTCATGACAACACACACACACACACGATGTCGCATTCTGAAATATTTCGACATATATGCTCAGAGTTTAAACAAAGATTCCAGGAAAACAGATTTTTGTTTTATTTATCGTCATCTCCTCCGGAGTTTCAATTGATATTTTGTATCAAACATTGATAGAATGTCCATTCGCATAGATCCTTATTTGCGTATTTGAATGAGAATGAGCAACGATTCTAGGAAATATTTGTATATATACAGACAGTATAAAATATAAAATATATACATTTCTTTTTGATTTAAACCCATTTTTCTTGACTCCATAAGATTTACTTGATTAGAGAAATGTGTCCAGGATATAGTATTAGAACAAATTTTTTCACGTTTTGAACAAATAAAAAAAGTAAACTTTTTCAGTTTCTTTAGCATTCACACAGATGGTAAATCAATTGTTATTTACAATATTTGTTAATGAAGCAAACATGGAGACATATGAATAAGAAATCCTCGGTTAATAAATTTAGCTGATACTGTTATTCCGGAGCCAATAGTTGATATATTCAGACAAGGAGAAAAATTAATTTGTGGTTTTTTATCAAATCAGCAACTATAGAAGGATAATTTCAAGTTACTGAATGATCAGAGATGAGAAGGTTTTTTCAGTTGAAAATATTGCAGAGAAAGGTTATCCGGTAACACTAATATAACCTAAATCTTATATAAAAATGCCAGTTACGTTCAAAGAAAGCATTGCTACACCAAAGTTTCCAGATGTTCATGTTCATGTATCCCTTGCTGTCACTTCTGTTTTTACTAATGTACCAGTCCAACTGGTTTTGGGTAAATTAAATTTGCAGTTAAAACTTATTACTAATACGTAGACGACACAATTTTAATTACTTCAATAGATACATTTTAGGACATTATATAACGTTTAGTTGAGTAAAACCGCTGTTCGAGCTCCTGTCAATACCCTACTAACTCCTAGATGTTCAAGATGTTCAGTGGATCTGGCCCGCACATTGCTTGCAGCCGAAGTTATAATAGGATGAATGAGTCCTTCTTTCACATCCCTCCGAATTGACGTTACTTCATGCCTTAGCTCCCTATACTTACGGATCTTGATTGTAAAGGTTTTTAGAAAATTCCGTTCGAGAATACAAACAATGTCGATAATGCAGAATCTCACGCCTTTTCCCTAACGCATCACGATGTCGGGCAGATTGGCTCGCAAGTAATGATCCGCCTGGATAGTAGCATCCCAATATATAATCTAATCTTCATTTTCTAAAGCGGGCGCTGAAATAACATTTTGGAAAGGCATCCATCCTTTCAATTGTCCTATGTTCAGGGCAAGCTGTTGATGTATAATGCTCGTCACATTATTATTCCAGCCAAATATTGAATGCTTTACGATCCACTTTATGTTGATCTAACGTTATGGGGTGCTCGCCGTGGATTTCTTTTTGTCTCCATTCCATTTTCAATTCCTCCATGGGATCGTCCCTGATAATCAAGGTTTCCTCTTACGAAAAATTCAAGGGCGCTAATAGAGATATGCTTCACAGAGTGTGTTGTGAAGCGCAATGTTTTGCTTGCCTTTGAAATAGTGTAGCGACTGTACAACTTATGAGTTACAATCTTGTTTGACATCTACAACGTACCTACCCCATCTTTGTCTTGGCATAACTACCCTTTTAATCGGTGTACGTGAGGACAGGGATAGCATTAGTCTTGATTATCCTCATCTTGTTTGCCAAGTTGAAAAAACTCTTGAGAACCGATTTGAGTCTTGTAGTAATGGCATTTACAACACTTTTCGCAACTATCGTTTGCCAAATACCCTTATACTAAAAAATACCTAGAAGCTTATAGGAATCGCCCTCAGCCATTATCTATGTAGATGTCATTCTCGTTCTCGTTCTATAGCACAGTTGTCCTTTATTCTGTTATAAATAAAATAACTGTTTTGCATTCATCTATTTCGTACTCAATATATTTGCATTCACAACATTTGATGTTTTGAAAACTGCTTCGTGACGTATAGCTTCAGGTCATCTATGTACAGAGATGGGTCAGTTGATGACCATCCTCATTATCATGTATTTTAAACACGTGAGACACGCAATTTAGTGGTTTGCTCGATAGGTTCAACGCTCAACAGAATCGTAATGCACTAGAGGTGTCTTGTTGAACACATATAACATACTTTATTCGTTCATTAAGAAACAATGATTAAAATAACTCATTAAAAAAATTATTAGTCATGTCGTTAAGCTCTGCGCCTGACTTTTGACGTCCGAAAAATATGTGATAATTCCTATGTGCCATTTTATGCCACAGAGGGGGGGGGGGGAGAATTGACAAATTTGTCTGGCCTGATAATTTTGTGGCTATATAGCTCGAGAACACGAAAAGCTTCCGCCACAAAAAAGTGATATTCGATAATGAGACTGTCAGGAAATATGTTTAAACAAATCAGCCTCATAGTATACAGCGTTAAAATTCGGTAATTTCACAAAAAAATATTGTTATAATGTTATAAAGACTTCATTTTGGTATAATTTGATTCTTACTTCTTCCATTATTCTGTAAAAAATATCAATAAAAGCAGTCTTTTCCACAATTTTTAAAATTACTACTACCCGTAAAGTGGCCGCATATTTCTTAAGTTTATCGACTTTGGCTAAGCTAACATATTGGAAAAGATTTGAAATAGCCAAGGGATTCCAAGGAAAATGATCCGATGTTATGTAATTTCATGGGATTTCAAGGGATTTTCTAATATTTTAATGTAAATTTAGAGCATTTTTTCACCAGAGTTGAGGGATTTTGAAGGATTTTCAAGGGTTCGAAAGACATTTAATAATTTCAATACATTTCCAAAGATTGAAGTTTTTGAAGAATTGAAAGATTCCGGGATATTTTGAAAGCTTACAAAGAATTTTCCAGAGTTTAAAAAAATTTCAAGGTCTTTTAAAAGATTTTGAAGGATTCAAAACCTACACAAAAACATACAATGTATGAACCGATATTGAATTACAATACTGAAATTAACACTTTTTTACAAAAATTCTCACCTCAAGTATAGATAAGCATCTTATCAATCTAAAATCAAATATTAACATTACAGGTGCCCGGGTGGAAAAATGACGTATCGTTCATGCATAGTGTGAAGTATTATATATAATATTCTTTTGTTTTATACACTTTTTGTATAAAACGAATGAATATCATATATCATACTTTACACTATATAAAAACTATATTTAATTTTTTCGCTCGGGTGGCTCACCACAATCATTAATCAATTTTTCTAGAATTCGAATCCAGATGAAAATACTAATATACCGTCGAATTTGGTAATTTTGGACATATGGGAAAAATCCAGACATTTCTAATTTGGTATTTTAAATTATACAATGGGATTTCAAACTAAATCTTGAACCAGTTAAGGCTTCAACAGGTAGGGCTGTAACTGGTTCTAGATTCTGGATGAACCCCCATAAGTAATGTGAAACATAAATTTAGTGTAATTTTATATTATTTATGTCATGGAAATTGTATATATTATATAATTATATTTACCAATCGAATTAAGGATAACCGCCAAGCATGAAACCAGAGCATAAACGACTCTCATTTTTTCCAATTAGAGGAATGCTCATCATCACCTTAGCGAAAAACTTGATCGGAATCTCATAGATAAGAAAAGTGTTTGCTGAAAAATCATCATATTTGTGTACGTGAAATTGAGACGACATTCTTATCTAAATTGTTCTTCTTCTTACATAAGCAGACCTTCCTCATTTCGCAACAAATAAATTGTGAAACTTTATCACAGAGAATATTAATACTCAATTTATTAATGTCAAGTCGCTGACTTTCCTTTGATAAAATCAATCCTGCTGATCACTATGGTGAAATTGGATTTGAAAATACTCCATAGCGAATCATAGCGATTCCATAGCAATTTTCAACTTTCAAGAGAAATTTAGGGAATAAATAAAATAAAAGGAACTTTCATTTTATTAATTTCAAAGATGTTTTGGTATTTTAAGTAATCCAAGAAAATTCCAGGCGATATCATGGGAAATTCATATTGTGTACCAGATTTCGGAAAATAGTTGCCTCCTGCATCAAGTATTTCCAGCTATTGAGATAGTTCTTTTGAAAATTCTGTTCCCTAAGGTGATTGGTGAGATCTTTGAAAAATAAAAAAAAAACTACATTTTTAGGATCGTGAAGCTGGGCTCATAATTTTTGTTTTATTCCCATTTTAGAAATTGGATCATTTTGATATCAAATGGATGACTGGAATGATTTGCAGAACTTTTGATACCTCAGGATTTACTTTGTGTTTAAATAAAATGCACTACCAGATTTGTTTGAACACTGAATCAAAAAATATTGATAATCACCTAAAATATGATAACTGAATTGATAGAGTGAATAATTTGAATTGTGACTTTTAACTTTCATAGTTTCAACATTCATTTGAATCAATATCATAAGCCAAACGAACGTTTCTTTATTTTAAATCAAAATTCATCTTAATGGAACAAAATTCTTTAAAATAATCTAAACTTTCATAATTCTTACATTTTATTACTTTTTACGTGTATGTAGAAAGAGCGCGACAATCATCTTATCAGTGAATTTTTAATAAATAATAATCATAGCAAGTGCTATACGATAAGTTAAAAATCAAATAATGTGACTAGTGTAAACAAAAATATCGAATGAGTATGTATAAGACTGCAAGGTTATTGCGGGTTATAAATTTTTGTTTTTTCGAAATTTTCAATTCATCTGATGAAATTTTTTTCCATTATAAATAATTTCAAAACATGAATAAGAAAGAGAATACAATTACAATATTCTTCGAAAATCAAAAATAAATATTCCTAGAATCATACAACGAAATTTGGACAACCACACATGAAAATGCCAACATTGAAATTATCCAAAAAATGCAAATACAAGAATGGGAAAGGAAAAGCAAGTCGGCGACCGCCAAATCCCCTCTCTTCCTTCATTTTTATCTTCCATTACTCTTTCATTTCTAATCTGGAAACGAAAAATATGTTCGAAAGTCATTTTACGGTTCGGTGCTCATTCAATCACCTTTTCAGAAAATTTTTTTTTCAAAATTTCAAAGCCCATTGTACATATACTGAAATATAATTAATATATTATGAATATTTATTCAAATGCATTCAGTTTATAGGCCAGACGGTACGTAGTTTTGCTTGGCAATAATTCCGACTAAAGAAATTATGGTTTTGAAATGTTCTTTGGGTCAATATAAGGAACCATTTTCGTTATCCCCCTCCCCCAACCTTTGCGTATCTTTTGGCAGTGGCGTAAACTTTCAAAAAACAGTTTTTTATTTATAACTCGTTTATTTATGGTTTTTTTTGCAAACTCCGCATCTACAAAAATTAGAGTTCATAAAATTCTCCATAAAAAAGGTTCATTTGATTTTCTTCATACGACCCATATTTTTCGAATAATAGCCGGGCAAAGTCGAATTTGTAAAAAATGTTGAAAACTTGCACTTATACTAGTTCTGAAATCACGCTAGATAAATTTATGCACTAATTGTCGGTAAGATCAATGTTAATAATAAATGAATAATATATTCACAACTTATTTTTCATTGTTTATAAATAACTTTATTAATGAAATCAATGTTTTTATTATATACGGTTTTCACAATTGCGAGCCTATGTATGAAAGTATTTGAGACCACTAACTCGAAAACTTTAGAGAATAGCTCAGTCCCTTAGTCGTTGGAATGTTGAGAAACATCTGCTCTATTGGGTGAGAGTGTACGTTGGTGTGTGAATAGTTAAACCGCCGGGCCACATCTACTTCATGAAACCAGGCAAAGGTAAAACACCAATGTGTATGGATTCTACAGCAAGCTTCAAGTATCCTCACGAAGTATCCAAAAACATTCTCTTTCTTCACGCATTCAGTGGATGCGATACGACTTCGGCGTTCTACAGACAAGGCAAGGTAAAATTTGTTAAACTCTTGCAAAAAAAAGACAAACTGCAAAGAGCAATGCAAGTTTTCGAAGATCAACGTACATCGCAAGATCGCGTGGATGAAGCGGGGCAAATATTCATAAAAGCGTTGTATGGAATGGAGGATGAATCCCCACTGAATACATGCAGACATCAGCGCTTCATTAGGTCTTTATCTAAGACTGCTTGCAATCTTGCATCTATTCCACCAACCGAAGCACCAGCAAGGCAACATTCTCGCCGAACCTACCATCGGGTTCAAAAGCGGTTGGGCAAACGAAAAGTCCGGAAGATTGGGGTTGAAAAAGAAGCAAGCATGGCCTAACACCAATCCCCACCCTCAAAGACGCGGCTCCTCAAGAACTGCTTTAGAGAATTTCGTGCAAATGCACCAAAGGTTGCAAAGCAGCCTGCACTTGCAGAAAAGCTGAACTGCTATGTTCAACGATTTGTGGCAACTGCCGCGGCCAATCTTGTACGAATATCAGGGAGGATGAGGACACCAGCGACATTGACGACAGAGTCGGTATACAACTAGAGCGCTTTTTGAGAGATGAGAACAACGAAGGGCTTCATTCAGAAGCGAGTCAGCTGAGTCAAGCGGTGATGATGAGGATGTCAATGAACAGGAGAGTAGAGGTGACCTGATGGAGGTCGAACCTCAACCATCGAGCTCAGGTGTGAGAGCATCTAAGCGAAGACGAAGGCAGGACGAGCCTTCCACCGATGATGATGAAAACGAACAGGAGAGTAGAGGTGACCTGATGGAGGTCGATCCTCAGCCATCAAAGTCATGTGTAAGAAGATCCAAGCGTGGAGGAATGCAGGATGAACCTTCCACATCCACCTGAAAGGATCGTTGCCTTCCAAAGAAAGAAAAATTCTAAATTAATCAGTCGGCTGCAATTTTTTGTTTGTAAGCCTCACAAATTTGCAAATATTTATTACTTATATATACCGTAAGGTCAAATTCATATCGTTTGTGGAAGTTGACCGCGAAAGGAAGCGGGTTTTTTAAATGTTATTCTGAACACAGATATTTATGCAGAGTTGAAAAATAATGATTAAAATCATGATGTGATTGATGGCGTTGATAATAGTATAGGTGTTCAAAATACACCTTCTTCGAGGAGGTTGTGTTCATAGCCAAAATTTCAGACAACCTTATGGGTTTTCGAAGAATTCGTCATTTTATGAAGTAAACTCGGCAGTTCAGGTATTCAAAAATACATCTTTCTCAGGGAAGTTGTGCTCGTAACACAAATTTAAAAAAATGGATCGGTTTTCCAAGGCCTTGTCATTCTAAGAATTGAACCCGGTAGTCCAGGTGTTTAAAATGCACCTTCCTCGAGGAAGTTGTGTTCGCAATAGAAATTTAAAACACAATGATCGGTTTTCAAAGGTCTTGTCATCCTAAAAAGTAAATCCAGTAGTTCAGGTGTTTGAAATACATCTTCCTCGAGGTAGCTGTGTCCATAACTAAAATTTTAGACAACCTCATGGGTTTTCGGAGGTCTCGTCATTTTGTGAAGTAAACTCGGTAGTCCAGGTGTTTAAAATACATCTTCCTCAGGGAAGTTAGGTTCGTAATAGAAGATTGAAACACGGTAATCTCGAGAGGTGTGTCCATAACTGAAATTTAAGACACGCTGATCTTTTTCTGAAGGTCTCCTCATTTTAGAAAGTAAACTCGATAGTCCAGTTGTATAAAATACATCTTCTTCGGGTAAGCTGCATTTGAAACTGAAATTTAAAATACGCTGATCGGTTTTCGAAGGTCTCTCCATTCTTAGATTTAAACCCGATAGACGAGCTGTTTAAGATGCACCTTCCTCAGGAAAGTTGTCTTCATAACTAAAATGTCAGACAAACTCATTGACTTTCGAAGTTGTTGTCATTCTAAGAAGTCAACCCGGTAGTCTAGGTGTTTAAAATACATCGCCCTCAAGGAAGTGGTGTTCCTAACTAAAATTTTAGTCAACCTCGTGGATTTTCGAAGCTCTCTTCATTTCAAGAAGTGAACTCGGTAGTCCAGGTGTTCAAAATACATCTCCTTCGGAGAAGTTGTGTTCTTAATAGACATTTAAGACACGCTGATCTGTTTTCGAAGGACTTGTAATTCTAAGAAGTAAACCCGGTAGTCCAGATGCTTAAAATACACCTTCATCAAGGAAGTTCTGTCCGTAACTAAAATTTTAGACAACCTCATGGGTTTTCGGAGGTCTCGTCATTTTAAGAAGTAGAATCTGTAGTCCAGGTGTTTAAAACACATCTTCCTCAGGGAACCTGTGTTCGTAACTGAAATTTAAAACACCTTGATCGGTTTTCGAAGGTCATGTCATCCTAAGAATTATACCCAGTGGTATAGATGTTTCAAATATACCTTCAAGACCTTCGAAAAATTATCAAGGTGATTAAATTTCAGTTCTGAACGCCCTGCAGTGGATGGTTATAGAAAAACATTCCTTCCAGCCAAATTCAAGTTCTGCAAATCGATAATTGATTCTCGATCGAGATTTACTGACATTTATAAAGAAGCATCCACAACCTCAATAATCATAAATTTACATAAACGGAGTTAAGTAAATGATTCTTCTTCCAAATTTGATTAACAATTTAATTTCAAGCGGTTTTTATTGTTCATCGTACAGATAAGAGGTTTCAATAATTTCATAATGTTTTGAGTAGTTGAATTTCAGTGACTGATAATTGATCCCGAAATTCTAATCAAGTTGATCATGAATATAGATATCAAAGCGTTGCATCCTTTTGATCCATTTGCCGTATCAACTTGATACCTGGTGCTTTTGTGTGATGACGTCGAGTTGTTCTTCGGTTTTTCAAGCAACATATTGATGGATCTTAAAAGAAGCTACACAACTCGCGGCGGCTGATAAAAAAAATGAATATCTGGCGTGCTCTATACTGAGTATATAGATACTTATACACACTTAGTATAGAGTGCGCTAGATACATATTTTTTACATGCCACCGCGAGTTGCGTAGTTTCTTTTAGGATCCATCAATATTCATTGCTGCTCCTACGTCTGACTATGCTGATCCCTGGGTGCTCATCATTTTTTATAGCTGATACGCTGATAGACAGTCACGTAACTGGATTGATCGCTGAGGGATCCACAAGAATATTTTCTTTTTTTTTCAAATGTTTTTCAAGCAGCTTCTGTTTGACGTCTGGTTTGAGACCTGTGGTAAGCCGAAATTTCTATCTTAATACAATATCACAGACTAAGTTAGCCTGAGAGGTGTTTGGCGTTGTAGAATCTGTTTCGGAGACCTCTAGTTTCTTTTCGTCGACCTTTGTCTTCACGTCACTAGCGTTTGCCATTTATTTTCCTTCTTCATCTTCCTTTTTTCATCTGACAATTGTTTGAACTTGGTTCCCTCCTTGTCGTTTGTTTCCTTTACGTCGTTTGGCTCAAAAATTAAATTCTCGAAAAATGGTTTAAACGAAAATTGTAGATATTTTGAAGAGCTTCAATTCCTTTTCAGAATTTTTTCAAGCCTTCATCGTCGCTTGGCGTAAGAACAAAACATTCAATTTTTGGATAGGATTTTTGACGTACAAAACCGTATCCGCTGGTCTAGGAATACTGGTTCATGTGCTCTTTTCTTCTTTCAGGACCCTAAAAAGTGTGTCAAAACTCGATTTGATCTGTTGATTTCATCGAGAGTTATCATGTTTACGGACAGACAGGTAGACTTTTCAATCATAAATGAGTGAATTATAATAATTAATAATGAATTTGTGGTTTTTTGCATGAAGGACGAACGAAAATAAAAACATGCGTTTTTAAATTTTCTAAAAAATAAAAAAATCCCATTTTGATCGCACAAAAAATAATTGAAAAATCTGAAATTCTATTTTTCAGTCAAACTATACGAGAAACGGAAAAAGTTAAATCAACAAAAATTGTGCACGCAAGGAAGATTTACAAATCTTTCATTAATAATTTTCTCATAGGATTCGTAGTTCCTGTTTGAATCGTGGAAAATACCATTGAAAATGATGGTATATTATGTACGTAGGAGTGAAACAGTCTTTTTGTCCGAGCGTGAGTTGTTTTTGTAAAGAAAAAAACACACCATATTAAAATAAGAATTGATTATTTTAGTATAATTGTGTTTTTAATGTATGATTATCTACTAAACGTTCATTATCTACTCTAGGTGGCCCTAACACCCCAAACACCCCTATTTTATTACCTACGATGTTTTTGTTAAAAATGATGTTTTTTTTTTAAATCTTTCTTGAACATTTGAAAAAGACGAACGTTTTGAAAAGATCGGTTTTTAAAATGAGTAACATGAGTTATTTTTAATCAATCAGTAACGAGTTTGTAAGTATTTTAGAATAACTTTGAATAGTCTAAGCAATTATAATTTGTTTAAACAATTTTCTTCTCTGACAATTGTAAAAAGTAATTATCTTTCAAAATAAATTATAAAAAGTGGATGAATGTCAAGAGTTGTCAACTTTTTTGAAATCTCAGAGCTTTAGATACAATTTTTTCTATGGGCGTAACGAAGTTTATCTGTCGATCGAACCATACTCCTAAGTCCTCAACAGCGGAAACTTTCTGAAGTGGGCAATCATCTATGCTGTACATGAAAGAGATTTTGTTCAGTTTTCCTCGAGCATTTGAGCATCACTAATAGATCTAATTTCAATTAATAGTTCTAAATCATCCGCATATGGCAAACATCTCGCCTATGTTATCACATGAATTATATCATTCGTGAAAATATTGAATAAGATTTGGTCCAAAGTGAGATCCTTGCGGAATCCCTGATGGCGAAATAAAGCTATTTAAGTTGAAACCTCTCATTCGAACATAGTGGGACCTACCCACTAGATAAGTACGATATTAATTTGGTTGATAATGTAGCATGGTTCACTCTGTCAAAAGCTTTCGTAAATTCGCTGCAATTCGTATCTACTCGTGAACTTGCTTCCATGGCTTTTGTAATATACTGCCGATAAGGAAGAAGATTAGTAATAGTGGATCTTCCTTGAGAAAATCCATGCTGCTCTACTTCCAAAATATCCTCGAATCAGTCCCTCAATGCATCGGCTACAAAACTTTCTAAGATTTCCGCCATTACATTTAAAATCGGAATTGGCCTGTAGTTCCTTACGTTTTTCTTTGCTCCTGACTTATGTATTCGAGTTATAGCGGACTCCTTCAAAGAGTTAGGTACTATACCTGTCGACAGTGATTTATTGAATATGAAACACAGCGGTTCCGAAAGGACATTACTACATTTTTGTATGAAAAGAGGAGATATTCCATCTGGGCCAGCGCTCTTATTTACATCCAGGTGTTTAATTTTGCTGTTTGCATCTTCAGGTGACGATTGCAGTTTTGATAAACCGATGTCATGATGACAATCTACTGTTGTATTTTCTAAAATTTCGTCTTCATAGACAGATCCGAGATAGGAAGCAAACATATTAGTGATCTCTGTACCATTATCAGTTTCAACTCCATCGAATGACATACCAGTTGAAATTCCTGCATCTTTCTGTTTATCATTTACAAAACGCCAGAAGTTTCTTGCATTATTTTCTATCCCTGTCTCTATTCTATCAGTGTATTTTTGAAAGAATGAGTCATTTAATGCTTTGCAGTAGGGCCTTAAAGAAACGAACAATTCGTAATCGTAAAATTTTTGTGTTTCCTTATATTTTTCATGAGCTCTTTTTTCTAGATTCATTAGTTTTATCATTTTTAAAGTTGAACCATTTTGGACATTTCGAAATTTTCACTGTCTCAGTTTACCTCAGCCAAGTATTCATGTATAAGTTGGTAATTCGCTTTTCCAAAACCTAATATAATATGCTCATTTTTTGAACAGTTAAAATTTCCTGTAAGTTCGGCTTTCATTTCTATTGGTGGATGGAATGAGTCAGTATTAACCAAGGGGTCTACACATACAACTATTTCGTTCGGAGAGTCACTAGAGAAGACTAGATCTAGTAATCCACGACGTACATTTTTCATAGTATTCAATTGCTTGAGATTCAAAAATCCGCAATTTTCACCTATATTTTTTGCAGCTTTCTTGGTAGAAACCTTTACCTAAGGTTCAAAAGCTACTTTTACGCCATCGTTACTATTTGTCCAAAATATACCGGGAAAATTATAGTCACCAAATAGCAGTAGTTCAGCTTGTGAAAATTTAGTTGAAATGTCTATAACTGATGATGCGTGCTCATCATATAGGTCAGAAGACGAATCTGCAGGTGCATATAAGGATCCGATATGATAATTATTATAGCCTGTCTGAATCTTTACAAATATTTTCTCAACTTTGTTACTTTTGATGGTTAAAAGATTGCTAAAAAATTGATACCTAACTGCTATTAACACTCCGCCTCCCCTCTCATACTGACTTGTTAAAGCATCTCAATCTTGTCTGAAAACTTTATATTCATTTAGCCCTATTTCTGCATTTTCTATACCCTTATAAAAGCCATGTTTGAGTAAGTACAATAATGTCCCATTTTGTAACGGTTGTTTCCAAAGAGCTTCGCAGGTGACTAAGCTTAGGACATTACCCCCTGACATTTTCATAATATATTTGGAAACAGGGTGAGGATGAAGTAGTTCGGTTAGGGTTCTGTACCGTTGCTGTACTCACTTTTTTGCAGATTTAGAAGAAGAGTCCACAATTTTCGGAATTTCTTGCACGAAATTGATTTTCTTGTTTTCTTAGCCCTTGTTCCTAAGTTCCTCAATTTCCTTTTGCAGTTTTCTGTTGTGATCTCGTTGCATAATAGATTGATCCGCGTGAAAGTGTATGTTTCCTTTATATTTTGATTTCTGCTTCAGCACAGAGATAGCCGACTCCATGTCCTTCAACACTACCTTCAAAGGTCTAGTTGTATAATCGTTTTTTTCCCGCTTCTGATGACCTTGATGCGGTCCAGTCATACATTGGATAAATTACTGAATACCTCATTGAGTTTCACCTTAACTTCAGAGACTCTTGTTTAAGCATCACTCGCTGAGGATTCCGGGATGCCAAAGAAGATGATGTTGCTTTGGCGGTTTTGCCTATTCACAATCTCGGTTACAATGTCCTCTGCATTTTGTGTTGGGTTGATTTCTTCTCTTTCGTGATCCACTTTTTCAAGATGACTAATTCGTTTCTTGCATGCAGTTGTTAGATTATGCAAATCCTTATTGCGATCTTTATTTTCTTCTGTCAATTGTTGATAAGATGATTCAAGATTAGAGATTTCACCTTTTACAGTCTCAAATTGACTTATCAGGAAAACATTTTGTTTGGAGATTTTTCTCAAGTCAGCCAATAAACCTTCTATTTATTTGATCTCCGAGAGTTTTCCTCCACCTTATTCAGTATTTCTGAGATGATATTCAGTTGAGCTAGGATTTGTGAGGAAGCAGGATCAGTAGATGGATGTTCTTTCATTGGAGTTATGGAGATTGATAAATTTTGGATCGGTGCTGGGATTTTGCGACTTGCAAGTAGAGCATTGGGACTTATTCTAGTTGATTCAGATGTAGGAGACAATATCGAACGATCAAAATTGTCAGAATTGTCCTCGTCTGATTCTAAGGTATGGCGCTCGTCTAGCATATTCTTAACATTTTTTTCGTCATCCACGTCCTTAGTTGAAGGAACTTCTCTAACTGATAAGGACGTGGCCAATGACGTATTTATCGTCTTGTCAAATAGAAACCTGCAAGTACCGCAGACTATGATGGTACTTTTATTGTTTTGGCCAACTTCATAGAAGTAGCTGCACCATCGATGGTAAGATTCATTGCAGGATCTTACCCAAACGCTGCTTGTTTTCCTTTCTGCGACATTTTTGTTCCAACATCTGATATTAAAGACTATTCAAACATCGAATTCATTATAATTTACAGCTGTCAGTCAGAAAATGATCATTCAATTTTTTGTTTGATTGACTTGATTCGGATCTGTGAAAAATGATAGTTCAAGGCTGTAGTAAATAGTTTACAGGATGATTAGCAATTTCTCTTGTGGTCATGTTTTTAGCAGTATCGTTATATTCCGTGTGTATTTTTATTTTTGGGCCATTTTCGTCACGCGATACTCCACGAACACAATTATCTTCCTCTATTGCAACAATTTACTCAGCGGTTTGTTGCTTTCTCGCTGCAGAACCATGTTCAGGAAATAAGCGGGTATATTAGGAAAAGGTTTCCCACGAAATTTCTTTAGGATATTATTATTTTGTCACTTCGTAACTTCGGGTGTTCATACTTATTCAAGCTGATGCTTCTTCAAGGCAAATTTTTTCTCCAGAGTTTACTAAACGATTGCAATTTTCGACTTAAAATAAGAAAAATATACACCCTAACATGATTTGTTTAAATCGTTATAAGGGCCAACATTTATCAAACCAAAAGAATATAAGCGTCAACATTTGGCGAAGAGAAAAGGCATAATCGCAAGAATTTTGTTCCAAAAATATTTTTCTCCACAAAATTAAAAAAAAATGTTGTGGACAAAATTCCTAAAAAAGAAAATTGTACCAAAAAATCTGTATTGAAATTTTTCTTCTACCAAATTAGAAAACATTTAGTTTTAAGATTCTGTTAAGAATCAAATATTAACGTTTCAATAGGCTACGAAACCCTTGTAGGCACCTGGTGCCTACCTTGATTACTTTATTTTTGTTTCTGGTGTCGTTTATCCAAAAATTAAATTTTTTTATTTTTAATGTTATTTTTGACGATTAACACGAAAACTGCACATCCTATTAGAAGATGATTAAAAACAAATTTCTAGCTCTTTTTGGGGTGAGCAACTTTTGTCTAATTGTTTTTTTCGTACCTTGTGCCGTTTGTACAAATATCGTGTGTTGTTTGGTTTAACATTTTCATTTTTTTTTATTTAATTTTGTAAATACTATGATTCTGTTTTTTTTTCTTATCGAAGAAAGTCTGAAGGATGAATTGTTCTTCTTTTCGAGTATGACGAATAGCCGTATATCGAATTTTTATATTTGAAAAAATGCTCATTTAAAATTGTAACGGATTTGAAATATTATTTTCACTAGATTTCAATAATTTGAGGTAATTCCAAGAGATTTTATAGATGTTATGGTATTTTTGAAACTTCCAAATAATTGTTGAGAGCTTTTGGAAGCTTTGGAGAAGTGCGAAATATTTCAAAGGATGTTAGGTTATTTGTAGAAATATACGGAATTTTCAAAAGCTTTTGAAAATTTAATAGAAATTCAAAAGATTCCAAGCAATTTTAGAGATCTTTCTTTTAATTCAAAGGAATTTTCTGGGTATTTTGAACGGTGAGGAATATCTTCGGACTTTTGGATAGATATGAACAACTTGAAGTGAGTTGTTATTTCTCAAATCGAAATACTGAAAAATACAATTTGTCTTCGAATTTGACTTGAATTGTATTATTTTGAACAATAGAGATTTGTAACAAAAAATTGAATGAAGCTTAATTTTTGTTAGATGAGAAAATTATGTTGAAAAAAAGGTTTGCTTAATTTGAAAAAATATTTGTCTCATTGAGAAATGAACGGCTGAACGCGTGTTAGGTGCGTGCTATTAGAGAAGAGATTATTTTTTACATTAAGCAAGGTGAAGTAGATAAATTGTCTAAATAATTCTTGTTTTTCTCTTAAAATCTAGCCTTCATATTGTTGCAATAAAGCTGAAAATCTTGAATATTCATGCTCTTCTATCAATTTTTTTAATTTGCTACGTTTTTTATTTTTATAAACTTTTTAAAATAATGTGTGCCGCCCCAAATTAATTCATATATTTTTCTCAGAAATTTGTAGAATTTTTCGTCTTTAAACTATTAAGTTAAAACCTACGTAGTCACACAATTTCGAATTCGAACGTTTAAAATTAATTCAAAAGCTTCCGTAATTATTTATTAATTCCCAGTAAACTACCAGAAATCGCTAAAAATTTGGTCAATTTTGTGGATACTTTAAATTTTTGTAAATTTAAAAAAATTGTGATAGTTTTTAAATTTTCAAAATTTCAGAATCATTAAAAATGTTGGTAATTTATGAATTTAGAATTAATCAAAAATCCCCAAAATATTTGTAAGCATCCAATAATTACCGATACATTAACATCGATTGAAGAAAATTTCCGGAATTTTTTCCATTGATTGAATTCTCTTAATTTCTGTAACTCCAACAAAATATAACATTTTTGGAGGGTATGAAAATTTAACTTCTGTATTCAGCAATGACTTTCCAAAATTCTGGTAACTATAAAAAATTTAATAAATTCATATTAAAATTAAACTTATATTTCCATAAGTCCTCCATATGAGCACTGTTCCGATTGTGTCTAAATTGATGCATTTGTTACCCAAAAAATCGCATACAGTTTCTTAAAAAACAAAAATGGAAAATCATTCTAAAGGTAAAATCAAAAAGATAAAGTAAACTCATTCTTTTGGAGAATGAATCCAGATATAATTCACAAAAAAGGATGTTCAGATCGAGTAAAAATTGGGACCAGTCTTCTTTACCAGTTGAAAAAAATCACTTTTGTCCCACCGTGCGTCTATAGATTACCCAATATTCCAGAAATTTTGAAAATTTGTGCATACTCTGAATTTTCGTAAATTTCCAAAATATAAAACATCCAAAACATTTTGAAAATTTGTTTAATTTTCAGATTTTTTCGAACATTTTAAAATCCAGCTGAGACAGGGTTTTTTTTTTGGCGGTGTTAGAAAAAGAAAATTTCTTTGCCTCGACCTGGTTCGCTCCATAGAGTTATCACGGATTCTCTCCGTTGAATTGATATGGCTATGATGTGTGTTTACTGTTGAGATCCTTCGTCGAAGGTTAAAATGTTTAAGCGTCTATAATTGAAGAAGTTTTTTTGGACCAGTATACCGAAAACCTTTGAAATCCATTATTTGAATCTTTTACCAGGTCGACACTTACCAACATCAACTAATTAGATGAAGGAAGCTGAGAAAACGTTTTTCGAATGTACTATGTGATGTTTTTGTGGTTGCTGAATATTATTTTGTGGATGTGGATACGAACGAGAGTCTTGGAAAGGTGTCGGGTAAGATGATTCTTTATTTTATATTGTTCTGGCTGCTTTAGGTGATTGCAGCTAAAACGGGGTTCCTCACAAGTACTAGGGGTTGTTTTTGTGGTTGTTGAATATTATTGCGTGGATAAGGATATGAAAGAGAGTTTTGGATATGTACCTAGGTTGATTTATTCAGAAACAAATTTTTTTTGCTGTTTTAGTTGAAGGCAGCTGACACGGATTTCGTTAAATAAGCTAGAGTTTTTTTTTTGGGTTTGATGAATATTTCTTTACAGACAAGGATAATATTAACTAGATTTTTAAGGAGGGGTCTTTCTGTTTTGAATTTGAAATTTTTCGCCTGATTTCGTCGAAGGCAGCTGAGTCGGTGTTCGTTTAATGTGCTAGGGATAGTCCTAAGGGGTTTCTGAGTATCACAGCGAATTTTTTGGCTGCTTGAGTTAAAAGCAGCTGAGATGGGATTAATTCAATTTGCTAGGGATGATTCTTAGGGGTCGCTGGAAATTGATGCATCAATGACGGGGTCAACCAAAGTCTTTTCAAGGTATCTGGGGTGATTATTTATCGTTTTATGTTGTTTTGGCTGGTTCAGCTAAAGGCAGTGAAGATAAGGTTCATTAAATGTGCTAGGGTTTCTTCTATGGATTGCTTAACATTACTGTATTGATGAGGATAAGAACTACGGTCTTGGAAAAGAGTATAGGGCGATTATTTTTCATTTTGAACTTTTTTGACAGTTTTAGTTGAAGGAAGAACAGTCGTGGTTCGTTGAGTGTCCTAGGGGTTGTCTTCAGGGGTTTCTGCATAGTACTGCTGCGATGGCGATATGAGCTCGAGTCTTCGGAAAGAATCTGGGATGATTTTTTTTATTTGCAATTGATTTGTCTGTTTCAGTTGAAGGCAGGTAAGATGGGGTTCGTTAGAAGTTGAAGGTTTTTTTTGGTAGATGAACATTACTGTGGGAAGTAGGATATGAATTCGAGTTTTACAAAGGTTGGGTTGACTATTTGAATCTTCAATTATTTTTCGCTGTTTTAGTTAAAGACAGCTAGGATGAGTTCAGTTAAACTTGATAGAGGTTGTTATTGGGGGTTGCTAAATAGTACTTCGAGAATTGCAACATTGGCTCAATTTCTAAAAAACTGTATAGGATGATTAATTTTCATTTAAAACTTATTAAGCAGTGTCCGTTGAAGGCAGTTGAAATTAGGTTCTTCAAATGTACTGGAGTTCATTTGTTGGAGTTGCTGAATATAAAATTGTTGATGAAAATATGAATCACATTTTTGGATAAGTGTCTGGTGTGATTATGCTTTATTTTCAACTGTTTTGACTGTTTTAGTTGAAGGTAGCTGGGGTTGAGGAGATGCGGATATGAGATGTAATCTTGGAGAGATATCTGGGTTGACTATTTTCAATTTGAATTTTTTGTCAGTAATGCGCAAGTACGTATTTGAAATATGTTCGAATAGTGTAAGTACCATTCCAATATGTTGATGAGAATGCTGAGAACGTTCGTATAACTCGTCACTGTTTCATGGGCGAAAGTCGATTTGCGATTAGAAGGTCTGGCAATTGAACGCAATTAATTTTGTTGGTGGTACGTGCGAGCGCATTTGAAGTACTTTGGAAACGTCAGAGTACAATCCCGCTTTAGTAATTCGATTCTGAGACGATTAGAAATTAGCTGTTTTCGATCTAATTTCACTCATTTTTCAAAAACGGAATTTATCGTGGGTCATCACTTCGAAATCTTTCAATGTCTCCATATCCTGCGCATTTTCCAATTTTTGTAAAAGTTTTTAATAGAGCATAAGAGCACATTTGAAGTAGAATATATTGGTGTCAGGAAAATCAATTTCAACCTCATTAGCAGAAAATTCACACAAGCACTTCACTAGCCCCACACTATTAGCCACTCATTAAGAATTCAATCAATCATCTGGCGTAAAATTTTAATTTTGTAGTTTTTTTTTTAATTTTAATTTTCAACAAAAATTTCACCAGACCCAGCTTTAGGGCAAGAAATTTGGTATTGGTGGTGCATTTTGGTGCATTTCGAGAGCATTTAAATTCGTAGTGCTGGAGGGGTGCTGGTAAAATGGACTTCTGGGAAAGGCCGTGCAATGACCGTGGCGGGCAGTTTGAATTATGTGAAATACCATGATTGGAATTTCGATGGAACTTTTAGCTTTTTGGAAACATAGGAAATGAAGGATCAAGTTCTGTTTTTTGGGCTTCAGTTGATGGGTATGAAAAGTTGTAATATGAGACAATTTTACAAAAATGCTATTTCCATCCTTCTGGTGCGGGATCCTCTATTGAATTTTTATTGTTTTAATATAAGAATATTTTCTTGAATAATCAATAAAAATGTTTGATTAATTGTTATGCCCCCCTCCTCTAATTTTAAAATTCCTTATAATCCAATTCTTGTGATAAATAAAAGTTCTTCCGCCATCTTCACAAAAATTACAGCTGTTTAAATAAACTCATTATTTTTTAGCCTCACGGGTGTTAGCACAATTCTTTAATTCACGTAAACATCCTGAAATCAGTGCGACAAATTAGGCAACTATTACTTGGCATATTTGGAAGGTTAGCTCGAACCTCAACATTCAGGGCCGCTTCTATGTAATTGTGTATTCATGTACGATTTGTATGGCTTTGAAGGAGGGAAAGACTGTTTGTCGGAATGCGAAGATATTATAGATAATATTCTCTCCTCCGATCCATCCGTCAATTAGTTCTTGTGAGTTTCGAAAAATGAAGTCCGTTGTTACTCTGGTCTGCGCTTTGGTGATCCTCATTAAGTCAATTGGTGAATATATGATATTATAACATACATTGTATATTGCGTTCTAACTAATATCAAGCGGGAGGTTTGTAGCCGGAGATGATTCTGAGTATTCGATGGGTAGGGTCAAATATCTGGTTTCGAAAGTTCATACTCGAATGTCGAAAAACCAGTTGAACTCATGAGGTGGTTTTCTGTAGTTTTCCTCTCCCCTGGGGAAATCTTCATCAAATGTGACTAATACTAATAATGTCGGATGCAGCCGCGAGTTACTGAAGTTGTAATACATGTACTGATGCTAAATGACTCGAATGATACTTTAGCAGCGAGAGTGACCTGTGCATAGACCTCTGTTTCACCAAGGTTTTAAAATTTATAAAAGCATAGTGTAATAGTTTTGACGGCAGCGCTACGGGACTCGAATAGATCAGTTTTACAAGAAAATAAAAATAACATACATACATAGAGGGATTGAATTTGGAAAGGTGTTACATTCCATTAACTTAAAACTCAATATAAAAAAAACTATGTATGTAGACAAAACGGAACGAAATATCAGAGAAATTACGTTTTTTGATGTTACACGTATTACAACACAAAAATCAAAATTTTTCTTTCAAATTTGCGATGCAGAGACATTATAGCTTATCTACTTGATTACTAATTACCTAGAACACTTTAGGTGTGTACGCAATTGAAAAATATCATTTAGATAATTTATGAATCTTGTTAAAATTTGATGAGAATTACAATTAAAATTGATTTATTTCTTGAAAGAATTGCATAATTTTTAAAATGCTAAAACGTCATGAAAAATTTAATTCATTGAATTAAATTTAATTAATGGAGAACAACATTTAACTTGAACTAAATTAAATTTCAAAATCGATAGAAATGTACTACTTGATTTGATAGCCTAGAAGCTAAAGCACTGAAAAAACCATCATATAGGAATTTTTTTTTTTTGAAAACTGGGAATTTTTCAGATATGTTTCAAATTTTGCGATAAATATTCTCTTGCTTTTCAAAAATAAAATTAGAATCCTGCTCGGTATTATCAACCATCTTCTTTAGAATATCAAAGATCATTCCACATTTGCGGTTTTAGAGGTAATGTTTCGCCTAATAATGAATGTTCCTATGTCACTTTAAATTCAGTAATTTATAGCTTGTGTTGATGAATTATCCAAATTATTCAGAAGATGATTATTTTCATTCGAAAAGTCTACTGTTATATCTTTTGCTTGAAAATTCGACAATGTAGTAAAAAATTCAATTATTTTGTTGTAAATTTCACCATCTTTTTAAATTCATCTTTTTTGGTTGGGAGATAATTCTTTTTATTCAAAAAAAAAACTGTTATATTTTTAGTTCAAAAATTATCTCTTTTGGAGGAAAATACTACCGTTCGGTAGAAAATTTAACAATTTGGTTAAAAACTCAATAAATTGGTTGAAAATTTATCTGTCTTCTGAAAGATTCGTTTTTTTTTAATTCAACTGTATGGTTGGAGATTCTACTAATTTGTCAAAAATGAAATACATTTTTAATAGAAATTTCAGAAATATGGTACCTTAGGGTGGCCCAAGAAATTTCTCCTTACGAATTTTCTTGCATATAGCCCAAAAATTTGTTCGACTCCACACAAAAATAAATTCATTTTATTTGTTTTGAAAAAACTAGATATTTAGAGGAGGCACAAATTGCAGCAATATATTAGATTCTAATTATGATTTTTTTGCGATTTTTTCATACAAATTGTTTCTGATGCATGCAATACTACTTTATACTGATAATTAGATATTAAGGTAAATTGTTTTAACAATTAATTATCGTTTGTAGCAATTTTATCTTAGTACAGAGTTAGGAAGTCGTGGTTCCTTGAAATGTTTTCCACTTTTCGCCCAATCATTCATCAAAGTGATGTGATAGTTAATTAATTTCAACAACAATACTTTTTCTAACAATTCCTTATTATTTTTATTAATATTCTCTTAGAATCATGCTAGAAAATTGCATTTTTTCCAAAATGTTCTACTTTTTGTCCAATTTTTAATTAAAGTTACGTGAATAATTGATTGAAATTAACAAAATTTATTTTTTAAACAATCTTCTATCATTTTTAATCATATTTAATGTGAACAATGCCAGGAAGTTGCGTTTCTTGCTTAAATTCCAAAAGAATATTATTAAAAATCATGATAAATCGTACAAACAAATTTTTTGTTTAAATTATTTAAGTTTTACATGATTTTAATTAAAAATTGGTCAAAAAGTGAAATTTTTCCAAAAAAAGCGCGACAATATTTCAAATGATATATTTTTGTATGTATTTCTCAAATGTTTAATCTATTTCGATATTTATATAAGAAATCAATTCGTCCTGAATAATAATTATTATAAACGCTTAAAATTCAACCGCACTGAATGCATTTGTTGACCCGGAAAACCAGAAACTAGCCTAGAATGTTTTTAATCTGTGGAACAACGTTTTAGCTTTATCAGAACATGGAACTGTACTTTTTTCTACGGAAATAAGAAATAAAAATTTCTGCGGAGTAATACCCTAAGATCATGACATTCCTCGACATGAAAGTAGCTTATGTATACGATACCTTAAATTGATCCCATACTGCATGGAGCAGTCGTAAAGAGCCCTGAAATTACACTTTTCTTTACAGTGGGGTTGAACATTCTTTCACACTTTCAGTTTTTTTGACGGATTGGTCAATTGAAGGTAAAGAACTAAACAGTTTAAAGAAAAAGTCAGGGATATCAAAATGGGGGAAGGAAATGTAAACTAGGAAATGGAAATAATGGTAGGAAAAATAAAAGGAGCATTAGACTGCACAAGCAAAAAAGAAGTTAGTGAAGGAGGGGATAGAAGTGGATGGGATGAGGTTTGTAAACCGAAGAAGAAGAAAGTGAGAAGGGTATTAAGAAAATGGAGAAAAGGGACATGTAGTGGAGAACAATATAGGAGAAAAAAGTGGAGGAAAATAAAAGGTTTGAAGAAGAAGCGGAGAAGGCTATGACGGAAGAAGAAGTTTGGAAGGTGGTAAATAAAGAGAGAAGAGGCAGGAAAAGAGTAAACCAGGATATTGAGATGATAGAATGGAAAAAATATTCTATGGAAGTACTAGGAGGGGTAGAGAGGAGAATTGAGAAAGGAGGAACAGATGGTAGAGAAGCAGATGAAGAGAAGGACATTACAAGAGAGGAAATAGTCAAGGTATTAGAGATAATGACAGATGGAAAGGCACCTGGTATAGATGAGATTCCAAATGAAGTGTGGAAATATAGGGGGACAGAATTAAAGGAATGGGCATGGATAATGTGCAATAGAGTATGGAGAGGAGAGGGCTGGCCAGAATTATGGAAAGAAGGAGTAGTGAAGAAAGGCAAAGGGGAGGAGGTTTAAGATTATAAAAGAGTGACACTAATGCCAACACTGTATAAAGTATATGCGACTGTTTTATCGGAGAGGTCAAAAAAAGAAGTTGTGGAGAAAAAGATGGAGCCACTGAATCAGACAGGGTTTAGGATCGGGGTAATGGACAATATATATGTTCTGAACTACTCAGTAAATACGAGGATTAAAAGGGAGAAAGGGGCAATGATAGCAGTGTTCGTGGACTTGAAGGCGGCGATTGACTCATTAGACTGAGGCGAGATAGAAAAAGTTATGATGAAAAAGGGGATAAGATAGGGATTAATAAAGAGAGCATCGGAAATTTTTAGAGAGACAAAAAGCAAGGTAAAGGTAGGAGAGCAAGTAGGAGATAGTTTCTGGTTGGTGAGAGGGGTAAGGCAAGGATGTCCTCTGAGCCCACTTTTGTTTAATATATTAATATCAGACTTGGAAGAAGAAATGAAGAGAAAGGGGCAGGGAGGAGTTAGGATAGGGAACAAAAAGATATATACACTGGCATACGCAGACGATGAAGTGTTGTTGGCAGAGGATGACGAAGGGATGACCGTCTTAATTACCGGATTAGAGAAATACTTAGATGGAAAAAAGTTGAATTTAAATGTAGAAAAGACAAGGATAATAAGGTTTAGAAAAGGAGGGGGAAGAAAGAAAGAATGGGCGGGGAGATGGAAGGGGAAAAACTCAGAAGAAGTGAAAGAGTTTAAGTATTCGGGATACACCTTGCAAGCAAATGGAGATCATCGAGCTCATATGAGAGAAAGGATAAAAAAAGCAGCAGAGGTAATGAAACAGATATGGGGAATAGGAAAAAGAAGATTTAAAAAAAATTGGAAAAGGAGAATGTCGTTATTTGATACGCTGGTATTAGGTTATGGAGCAGAGATATGGGGATAGAAAGAAAGGAAAGAGATTGAAAGTTTACAAGAATGGTATATGTATATGGTGAACGCTAGGGGTAGACTGGAAGACGCCGGGATATATGGTGGAGAGAAGAGGCGCAAAGGGATAAATTAAGTACTAGAGCGGGAAAGAGGGTATGGAATTTTTAGATGAAGCTGAGGGAGGGAAAGGGAGGGGAGTTAGCGCGAAAGTGTTTGATGGAGTTAGAAGAAAGGAGAGGGAGGGCAATGGAATTAACGAGATGCGACGAAGAAAAGAGGGAGTTCTTCAAGTCTAGAGATATAGAAGACGGGACTGGAGTCAACTATGAAGAAGTGGAAAAAAGGGAGAGAGAAAGAGAATTGATAGAAAGATGGGGGATGATTGAGGAATCAAAATATAATATATGGTATAAGATGATAAAAAAAGAAGGGGTGCCAAAGTATTTAGAAGAGGGATGGGGAGAGAAAATATGCACAAGAATAGCAAGATTTAGATTGAGAAACGAGGTAAGGGCAAGTATGTATTGGGAAAATAAAGATAGCAGGAAGTGCAGAATATGTGAATGGGAAGAGGAAACATGGGAGCAGGTATGGCAAGGACGTAGGAGAGGAATGGAAGATAAAGGAAGCTGGCAAGAGAATGTGGTAAGGATTCTAGGGGAGGATGGTTTGGGGGAAGAGTGGAGACATTATGAATAAAGAAGAAGAAGAACTAAATAACTACATGTTTGATTCACATACAATTTTGCTTTCGATGTTTCAGCTTGCATACAGAGGTTTGATGAGAGATACTTAGCTCCAGGTTATAAGACGTTTGAAATTATTCCACATGAGATTCCTGGTCTTCGCCTCGGGACAGCCGATGGTGGATCCATTCCAGCTCCCCATGATCGTCGTATACGTGTAGTAGCAACGGGTGACATGATCGTTGGATGGGAAAATTATGAGACTTTTCGTCGAATATTAGATTCTCAAGGCATTGTGAGTGTGGCAAATGCAGCAAACGGGCGTTTAGAACATTTGGGTCATCAACATTACCCTGCCGTGGGTCCATTGCTAAAGTATTTCCTACCAGAGCCTACGCCATTTGGTGAACTACGGTAGTTGTACGCATAGGCAACTCTTCATGATTCTTGTTTAGGAGTGGTTTTACTTTTGGTAACTGGTTACACTTGGGAAATTTTTCCGGCATTTCTAAAATTACATCTTTCTTAAACATTTTATAGGAAATAGTTAGCACGCAAATCATCGTTCTTCTTCCTCTCGTGGTTATTTTATGATATTTTTCACTTATGTCTGCATTTTTGAAGTAATAGAAAATCTTGTGTTTTTCAACAAGCTATGTATAATTTATTGTAACTCAACACGATAGAACTTGTAACCTTCATAAAAATAAAACTTTCCTATTAAATAGAAATAAATGTACCTATCATTGATTGTTTCAATACTCCTCAAAGAGCGCAATGTTGAATAATAATAATGACATAATGGAAGGTGCTTCAACTATTTTATCATCATAAGCCAAATAATGTATGGATTTTAGAAGTATAATAAACCTGATTTTTTACAGGATATTATATAACGCCATCCGCATGACAATGTCCCTTATGTCTAGTTCTAGTTTAGGAGATATTCGCGTTTTCCTAGATCGGGGTCAAAGTTATTATTCCTGGGCTTAAGTAAGGTATAATATAATGCCTATACTGAATATATAGGCATTGTACTAATTTCGCAAAAGCAACCGGAAATTAGTACATTTCACGTTCAAATAGGAAGGAAAACATATGAACTTGTGACATTCGCCATCTTTGGACGCGCTTTGCTCTAAAAGCCGGTTTTTAAAATTACAATTTGGAAAATTCTGTGGCTTTTTCACAGTGGCGGCTTAACGGGGGACGCGGTGGGGGGCGGTCCACCCCGGGTGCCAATAAGGTTGCGGGGGCCCCACGGTTGCTTACAATGTGGTTACCAGGGTTCGATGACCAGGGGTCATCGAAGTAGGAATCGGTGGAGAAGCCAGAATAAACCAGGCCATTAATTTTCAAAGGACCAACCTTAGGACCTAAAAACGACCCTATAAACCAATTGTGCAATCGGCATGAACGTCAGCAGTTCAGAAGGTTGGGCTTTTTTGAGGATCTCCAAAATAGCCTAAAATTATAATACAGAATTTCGCCAACAATAAAAAACTACGTACAAAGAAAAATTGAGAAAGCGAGTACAAAAAAACGTCTATTATAGGTCTGAGCAATCATTCTTCGTCTCACTGCAAATAGCAAAATTGATAGTTCGAAAAAACGCATAATACTGAACAAGAACTGAAACAGCAAAGAAAAAATGAGCCTAAAAATAGACACCCCAGACACCTTTTGCAAGACTCTTTTTATTATCTTCATCTTCACAGTAACATTTAAAAGCCCCAAAAAACAACCTCTAGTACATTTAAAAACCCACCTCTGAGAAGCCTTCAACTCAAATATCTGCAGGAATTTTGAATGAATTTTAATCACCTTAGGGACCTTGCCAACACACCAGTCCATATTGTCATCGCCACTAAAATGTTCAGCAAACTCTAAAAGCTACGACTAGCATATCTAACGAACCTCATCTCAACTGTCTTAGACACAAATAGCCAGACAAATTTTGAATTAATAATATTCAACACAGGCAACTGTTTTAGTGAAGATATTACAGTTGAAGGCGGCTGATGTGAATTTCATCAGAAGTAACAGGGGTTATTTTTTAAGGTGTTCGAATATTACTTTCCAAATGAAAGGTGTGAATGGAGTCTTGGAAAAGGTGTCTTGGGTGACTATTATCAATCTGTTCTTTTTTTTTGCCGTTTTAGTTGAGGGCAACTTCAAGAAGATTCCCTGCATGTACTAGATATTGTTTTTTGGGGTTGTTAAATATTAACTGGGGGATAAGGATATGAGCTGAAGTCTTTGAAAGGTCTGTGGCGTGATTTTTTTTAATTTGACCTTTTCTTAATATTAGTGTGAATAACAGGATATCTACTAGATTTTTGAAGACGTTCCTGAGGTGATTATTTTAAACTTGAATTTTGTGTGGCTCTTTTAGTTAAAAGCAGCTAAGACAGGGTTTGTTAAATTTATTAGAGATCGTTCTTTGGGGTTTTTAAATACTACTGTGGATCTGAAGATATAATCTAAAGTCTTTGGACAATAAAATAAAATTTTAGGAAGGTGGCTGCGATTATTTCTTTTTTATTCAATCTTTTTGATTGATCTTTTGGTTGAAGAAAGCCTAGATGGGTTTGGCTAAATGTACCAGGAGTCGTTTCTAGGAGTTCTTGATTATTATTTTGGATATGTGGATATAGATCAGCGTCTTGAAAATATGACTACTGTGATTATCTCTATTTGGAAATTTTTGGGCTGTTTTTGTAGCCTGCATAAAACAATAAAATCTGAATTACATTCTATGGGATGTTTCATTTTTCTTGGACTTACTCCCTAACTCTTCTTGTAGAGGTGGTTTTCCGGTGTTAGGGTTGAGCATTTAAAATAGTTTTTGTTAGATTTCGAGCGCTCAAAAAAGAGAAAAATTCTGATATGATATAAACGAGCCTTAGAATTGGCATCAGTGCCAAAAAAAGCTCAACATTCCGGCAACAGAACAAATACGAAGAATTCCCTACAAATACATCCAAAGTATATTTAAGCAATGTACAAAAAAAAGGACAACTTCTAAACAACCTTGAAGAAAAAAGGCACCTTTCAGTGATCCGGCAGTATATAAAATCCCTTATTCTTGTGGCAAAGTCTATATTGGAGAAACCGGGAGCGCTGTGAGCCAACGTTTAAAGGAACATGAGAGTAAAGTCAGGCTAAAACCTTTCACGCAATCAGCACTAGCTGTGCATCATATCGAAACGTACTAATTCACGAAACATCGGCAATATTGACAGTTCCTCACACGACTGGAACCCGAAAAAGCTTCAAAATTCAAAATTTTAATTTATCAATCTATTCAAGACTTAGAGAGCAAAAAACACAATTCTCAGAAAAATAAACATTCTGAAAAGATTTCAAGATAATCAGAAAATTTTTTTTTATGATTCCTGGAAAAATAATGAATGATTATGTATTTTAAAAAAAATAATTCTAAGGGAAAATTTAAAATATTTCAAAACATTTGTAATTGTTTTTGAGAAACTATGCTTCTTAGGAACATTAAAAGGTTTCAAGAGATTTAAAAAATTTTCTTGAGATTCTAATGAAAATTTTGAATGTTTTTGGGGAGGATCCGAATCAGTTTGAAATATATACGGAAGGCTTAGAACGATTCAATGGATCGTAAACGGTGTCAAGGAATTTTCAGGTGCTACACAAGACTGCAAAGAGTTTTAAACTAGTTTCAAGGCTTTAGCATTTTGAATCGATTCCAATAATTCGATATGATTCCCGAAAATTGTGAAAAAAATTAGGGCTGTTTCTAAATGCGAAAGAATTTTCAAGAGTATTGTAAGCTGAAAAAAGCTTCGAAATATTTCAGTAGGCTCAGAGGAATTGTTCAGGGATTTCAATAATCTGAAGGTATTTTCAAGAATATGAAAAATATCAGTTTTTTTTGATTAAATGGAATTTGCCAGGAATTTCAAAGGTGTTTAAATGATTAAAAATGTCTCAGGAATTTTTTTGAAAAAACATTTTTTAATGTCAATAAAGCGAGGTCAAATAGATAAGTTGTCCAAATAATTCTCGCTTTTTGCTCAATATGTGTAAGAAAACGCTTTCTAAGAATTTTGAAAGGTATCAATAGAATCAAAACAAAATTCTTCTGATCCTTATGTATATTGCAAATCTTTTTTTATTTAGGAAAATAAATTTTGAGAGAATATTGGAAAATATGTTACAAAATTTCAAATAGTTATCGAAAGGAGAAGCTTTTTAAGAACTTTGAAAAGTTTCCAGAAAATCAAGATTTTTATTGAGATTCCTTGGTAAATTTTGAATGTTTCTTCCTGATTAATTTGAAGCGAATAATAAAAAAGATTTTGAAGGATTCTCACAATTGCCGAGAAAGTTTTTAGGGGATTTTGAGGCAATTTTTTTATTTTTTCAGAACTTATAGAAAAGTTTTAATTTCAATAATTTTAAAAGGTATTTCAAAGGTTCAGAAGTTCTGAAATGATTAAGAAACAATTCAAAATTTTTAAATATTTCAAATAATGTTGCACAAAATCCAGGTTGCCGAGAAAAGCGAAAAAATTTTTAAAATTTCTAGGAGAATTGCACATGTATTTGGAAAAATTAATTCGAAGAGAATAATGCAAAAGATTTTAGAAGATTTACAAAACTGTCAGAACTGATTCTGGAAAATGGTAGGGTAATTTTTTCAATTTTGCAGAATTTTTGAAAAAAGTCTAATTATTTTAATAGATATTCAGAAGGCCCAGAAGTTTTGAAAAGATTTACAAACAATTTTCAATTTAGAAAGATTTCTGAATGTGTGAAGAAAAATTAATATTTTTGTTGATTGCGGAATAGAAAGTTTTTAAGAATTTTAAAAGGTTTATAGAAAAAAAAAAGAAAATTCTTTGGATTTCTAGAAAGATTCTCAATGTTTTTTTTATTTTGAAGAATGAATTCTAGTGAGTCAAAGAGATATTCAAAATGTTTGAAGAGATTCAAGGCATCAAGCTCGTCCGTCTGCAATATTTTCCATAAGTCAGTACCAAGGACAAATAATTATTTAGAACATTCTTCATAAATAGTATCACAATCAATATAAACTTTCAGGTTTAAGGGAAACTTTAAAATGTAACGAAAACAAATATTTTTTTTAAGCTTCACTAGTAAAACGTGACAGCTTCTTGACATTACTCAAAAGGTACGAATAAATGATTGATTAGAACAATTTGTTACGGAAAATATGAAAAAAGCTGCTCATATCTGAAAATTGTTTTTTTTTTCCAAAGAAAAACTATTCCCAACACAGTCGACGAAGCGAATTTTTCAGCATTTTTTTCGGAAAAATTGTATTGCTAATATAATATCTCACTATGCCGTTCTTCTTTACCACCTCATTCACCTTACTCTCTTCCGCATGCATCCTTCTCACTTCATTCCTCTGCAGAATATTCCTTCTAAAATACCTTTCTCTTTCAACCTCTATCTTCCCCTCTACTTCTCTGTTCTCCTTCTCTCACCAACACTATCTAACCAGTTACTTGCCACATCTCCCAAAAAAATGTTTTTCTCACTTAAACGCCCGACTCCCTGTGAAAATGTTTAGACTTGTTTTCCCCGCCTCCCTCCCAACAATATAATTGAGTGTATTCCTTGTCAACCTCAGTGTTTACTTTACATACCTCTTCTGTTTCTATTCCCCACCTCTCATTTCTTCAACCTCCACATCTCTATTCCATAAAATAGCGCACTCACCACTAGCGAGTCAAACAATTTCATTCTCCTTCTTAAATCATTCGCAAATAACTTCTTTCCCAACCCTCATACCTGCCTCATCACCACATTTGCCCTCCTCACTCTCTCTTTTATGTGACTATCCACTTCCCCATTTCCCCGAAACAAGAAGCCCAGGTACAAAAACTCTTCCACATCCTGAACCGCCTTCCAGTTTCACTTCCATTCCCCTCCCTTTTCGATTTCACTTTCCTGTATACCATAACCTTGGACTTTTACGCATTCAGGTCTAACCTATTCTTATCCTGCACTCTCCTTCAACGCCTCCTACAACCTCCTCCTATCCACCGAAGGAAACGGGCCTTTGACGTACACAAAAAACGCGTACTCTTTTGCCCCCTTTTCCGTTAACTCTCTATCCACCACGTGTTGCTATTAACCTCTCTCTCTCCATCCTCCTAGGAATATCTCCGCCCTGCATAATTTCTTAACTTCATCCTCCAGCGTCTTTCTAACCTCTTGCAAAGATATTATAAACGTAGATGCGGTACGGGGTTTTAGAGTGGGGGAACCATATATATAGGACATCACATTTTCCGCCATATCGAGGTGCTGCCCTCACCGTACTACGAAGCTGAGCGCTTGTTTTCTCGTTCATAGTAAAATATGACGGTAAAGCAATTGAAAGCTTTCTTAAGGATAGAAAAGATTGACGTGTATTTCTTTCTCTTCATAATGACTGCACTTCAGAATATAATAATAAATAGCGCGATGTCTAGGAACACCGAAAATGCATCATTATTTGGAAAAAATAATTGAAAATTAATAATGACAGAAGCACTGATATGATGGTAATAAATAAACTAAATTGTGAGATTGATGATTATCAAAAAGATAATCATGTTTATATTTGTATTATGATTTCTAATACGTTCATGTTTTTCATGAATTATATATGTATATAATTTTTTAGATTATAATTTTTTGTACTTTGATGTTTAACTTTAATTACTACACTGAATACTGAATTGAAATAATCAAACATTTTTACCGAAGAAAAAACTTTTTTAATGTTTAATGTGCTTAAAAACTTTTGTTTACATTTAAAAGAACAATAATTGAAAAAAATATATTTCTAGCTAAAAAATTTTGGATTGAAAATGTACATAGTATATATATTTTTTTGATTTCAAAAAATGTTCTCCAAAAATTGTTGATCCTAGAAAAATTACAAAGAAACTTCGAGATAAATCAGTGCTAATTTGGAGCCTGCAATGTTTGTTTGCAAAATTTTATTATTAGGTTCAAAGAAAATTTAGGGAGAAATTTTTGTTCCGTTTGAGTCGCACGTGCTTTTGCATTAAGTTGTTTATACAATTTTTGTAAAATTATTTTTGTTTTAAATTCATACATTAATTTAAAAGAAAACTTTGAATAATAAACAAAAATTCTTTGATGAAAATATTTTATTATCGTATTTTTAATAAATAAACAATATTTATGGGGAAACAATTTTTCAATTATTTTAATTCTGGCATTTTATAATTATGGAATATTCTAGTTCGGATATTTTATGATCCGGCAATTTTGTATCGTGAATTTTATTATCTGAAATTGACTCTTATTATTATATCTCATTTCGTTCTGTCATTCATGTGTTTTTCATAGAAAACATTTGAAATCTGGGTTTTCCCGTTTATAAAATCATACCTAAATATCACTCAAGGTGATTTTCAGTACAAATTATCTATTTATAAAGAATATTTGTCAAACTATAGAACGGATTTCTTGGCTGAAGATACAAATCTTAATTGTACTATAGTAAAAACAACTGGCAAAAATGAGATTTAAGCCAAATTTTGTAAAGAAAATTAACCTTAGTAGACCTATAAATATTCATTTTATTTCTATTTCTATAATTCGGTTAGAACCGAAAAATCATAAAAAAAAAAAATAAAAAAAATGAAAGTCGTGCTAAACTGAGCTAGACTCGCGACATTCAAAAACTAAACTGTAGTTCTAAGATTGAAAATTGAACAGTAATTGATTTTACAAGACGATCCTGGATCTGTTCAAAATTGTATACATAATTTACATATTTTAACGTTAAAATTTAAACTTATTTAATTCGCAAGCCTCAGTAGTTACACAAATGTAAAAATCCGACTGAGTCTCCACAAACGATGTTAAATTTGAAAAACACTTAAAATGAATGGATTCGTACATAATCGCCTTCATTAAATTTCAAAATCTTATTTAACTATTGTTTCAGTATAAAGTATTCCATTTTTAACTCATTCAATTTGGAATTTTCAAATTAAAAAGAAGAAGAAAACAGAACAATTTTCAATATTATTCGTTGGAGGTTTTTAAATGTTTCGAAAAAAAATTAGGAGCTTCTCAAGAAGTCTGAAAGATTTCCAAACAAAGTTTGATCTAATATTTCTGGGAATATTTCTAATGATTTTTTGTTTCGAAAAAGTAAGTTCAAAAATATTTCAAAGCATTTCAAAAGATTTACAAAATTGAAGAAAAAATCTGGAAGCTTTTGATGCAATGTGTTTTGCAGGATCTTACAACAAGTTTTGGAAATATGGGAATCATTTAAAAATATATTTAAAAGTTCCGACAAAATGTCAAAAATAATTTGGAAAGATTTCAAATAATTTGGAAGAAAATGGATACTTTTTATGATTTCGAAATTAGTTTTTGACTTTTAATGTTAAAAACTTACATAATTTTAAGAGAAGGTATAGTTATATGGGACGACTAAAAAAATTCCGAATTGGATGACTGAAAAGTCCCGAAAAATGAAATCTCCGCAACTATTAAATTGCCGAATTGGAAAGTTTTCCAATAATAAAATTTCCGATATTATAATATTGTCGAACAGGTTATAATATTGCCGAATTGGAAAATTTGCGACAGAAAATATCCAAAGAAAAAATTCCTGCATTATAGGATCCCCGAAATTAATCATAAAAAAAAAAATTTTTCTCAAAAAATATTATTTACTTATTGAAAATACAATAACCAAATATTATCATCACCTGAATTCACAAGAATAATGATGGTTTATAAATTGTATCAAAAAATAGGATGAAAAACACGTGCGCTTCGAAAGAAAAAAAATTCTCCCTACATTTTCTTCGAATCTAATAACATTTTTCAAACAAACTTTGCAGGATTCAATTCAGTACCAATTTATATCGGAACTTATTTTATTTATTATTTGTTTTTAAATTAAAATTTTGATTTTTGAGAACGTTTTTCGTATTTTTTTAAAATACTATGAACACTTTCAAACAAAATTTTTCATCCATTTTTTTAATCATTATAATTTTTAATTCAAACAAGAATTTTTTTAAACTTGAAACATTAAAAACGTTTCTTTGATGAAGTATTTGCACTTTTATTATTTCGGTAATTTTATAATTTGGGAATTTTGCAATTCGCGAATTTTACAGTGTCCGGTATTTTATTTTTCGGGACATTTCAATCGCTTTAGAAAATTCTCGATAATCCTGATATTACCGAATTTGAACATTTCCGACAGAAAATTTCCAAATTATAAAAGATCCGAGCTAGAAAATAATTGAAAAAACATATTTCTTGATAATGAATTTTGTTTGAAAATGTGCATTGTTTCTTCTAATTACAGAAAAGGTTCTCAAAAATCAAATTATTAATTTATTTTCATACAATTATTGTTATTTCAAATTCAAACGATAATTTGAATAAAATTAAAGATTTAGCAAAATATCTGTTATGAAAATATTTGATTATTGCATCTTGAACTTGAAAGATTTATAAAATTGTGAAAAATTATTGTAGATTTTAAGGAAATTTTCGCAGAATCTTACACAAATTTTACGAAAAAATGGTAATAATTTCAAAATTTATCTGAAAGTTTTGGAAAGTTCAAAAATATAATTTTAATAATATATTATTTGTATTTGAAATTTCATACCATATAACGTACGTAAATATTTCGAGTAAGCTGTCATCTCTGGCTGTATCAATTATGATAGTTCACAGTTTTATTTTAGAATAGATTGTATGGATCATGATATTTTTCATGAATGTTGTTACCAAGCACGCGTAATGCAGAGGCAAGGTACAATTATTGTGAATTGGTTTTAGTTTGCATGATCAAAGAACAATCTTCGTTAAATAATTGGTGGCTCAGAGAAGGTCTGATTGCTTCTATTTTTGGTTTTGCCTGGAGCGTTCACATGCTTCCTTGGTAACCATCGGAAAGAAAGACAGAAATCCCGAGTATAGAACCGAGTATGAACCGTGGGGCCCGTGACTACTGAACCGACCCACTCGTAGCTCACAGGGTTATTGGAAGTCCGTGCGACCATCCACTGCCGGCCGTAACATCGGCCAGCAGTTCCCAGTCACGCCCAACTTCCAGTCCCCGGCCAGGTCTGTGATCGCCAGCAACCATTGAGCTCCCACAGGTCCTTGTTTGTAATTGTTTTAGCTTACAAGGAGGGCTTGCGACCAAATACCAGCATTAACTGCCAACTTTCACCTTGTAAAGGGAAGCCAACTGTCCACACAGGAGATCGGGACCACGACCCCCCATTTGGCGAATGGCGGTGAAGACTTATGCTGGTCAGATCGCAAAGGAACTCGAAGTTGTAGTAAATTCTTAATTCTTTTCCCTATCCATTTATACCTTTTTATATGAACTAAATTTAGGTATACACCTATATTACTTGAGAGGGCAAGAAACCAACTCAAGCGTTCGCTTCTTTTTCTTTTCGATTTCGTCCAGACACTACTCTGCTGGCAGGCGGTCGCGTTAACGATCTCGAAGGATACCTTTACACGGCGTTTGGTGCTACTGAGGTAGTACCAGCACGGACGCGGGAGAAGGACCGGCCGTCTGACTGTACTGCGTCTGCCTCATTGGGCGCGCGGACGCTGTCAGTAGAAGTAGGCAGTGCGGAGTCGGCCCACCGCTGCTGCTGGGTTTTTTACGAATGCCACTACAGAGTAGAGTCGCGGACTTTATTTTTTAGGTCACATGAACCAAAGGTTACATTTCAAGGAAATTTAAGTATACATACTTATGTCAGCGGAATGTTTTGAAGAAAAGAAAAATAATATTATTGCTCGCGGGCGACAATATACCACCGGGCCTTTTCTTCATAATTTCCGTGACAAAAATGTAAGAAAGATGCTAGCTAAGTATGGAAGTATTACCTGAAAGGGATATCAAAAGTATATTCTTAAAACTATTCTTGTGCAAGAAAACAACCGTATAGCTTTTGACAAACTTAGAAACTAGAGACATTTTTGAAATTCTTTAAATAATAACTTGAAGTATTTTTCAAATTTAGAAACTAAATGTATTTTGAAATTCTCAGAAGTAATAACTCGAAGCAATTGAAGCATTCGTCAATTTTTAAAATATAAAAATAGAAACTTTGAATATATTCAATTGAAAACCTAAACACTATAATATGCAAACTTAACATTCAAACGGCACACTTCAACCCAGCATACGTAAACGGCACACTAGTGCGAATTGGGATTTTGTGATTTCAGCTGAATATTTTAATATGAAAATAATTTCCAAAATCTGCGTATAAATATATGATTTTGGGGTAAAATTGCTCGCCCAATCCGTTGGGGCAACTTAAATTTATCGAAAATTATATCAACTCATCACAACATTGTTATTAAAAAAAGGCTTTCTTGAAAAATAGACATTTTTAACAAAAAAACATAATTTTTTCAAAATTAAAGGTATTAAAACGTAACTAAGGTGATTCTTCATTTAAATAGATGTTCTTTCATGAAAAAAACATGCCAATCCCTTAAAATTAGATTGAGTATTTTGCCAGATGTGTAAGATTTTCGGTATTTTCGTATGAAGTATATCACGAGTGCAGGACAGCACACATTGTTATTTTTGTAGTATGCGAGCATATTATTGCATAAATAGTGTTTCTTTGTGTCAAAGTTTGGAAGAATCCATTTTATTATAAATTTGGGAAGCTCTCAATGTGACTGATTGGTAAAAAGATTGATCAGTGAAGTGTGTCAGGGCGGCGATGTGCGATGTGAGGGTTTGTTAGGAAAGAGTAAAAGTGCATAGAATATTTAGAGAAAAGAACAAAGTTGTACTACCTGTTTTTAGAAAAAATTAACATTATTATATTGTGAAACTATTACTGTTATGACAATCATCATTGAACATTATTCATTAAGACCAATGCAGTCAATGCAGACAGAAGCTCTCTGATCGACGCACATCGTCTTCAGACTCTTCTGCTAGTGCCGGCAGAACAGTCCTAGAACTTCCCAAACTGTAACGACGTTCTTACTCCGCCATTCTTAATATAAAAAAAAATTGTTGAAAAAATATCATCATATCAATTTAAAGTCTAACAATAATCTTTCTTTTTGTTTATAGACATATTTATGAACAAATTAACTTACCTTTTTATGAAAGATCTTGTTTCAGGCACAGAAACAACGTTCTACAATTTTTCATAAAACACAACCTGGCACCTTCTAACGGCACACTAGTGCGAATTTGCACCACTTGAAACTTTTACAGTGTCTCACTCGGCTGCTCGAAGGTGGATGACTATCTGTTCACGCGTCATGTATTTGTGGGTGTATGGACATATTTAACGCAGCTAACTAGTGCGAATTCGCACTAGTGTGCCGTTTGAGGGTTAAAAACTAATCTTACAATCTACTATACAAGGACCTTCCTTCTAGGACGGAAGTTGTACCAATGTTGAAGAATATCGTCCTTCAACGAAATCTTTTTCCGGCTACCACGAGGACGACCTGGCTTCCTGCCCGTCGTTGCACTGAACTTTTGAGTGGATGGGCCCTCTCCTGAGTAGCCGTACGTTTCTGGAGTTCTGCTTGACTCTGAACATCCTCCTCCTGAAGGAATGGTACCTTTAAGTTCCTCCGGGTTGCCCAACGAGACATGGGGCTCGTTGACGTTATTTCCAGCGTCCAGAATAGCAACGCGATATTGTCTAGAGGGAGCCCTGGAAGCGGTTGGAGCTTCGCACCTTGAGCGTGCATGACGACATTCTTTTGTGAGATGGAAGACTTAGTTTCACCCTGGATACGTATGTGGTTATCCGTTGAAGGGGTGATATCATTGGTTTGAGTCTTCCTCGACTCTGAACCTCCTTCTCCTGGAGGAATGATGGAACCTTCTAGGTCCTTGTTGTTGCCCAATGAGATATGGGGCTCGTTGACGTTATTTCCAGTGTACAGAATAGCAACGCGTCTATTGTCTGGAGGAAGCACTGGAAGCGGTTGGAGCTTCGCACCTTGAGCATGCATGGGGATGTTCTTCTGTGAGATGGAAGACTTAGTTTCACCCTGGATACGCATGGAGTTATCCGTTGAGGGAGTGGTATCATTTGTGACGGTTGTTGGTACAAGGTGTTCAAGAAGAATGGAACCTGCTTGTTCTACCCTGTCCAAGACCTTGCGAGGATGTTATGGGCGCATCTGCGACCCATACGTTTTTACTATGCGCCTTTCCTTCTAGATTTGGTAGACTTCACCTCCTAGGTGGGCGATGACAGTATGTCACCTAAGTGTCACGTAAGTCACCTACTTGGTATTTTCGTGCTCGAACTTCGACTGGGCGATACTTTTGTTGAACGTGACGCACCTTGTGCTGGCGAGCTTCATCTTGGTCCTCTTTGGGTTCAGGTCGACTGAGTGATATGGGCGGAGAGGGGAAAGCCCATTCTCCGGGTCTTCGTAGCCTCGTGCGAAAAATCACCTGACTGGGATTTTTACCGGTAGCTGCGTTTTGCCGACTTCGGAGGTTAAAGAGAATACCGGCAATATCTTGATCCCAGCTTTTATGCGGCTGAACTTCTTGTCTTAGTCGCATTCCCTTTTTCAATTCCTGATTTCTTCTCTCAGTAGGATTTGCCCGAGGGTGATAGACTGGGGTTGTCCAGTTTTAAGAGCCCCACCGGGTGCAAGCTTGGTACCGCTGTTTACTTGTAAACTGCGAGCCGTTGTCTGTCAGAATTGCCCGGGGATAACCAAAGCGGGCAATAACTTCATCCTCAATACACTGGACAATTTTCTTCGCTGAGGAGGTTCCAAGAGGGAACCCTCCGACCCAGCGTAAGAAAAGATCAGTGACCGCTAAAAGGAATCGCTTCCCAGGCGGCGATCTTGAATAGGGCCCCATCAGGTCAACTGCTACAGTCTCCCAGCGTCGTTGTGGTTGGCGTGGTATCTGCTTTTCCTTTGCAGACGCTCTCGTTGACTTACAGCAGAAACAGAGGAAGCAAGTACGAACGTATTCGCGTACGTCATTTCTAATGCTGTCCCATGTAAAGCATTCCTGGATTGCTCGGAGAGTTTCGCCTCCTCCAGGGTGTCCTGAAATTCGTGAATCGTGGTACTTAAAAAGCACCCGCTCGCAGCAGGTCTTCGGCACTACCAGCAGCCATCGATCCTTGTGACCCTTCCAAAAACCAGATGCGTCGACTTTATGTTGCTGAAGGAAATGACTCTACTCGTGGGTTAGAACATCTTTATCACTGAGGTTCTGCCATAGTTCGACCAGTTTATTTATTCCAGGATCTACTTGCTTGTGCTGTAAAACCTCTAAGTAGAAGTTCTGACTAGTGATAGCAGCCAGGTAGATTCCATTACCACCGGGTCTCGAATCGTTTAACATGGGAACCAATCGTTCACCGTCCTCTGGAAACTTTGGCAAGTGGCCTTCACTTGGCTCACGAGAGAGCACGCAAGCGAGAGCGCCTTCATTGATCATGCAGTGTTCGAGGTCGAAGTTGAATTCACCTAGAAGACAAGCCCAACGTCCGAGCTTGGCGTATGCATCCTTGAATTGATGTAACCAGCTCAACGCCTTCGAGTTTGTCATCAGACAGAACAGGCGATTGGATAAATAAGGGGTGTACCGCTTTACTGCCCAGATAACGGCGAGGCAGTCCTTCTCATTATTTTCATAACGAGCTTCTGTCGGGTGCATTTTGCACTGGCGTAGCTGATGATGTTCCTCTCTCCGTTTGCTCGGCGTTGGAAAAGCACAGCTCCTATTCCAAGCCGACTCGTATGAGTCTGAAACACAAATGGCGTATATGGGTTTGGTCTTGCCAATTAAAGGGGTTTGTTAGAGCAAGCTTTTAATTCCTGGAATGCGATGTCTGCTTCGGCCGTCCACTTCTAACGACCAAAGTTTTTTTTTAAAAGGTCGGTAATGGGTGCACTAATTTCAGAATAATTAGGCACATATTTCCGAACCCAACTGCATATTCCTAGGAACTTTTGAACTTCTCGACGACTCTTGGCAGGTTCAGGATTTAGTATAGCTTGAATGTGGTTATTTTGGGCGCGATTACTATCTGTTGTAACCAGATGTCCTAGGCATTGAACTTCTTGTCGGGCGAAAGAGCATTCTTCCATGGAGCAGGTAAGGTCATGTATCGTCAATCTCTCAAGCACGAGATTGATATGACGGATGTGTTCCCTACAATCTTTGGAGTAGATGATGATATGGTCTAGGTAAACGATGCAAAATTTGTTGATGTATCCCTGTAGTACCATATGTGACACGAGACCTTGGAAGGTGCTAGGAGCATTCTTCAAACCGAACGGCATAACCCGAAAACGATACATGCCCCTGTTCGGGGTAGCAAAAGCAGTACATTGACGCGAGTCCGGATCCATTGGCACCTGCCAATAGCCGCTTTTTTAATCTAATGTCGTAAAAACTTTCGCCTCTCCTAACTCTTTCAACGAATCTTGAATCAGGGACATGGCTTGAGCGGTGTCCTCTGTAATCGAATTCAAACGTCGATAGTCCACACAAAAACGCATTTCGCCGTTTTTCTTCTTAGTTAGGACTACTGGCGAACAGTACGGAGATTGGCATGGTTCAATGATTCTCTGTTGCAACATATCCCGTACTTGTTCCTGCATGATTTTCTTTTTCATTTCAGCAGTAGGATATGGTCACAGACGGAATGGACTCTTGTTGGTGAGCGTGATTTTATGCACAGTCGATCGGGTTTGGGTTAGAGATCCTCCATTATGAAAGGCCCCAGCGTGTCGTTGTAGGGTGCTGTAAAACTCGTCTAGGTACTCTGGTGGCAGATCTGTTTGTATTTGACTCGTGTCGAGAGGCACTGGGAAACTGACCGATGGCCCACTAATGAGATGAATTGTAAAACGTTCCATGTGCCCTACATAGGGACAGCTAAGTGGATAATTAGAGATTGTTTCCTGCGCACAAATTCAAGGAATACCCAGAATCATCGGGTCCCGCAATTCGTGGCTGACCAAAAATGTGGTAAACATTATGTGTCCCCATATTTTGATTCCTAGAACTATTTTTCCAATCAAAGTCATATTGACTCCAACCACGGCTAAATCAGCTAGCTCTGAACGTACGAATCTTGGGGAGTAGATGCCGATTTCGAGTTGCTATATTTAAGCTGATGACCCGTCTTTCTTTGTGGCGACCGGTCCGGTCGCCTTCCCCCAGTTTTCCTGCTTCGTAATTTCCCTCTTTTCAGCTATCCTTTCACGCAGAACTGGGCATTCGCGGTTGAAGTGGTACTCTGGACAATGCCAACACCTGGGAAGACCATCTCTCGTTTCATGCTGGCGAGCTTGGGTTCGCTGTTCCACATTTCGAGTTTCCGGCTTTCGATGGGCAGCTGCCTTGAGGAGATCAGCCTCAACTGCTTCAGCGTTAACGGCGTAGGTCACAAGATCAGTGTAGGTCTTAGGATTAGCAGAGCGGATACCTTGGCGTATTCCAGGTCGAAGTTATTCCAAAAAGGAAGCAACTAAGGATTCTTCAGGTTCATTCCTTCTTAGGCGTTGATTAAGTAACATCTTTTCCTGTGAAAAGACACTGACCGGCTCCTTGTCCCCCTGTTTTTGTGTGTACAAAAGAGACAGCAATCTACCGTGAATGCTTGAACTGTTAAATCTTTGAAGCAACAGCTCGCGGAATCGTTCGCAGTCAAAGGCTAATCATTTATAGGGTTCCCACGAACGTGCTGCATCGTCCTGAAGTGAGTGACTTCCGATGCGTATTCGTAGATTAGCTGGTGTGTTAATTGTATTCAAATAACGTTCCATTTATTCGAGGAAAAGAAGTGGATCCTCCAAGTCCCCACCACTGAACTCTGGAACCGCAGCAGCCATTGGATTGTAATGAGACATGTGCATCCAAGGGTACTTTGGAATTTGAAATCCGGGGCTAGGGAACTGGCCCTGGATTAGTTGTGGATATGGTATTTGGTTGTATGCAATATTCAACGGTGGATTCGCAGGTTGATTTCCAAGTCGAAATTCAGGCGGATTCTGTATTCCGTTCCCAGCTGGAATGTCAGCGCGTTGATTCTCAACCGGATTTTCCAGTGGGTGTACCTGTTGATCTCCAGGTTGGTTTCCAGAGTGAACTCCAGATTGACCTGCTGGTCAATCCGTGGGCTGCTGTTGCTGAACAACGAGCACCTCCTCGTGTCGTGGTGAAGTTTGACGTTGAGACTCCATGCTGCGCGAGTTATCTTGAGATGTGTGTGCTGTTGCATGGATATGAAAATTGGGCGCCACCGGGTTTTATGCACCACTCCCGGAAGTGGAGCTCCCAGGTACTGTTAGATTACGTAGAACCTTGGTGCTTGGATTTCTTGAAGTCATTCCAGATAGGGGTTTGCCGGCTATTGGGCTGTGAGTAAGCGTTCTTATCAAAAAACAATTTCAACTATAGAAATGGCCAGCATCTTGGGCGCCAAAAATTGTTACCATGCACGCGTAATGCAGAGGCAAGGCACAATTATTGTGAATTGGATCTTGTTTGCATGATCAAAGAGCAACCTTCGTTAAATAATTGGTGGCTCAGAGAAGGGCTGATTGCTTCTATTTTTGGTTTGGCTTGGAGCGTGCACATGCTTCCTTGGTAACTATCGGAAAGAAAAACAGAAATCCCGAGTATAGAACCGAGTGTGAACCGTGGGGCCCCTGACTACTGAACCGACCCACTCGTAGCTCACAGGGTTATTGGAAGTCCGTGCGACCATCCACTGCCGGCCGTAAAATCGGCCAGCAGTTCCTAGTCACGCCCGAATTCCAGTCCTCGGCCAGGTCTGTGATCGCCAGCACCCATTGAGCTCCCACAGGTCCTTGTTTGTGATTGTTTCAGCTCACAAGGAGAAGTTGAGCCCAAATACCAGCATTAACAGCCAACTTCAACCTTGTAAAGGGGAGCCAACTGTCCACGCAGGAGTTCGGGACCACGACCCCCGATTTGGCGAATGACGGTGAAAATTGATGCTGCTCAGATCGCACAGGAACTCGAAGTCGTAGTAAATTCTCAATTCTTTTCCATATCCATTTATACCTTTTTATATGAACTGAATTTAGGTATACACCTTTATTACTTGGGAGGCCAAGAAACCAACTCAAGCGTTCGCTTCTTTTTCTTTTCGATTTCGTCCGGACTCTACTCTGCTGGCAGGCGGTCGCGTTAACGATCTCGAAGGATACCTTTACACGGCGTTTGGTGCTACTGAGGTAGTACCAGCGCGGACGCGGAGAAGGACAGGCCGTCTGACTGTACTGCGTCGGCCTCACTGGGCGCGCGGACGCCGTCAGTAGAAGTAGGCAGTGCGGAGTCAGCCCACCGCTACTGCTGGTTTTCGACGAATGCCACCACAGAGTAGAGTCGCGGACTTTATTTATTAGGTAACATAATCGAAAGGTTACATTTCCCGGAAATTCAAGTATACGTATTTATGGCAGCGGAATGTTTTAAAGACAAGGAAAATAATATTATTGTTCGCGGGCGACAATGTGCTATTGAAATTCTATTCAACTAATTTAATTTTTTTTGCAAATGCGAAACCTAATCTGGCTTGGATGGGACTGCCGTCTCAACCTCTATTTTCAATTTGAATGGTTCTTGTCCGAGCCAGCCCTGCTGCCTTTCCTCGTCTCTCTGCTGCCAGCCTCTCTCTTCCGTGAATCTGAGCCCTGAAACGTTTCTTTGAAAAACTTCCTTTACTCCTCAGTAACTATCTTCTCGCTTATCCACTCTCTACGCTTCCTCAACCCAATTATTATCTTCCGCACGTCCCCCTTTGTCTTAATACTTCCCAGCTCCTCTTCCAGGTCTTTCTTCTTTCTTGTTTCTTCTCCTCACACATCAATCTAACACCTTTCCTCATTTCTACGTATTCCTCCCTTTTCGCAGTTCCCATCTTTCCAGTTCTTATACATTCTCTTAACCTTTCTTTGCATCTTCTTACATTGCCTATCCCACTACGGCTTCACCATCCATTTATTCTTCTCTTTGAGTACCTTCTTTCGCCCACACCCTTTCACTTTCTCTTTCAAATCTTCCCACATCTCTTCCACCGACCTTCCTTCAAAGCGTACTTTCCCTATCTGCTCCTGACACTTCTCTATCGCCTCCCTTGTCCAGCCTACTCTCTCCAGAATAAACCTTTTTATAAAACATTCAAGATTCAATATTCAGCTACCACTTTGACGACGTAAGATGTAAAGTCGCGGAAGAGAAGAATTAAGGTGCATGCCTTTGTTCATGTACAAAACCTTTCGTATGGCGCTTCTGAATATGCCCTTAGGATCTTTGGAGATGCAAAGAAGCTTTCCTCGCTTTTAATGAACCTTGGCACATTTTTCTAATCCAAACTCATTATGTCACCCTAAAAGCGCCCTCTCTAAAAGGTGATGTTTTGTTGTGATATGATGTTTTGATGTGATGTCACAGGATGTTTTCCAGATACAATAGTGAATCTGGCTTCCCAAAGCGGCATCACTTTCTCTATGCACCTCACGATGAGTGCGTGAACCTTTAAGCTTTCCAGCAGGCAGATTATAAGATTATGGGAGTTTGAATCGAAAGCATTTCAATAATTAATCCGAGCCATCGATATGTAGCGCTGGTGGGATTCTGCATCTCTGCTTACACATTTGTTCAATTTTCAGATCGTCGGAACAATCCTGTCAATCAGGATATTTATGACGATCTTATACAGTATGTTCAGGAAAGTTATCAGCCGGTAATTCTTAGGGTTACCTGAGTTTCCCATCTTCAGCAGGAGCACTGTGTGTGAGATATTAGGTGAAAATGCGGGTTCTTTAAATCAGAAGGATCTACAAATTTGTTATCAAATATTCTCAGATAGGACGAGTAGATTTTCTTTTAATCGTAAAGACTAAAAGCAAGAATAAAAAAATTAAATTTTTAGAAAAACGACACAAGAGACGGAGAACGAAAAAATGAAAAACAAAAGTTGTTCAACCAAAAATATCTACAAATTTGTTGTAAACTCTCGTTATAAAAATATATTAGAAGAAAGAACTATTTAGAAAAAGAACACAAGCTACAATAACATTCTATTTAACGAAGTTTTCGCCTTAATAAATTGTAATAAAATGTATGATGAAAAAAAAATTATTAGCATGTGTCCTTCTTCTCAATCATGAAAACAAGACCGTGAGAATACTTTTTTTTCAATACCAATGCATATTATGAATTAAAACAATATTTTCAAATTTTCCAAAAATTCCAAAGAACTTTAGATGATTTAAGAGGATATGAAATATTTTGAGGTAATTTAAAAAATGTCAAGTATGTTCCAGAAGCTCTTATAATTTTCCAGAGATTTAAAATTATTTTAAAAGATTTTATATTTTTGAAAATTCCAAGAGATTTTCAAGAAGCTTACAATGGTTCGAGAGACTGAAATTATTTCAGAGTATTTTGAATATCTTAGGGCATTTCAAAAGATTCCAAAGAAGTTTCAAGCGCTATAACAAATTTTAAGTTATCTTAAAGGTTCGACTAGATTTCAAATATCTTACAGTATTTCGAATAGATATCAATAATTTAAAGTATTCATAAAGGAATTCCAAGACTTGAAGATATTTTTAAAACATTCACGAAGTTTTCAAATGCTTTCAGAATTTTTGAACATTCTCTAACGATTTGGAAGAATTTGAAATATTTGAGTGCATTTTGGAAAATCCTAAGGAATCTTCAAAATCTTGAAAATATTTTCAAGAATCACAAAATATTTTGAATGATCTGAGATATTTTACGGTGATTTGGAAGATTTCAAAGAACTTTCATGATTCATACAAAGACCAAGAGATTGTGAAAGATTTTAAGGGATTTGAAATATCATAGGGTATTTTTGATAGCTTTCAATGAATTAAAGTAATTTCAGAAGATTTCGCACATGTTAAGGTAGTTTCAAAATAGATTTTAACAACTTGAACTGAGTTGCCAACTTAGAAATGGGAAAACCAAGAAATAAAATTTGAATTCGACTTAAGCTACACTATTTTAAACAGGGACGAACAGGGACATCGAAGCGGCCCTGGAACTTTGTACCTAAGCGGCCCTTTCCCGGAGTGGCTTATAAAAAAAAAAAAAAAAAGAAAAAAAAAAAAATCTGCCCGCTTCGCGGGCACATTCTCATCGCGCGCTTCGCGCGCAGCTCGCAAGTTTGAGCGCGCCTGGGGCGCGCGACTGTTGGATCTCGCGCTTCGCGCTCGATCATATATTTATCTCGCGCTTCGCGCTCGATTATGTATTCACCTCGCGCTACGCGCTCGGGCGTATTTACATCGCGCTTTACGCTCAATTCCTCTAGATCTTTGAACTTCGTGTTCGACTTCGATGAAAAGAAAAAGTTTGTTTCCAAATATTAGAAAATTATCAAAACCTCTACATATGAAGTGATTCTTAAATTTGTTTTTATTTTAGACTGAAAAGGAAATTTATTTACTCAAGGTTCTATCGACCTTAAGGAACACATTCTCATCCAGATACTCGCGCTTCGCGCTCGATATTTGATTTTAAATTCATTTGAACCTTGCGTTCCACGCTCGGTTCTGTGCACCGTATAATAGAAACAAAAAAGTTTGAGCGCGCGATTTGGGCGTCGCGCTTCGCGATTTGTATTTGATTTCAAATCAAGAATAATTATATAAATTAGGCGACAAATTTTGTTAGTTAAAATGTTATTTTAGATTTTCCGTTTTTCAAAAAAGTTATTTTTTTCATTTTGAATATATTCTTACAACGAAAATTGATTTTTCCAAAGTTTTCCAAAAATTTGATTTCTTTTACTGTCAATGTTATTTTCACGAATAAAATAAAAACTACGCATCCTATCGAAACATGATGGATAGCAAATTTGTACCTCTTCTTTGAATGAACAAATGTTGTGTCCGTCATGTTTTTCGTAGCTTGTGTTATTCGTCTAAAAATTTATTTTTTCTATTTTCAATGCTGTTTTTTATGAATAAAACAAAAACTACGCGTCATATCAAAAAGTGAATAATAACAAATTTGTAGATCTTTTTTAGGTGCATAATTTTGGTCCAGTCATCTTTTGTCGTATCTTTCATAGTTTCACAGAAAAATGGAATTTTTGATTTCTCATTATTTTGTTGTGCGATCAGAATTTAAATTTTTTATTTTTTGAAAAATTCAAAAAGTTGTTATGAAAATATTGTGAAGTGTTCAGAAATCAACGTTTTTCTTTTCCTGACTTTTTTTCATAACGTGCGTTTTTCGGCTTAAAATGTTCATTTTCGTTTGTTTTTTGGAATTTTGAAAATGCTATAACTCTGGTAATTTTTTTTAATCTGAAAAAGTCATTAGGATATTTTTTTCCTCTTTTTGCTTACTACTAATAACTGTCCATAGAATTCCCAAATCTTCAAAAAAAGTGTTCTCAAAAATTTTCAAAATGTGCTCACTTTTTGAATTTTCATCCGAAATAGCTGGTTAACGAACTTGTTCTTTCTTTTTAGGCCCTAAAAAAGTGTGCCAAAGCACAACCCAATCTGATTATTTTTTCGAAAGTTATCGTGCCTACAGACAGACAGACACCTTGGTAAAAACCTTTTTTTCTAGCTCAGGGGGTCTCAAAACGTGGAGATTTGATGAAAACCGACCAAGTCAAATTTTACATAAAACCAATACCTTCTCATTAGAATGAGAATGTAAAAAAAGGTCATCGAGGTAGGAGCCGTGTGCATAGAAAATTTTCAATTGTTTCCGCACTCCGGTGAAGGCCCTGAGGCCATGGTCGTGGTGGGCCCTGTACTAAATGCGGCCCTAGGTATGCCCTCGGCGGCCCTCCAGGCTCGCGGCCCACCGGGGAATCTCCCAAATTCCAGACGGCCAGTCCGTGAATGATTTTAAACGATTCAGATTTGTAACGAAGCAATTTTATAAAGTTTAATTTCCGTTGAATAAAGAGAATCTGTTGAAGAATTGGTTTGTTTATTAAAAAAAAATTAACTTATTGATAAATAAACCACTCATCGCGTGTTAGGTGCGTGCTATTCGAGAAGAGATTATTTTTAACTTCAATCAAGTAAGGTAATATAGATAAATTGTATAAACAATTCTCGTCTCTCTCTCTCAATAACAAGCCTCCCTTTTATTAAAATAAAGCTGACAATGTTAAACATCCATGTTCTTTTATCGAACTTTTTAATTTCTTACTTTCTTTATTTCTATTGCTTTTTTAAAATAATTTATTCGGCCCTAAATAAATTCATATACTTCCGTAGTAGTTTTCCACTATTATTCAATTAGAGTTTAATTACTCCTTTATTTCTATTTTCATTAAAGTAAACATTTCAAGTACTGGTACAAGTTTTCGGCTCTGAAAATCAGAAATTTTGTAATATATTTTTATGTGATCTGCTTTTAATTTCTGATTTCTGAGAAAGCTAGTCAAAAGTTGCGGAATTTTAAATCGTAAAGTATTTAATAGAATTGCTAGAAAATTGTTCACAATAATCGGACAAAGATATAATGACTTGAATAAGTTTACTTTCAGTTTTATCATCAATTTATTTAATAGATAGAAAGGAAAAAAACATATTTTTTAAGAAAAATTACATCTTTCGAAATACTATCATAACTGTTTGAAATGTCGAAAACTGAATTTTAAGAGGAAAATGAAAAATATTTCAAAACATTTCAAAAGGTTATTCAAAGAAAAGCTTAAGAGACATCTCAAAAGGTTTTAACAGAATGAAATTTCCTTCAAAATTCCTAGGAAAAAGTATAGTTTTTCTTCTTCTTTTAATTAATTTGAAGAGAATATTTAAAAAGATCTCAAAAGATTTTCAAAATGGGCGAAAAGTTTCAGAAAGATTTTTGGGCAATTTTGTTTGTTTAGCAGAATTCAAATAAAACTTCGGAAAAATCGGAATAATTTTGACAAATATTTTGAACGTTTAGAAGTTCTTAGAAAACTAATAGACTATTCAAAACTTGTAAAGCTTTTCAAAAACGTTAATCAGAATTAAGAGTTTTGAAGATGGAAAAACAATGTGAACAGTTACCGAAAAAGAAGCTTTTTTGGAACTTTGAAAGGTTTCAAGAGAATGAAAAAATTTTGTTAAGGTGCCTAAGAAAATTCCGATCCTTCTTTCTTCAAACTTCAATAACTTTGGTGATTCTTATTACGTTAGGATGGCATTGTTTCAAATTATTCAAAATTACTCAAAGTTTCAGCCACAGAGTCGAAGTTGATGCAAAGAAATCGCAAAACATCAAATATGTTTTAATTCCCACAAAATTAAACAAAAAATCATTATTTTCCACATTTTATTGAGTTCAGGAATATATTTAAAAATATTGTTGTTTTGCATTTTTCAAAGGCATGTGTCCAGTATGGTAGTTTTTTGAGAACATCGACATTTTACATTTTTTTGCAATATTTTTTATAGAATTGAGATTTTACCTCCGAATTGGGTTTATCAGGCGGAGAATTGCATTATCTTCCGCGTTACCATGAGAAAGAGATTCTCGAGTTATTATTATAAAAATTAGTTCACATTAGTCACATCTCAAAAAATGAGAATATATATAATTTCTTCTGGTAGCGTATTTGTGATGTTTGAAAAAAATTATGCACTTCATATGAACATGAGAAACAAAATGGACGTAAATTTTTATATTGATAACAAGAAGTAATGAAAAAAATTATTTTTTATCAACTGCCATTTTCTTCATAATTGAAATAAATTTCTTCTACGCCTTCAAACAGTTATTGCTAGTTGCACGCGTACTTTTTTTCAGGATTCTGGAAGAGTTACTGATTTGGGACTGATAGGACTGAACGCGAACCTTGGAGCGGACAATATATTCATTATACTGCCTGGACCAGTTACACTTGCTGCCACAATGCAACATGAGAAAAGCGTACGAAAAAATTTCTAATAGCCTATCACTAAATAATTTTGAAACTTTAATTCTTATTTCATTGTATTATTCGAATTTTTTCACTTATTACAAGCTTGAGCTGAACTTTCTATCACAGTTCGGAGTTAAGATAAGGTCCTCCTCTCTAATTAACTCTGTAAGCTACAATTATTTAAATTTTGTAATTGTTATGAAGTATACATCCACAGAAGATGTTATGTAATTCGCCTAATTTTTTTTCTTATTTCTATTGATTTTTCCACAAAAGCGAGTCAAAGTTCACCGTCTTGAAATTGAGGCTGTTGTCCGCGTCTTTGTTCATTCGCCCAACTGTAACTTTATTCATAATTAATGTATGATGGTGTCATGGATAGAAGATTCATTCGCAATAAAATTATCTTTACATTGAAGTTTGTGAAGTACCTTTGCAATTTTTTTGCACTGACTTATTCAAACTTTTGTAGAGAGGTCGACATTTTTGAAACCTATAGTAGGCTGGTTGCATAATTTATTTGAAGGGTAATTTTTAGGACATATGGGTTTTTGGATTGAAGTTGATTTTTGCAGTTTGAGAGATTCCAAAACAGTGCAGTATTCTGAAGTGGTTACTTTCTTAGTTATTGAATTTTTTATAGGTGTCGGAGCCCAAAAATGGTCCAAAATTATAAAATCGCCTACTGAAACTCGAAACAGACATGTTTGGATTTTTTTGTCATATTTTGGAAAGCTTGAGGATTTTCCCTCTTTCATGTTCAAGGTTCTTGCGAAGTAATCTTTTATCATTTTCTTTTATTTCTGCTATCGTTACCAAAATTAAAGCTGTTCAAATAGACTCATTATTTTTTGGCATTAGAGATGTACGCACAATTATGTTACATTTTTCAATATTCTTATATCATTGCGTCATGTTAGGTAACTATTACTAGGCATATTTCTGAAGTTAGCTCAAACCTCAACACTGAGGGCGACTTCTATGTAATTGTACATTCATGTACTATTTGTATGACTTTGAAGGAGGGAAAAACACACTGCTGGAATTCCCAGATCCTGTACATAATATTTTCTTTTCAAATAAGTCTTCAAACTCACCCCCACCCCCCCGCCCCCCCCCCCCCCAATAAAAGAGCGACTGATATAAACTGAAATCTATTACAGAATTCACTTTCAAAAAAGTACGATCTGGAGTTTCTCCGCCAATCAGTTTTCGTGAGTTTCGAAGAATGAAGTCCTTCGTTCCTCTGATCTGCGCTTTGGTGATCTTCCTTGAGTCTGTTGGTGAGTATATAATACACAACATACATAACATACATTTTTTTCACAGGCAGCTGCCATTTTTTCACAACCCACATATAGACCTCTGTTTCACTAGAGCTTTAAAAAATGAACAAAACATAGTACAATTGGTTTCAACCACAGTAATACGGGACTCAAATGGAACCAGCCTTACAAGAACTGAATTGTAGTAACATACATTATAGAAGGATTTGATTCCGAAAAGGGATTACCTTATATTTTTTTGAGCTCACTATACCGATGTATT
>CAKNXH010000033.1:1338054-1351914 GCA_932178445.1 Andricus quercusramuli | reverse complement strand
GGAAATAAAAGAGCGACTGATATAAACTGAAATCTATTACAGAATTCACTTTCAAAAAAGTACGATCTGGAGTTTCTCCGCCAATCAGTTTTCGTGAGTTTCGAAGAATGAAGTCCTTCGTTCCTCTGATCTGCGCTTTGGTGATCTTCCTTGAGTCTGTTGGTGAGTATATAATACACAACATACATAACATACATTTTTTTCACAGGCAGCTGCCATTTTTTCACAACCCACATATAGACCTCTGTTTCACTAGAGCTTTAAAAAATGAACAAAACATAGTACAATTGGTTTCAACCACAGTAATACGGGACTCAAATGGAACCAGCCTTACAAGAACTGAATTGTAGTAACATACATTATAGAAGGATTTGATTCCGAAAAGGGATTACCTTATATTTTTTTGAGCTCACTATACCGATGTATTTTGATACTGTACAGAAGGGAAGTTTAAATATTTTCTTCTTCCAATTTGCATGCATGGCGCCCCAAAAATTTGTTCTAATCCACAAAATACGCTTTTTTTCTAAACAAAATTATATTTATAAGTTCCGCAAGCTTCATGAAGTTCAACACGTATTTCCTGCAATGAAAAGACCTTTTTGTAAATTTCATTTAGAATTGTCAATATGAGGTGAATCGAGTTGAAACTCAATACTTTTATATGGTCCCACAAAAAACCACAAGTGAAAAATTGGGTTTAGCGAGTTTTGGGCACTAATTACATAGGCCGACCAAAATTAAACTCAAAGACCGGACCATATGACCCCGAAGGATTTTGTTATCCTAAAACCGAATCAGTCATCAAAATTTGTCCTATACGTCAGGTTTTTGCGATCTCCTAACCTGAGAGTGCAAAAATGGCTATTCTTAGCTATATTTGAGGCAATATAACACGATCAGCATTTTTTTTTCTAAAAACTGCTAACGCCATCATTCAGTACTCCTTTTTATCTTCCATTTCCATTTTTGATCATCTCAAATCGATTTTATTCCCCGAGATATCACACATAGATGGGTCCTAAAAGAAACTACGCAACTCGCAGCGACGGATAGAAACTACGTATCTGGCGTGCTCCATACTAAGTATATAGAAATTTGTATATACTTAGTATAGAGCGCGCCAGATACGTAGTTTCTATCCGTCGCTGCGAGTTGCTTAGTTTCTTTTAGAAACCATCCACATTAACCATTTCAGTTCCACAAGGCATTATGGAAAAATGCAAGGCGAAGAGAATTGAATGGATTGAAATGGAAGATAAAAAGGAGTACTCAATGATGACGTTAGCAGTTTTTAGTAAAAAAATTGCTGATCGTGTTATATTGCGTCAAATATGGCTAAAATTAGCCATTTTTGCACTTACATGTCAGGATATCTCAAAAGCCTGACGTATAGGGAAAATTTAGATAAAAGATGCGGTTTGAGGATACCTAAATCTTTCGGGGTCACATGTCCGGTCTTTGGACAAAAAAATTATGTCATTTTGTCGGCCCGTGTTATTATATGATTTTTTGCTGTTTTTTTAAAACAAATTATTTCATAGCTAAAATTTTCCTCCTTGTAAGATTGAATTCTCTCAAAATTTAGTATAAATTGAGCGCAGTATGAAGCCAATTTGTCTTTTTTTCAAGTAGATATTGCAAAAATAGTGGGCTTTTACCGAAACTTCATGGTTATATGTTTCATACATCCACAACAATATTATTCTCGCCATAAAGAATATTGATATTTTTCCAACATTTTTGTCATAACTTTAAGTTCTTGCATTGTGATATATATGAAAAATTCACAGATTTAGGTTAATAAGCTGTTGCTACACGTTAGAAAATTAGCTTTAAAATGAGCCTGAGCACATTGCGAAAAACCATGAGAAACCGTGAAGGTCCACATCCATGGATCTGGAAGCTACTGCTTCCTCAAAGTGTATCATTTTGTCTGGTTTCACTACTAAAGAAACGTTCTCACATGAATATGTATTTTTTTGCTTGTACTTGTGACCAGGGCACCTCCACGAGGGCTCCATTAAACTCACCTCCTCTTGCTGCGAACCCATGTCCTCGGACATTCGCATTACTTCAAGGACATGGGGGTGAGGCCAATAAGTCGTGCTTCGGCTTTCAACACTGGCTCAACGAGGTCGCCTCTTGGAGTGCCATGTACCTCCTCGTCCCAGGCAAATGATCTGTCCGGGGCTTGACGTCTCCTGCGCCGCAGAGGTAGCATTGAGGGGTGCTTTCGCACCCCACAGCCCTATAGCCCTCCTTGCCGTACCTCCAACGAGCCTTCGTCCTGTCTGGACCCCTGCAGCCCGCTGCCATGTAGCTAAAGCCTAGGCAGCGGTAACACCTCAAGGCCTACGTCTTCTTCTGCACGCGACAGGACACCCATCCTACCTTGAGGTGTCCGTGCGGAGAAGCCGTACGGCTGGTAGTGTCGGTAGCATCGGTGGTAGTGTCGAGGTCCAGGACCTCGACCTCGATGCGGGGGACGAGCTCGCGCACGCTACCCCCAGCACTGACCGCTTCTTTGATGGCCGCCGACAATTTGACTCTGCCATCCGCCTTCGGCCCTACCTCCACCAGGACCTCTCCGTTTTGGGTTGGCCTGAAACCCTTGATTTTTACTCCAAGGGTGTCCGGCTTCACATTTCGCATGAGGTCTCTGAGGACCTCCGCGTAGCTCGAGCCTTCAGCCGGTCTTATGAGGACCGCCTCAAGGCGAGCTCGCCTTGTTGGATTGGCCTGCTTTCCGTGAGTGTCAAGCTTCTTCTTCTCTTCTCCTCTCTTAGGCGTCGAGGTCAACGCAGTCGCAGCGGTGCGTGTACTCGGTCTCTTCTTCATAGGCTTTGAGGAAGAATTCGCCTCTATGGGACTCAGGGTGGCCTTCCGTTCGCACTTCCCTAGCTTGGGAGCGGGAGTTTGCATGGCTCCTTCTGTCTGGGTTCCAGATTGGCTCATCTCCTTCTTCTGCGTTGCCTTCCTCCTTTCATCTATCCTCGCCTTTTGGCCAGCGGCCCACTCAAATTCTGTTGGCGCAAATAAAATTGGTAATCGGCTGTTATTACGGCCATGCTCAGCTTACTCGCCAGTTCCTGTGCTTCCTCCAGTCCATGCCTATTTGGCATGAACATATTCCCCTCCGTGTCAGAGAAATCCTGCATCCTTTCTAATGCATCTGTCAATTTTTCGACGATTGCTCCAGCGTCTGTTGAAGCTTTTTTCGCCAACATGATATATCGTTTCGCCTCAGTCTTTTGACTAACGTCAGGCTCCTCCGTCAGATCCATCGGACCCTCCAACTCCTTGCACACACTCCGGTTAAATTTTTATTGATTCATCTCCATGCTGTTCCCACAAGTAGCTACGGAAATTTAAACCCACCCCGCGGAGCCCCGCATTCGGGGGTAAGGTCTGCATACTCTAGGAGGCGATCTGGTATCCTGGAGACATCGTCTGGAACACCACACCCTGGTGCCATGCAGTCTTCGGCTTGTAGATCCATGGACTTGGACCTTCACGGGTTTTCATGGCTTTCGCCATTTACTCAAAATTTGGAGGTGTACAAGCAAAATGGACAATGGACTGGACTTCAGCGCGTCAAAATACACTGAAATCATGACTGAAAAACTCATAAAAATACATTCTAACATCCACCAACGTCTATAAATTAGATTGTCAGCGATTTTTCACGGTTTTTCGCGATTTACTCAAAATTTGTGGTATTTACAGGCAAAACGGACACTGCATTCGGATTCAGCGCGTCAAAATACATAGGAATATATAGGTGAAGTCAAAAGTACCGCCCACTCTTCATTTTTTGTCTGCCGGTGTTATTATTAGCGCTTAAAATTTGAGGAGGCTCAATATCATTTTTGACTCTGCTGCCGGAAAATAGCCTGAATTTTCTTTTCGAAATCTGAGTGTTCAACCTGGACAGAACAATTCTAACCTGATATTAATTTAGAAATAAAAGAAATACAAATAAAAGTAGCTCCTTTTGAAGATTCCTGAAATTCATTTCATATTGCATGGAGCAGTCTCGATGAGCCCTTAAACTACACTTTCCTCAACAGTGGGGATACAATTTTGTTCACAGTTTCAGTTTTCAACAGAGTGAATAAGATCCCGTTATTGACACCCCTTCTTTGAACAATATGTTAATATTTAAATAACTACACGTTTGATTTACATAAAATTTCATTTACGATATTTCAGCTTGTGTTCACAAGTTCAATGAAGAAAACTATGCAAGATTTGTTGGTTTCACGAAGTTTGAAATTAAAACGAGTGAGATTCCGGGTCTTTACCTCGGACGAAGCACAGGTCCAGCCACTCCACCCACTCCAACCGAAGCACGTATACTTGCAATAGGAATTGGTAACATAATCTTTGCATGGCAAGAAGGTTTGGCTATTCGTCAGCTATATAATTCTCCTACCCAGTGGTGTGTAGCACGTGTAGATAATGGGATTTTAGAGAAAACGACTAAAGAACATTATGCACAAATGGCCCCTTTTGTAAAGGTTTTCAAATTTCTGGGCAAACATGGTCTAGGAGGTCCGCAAAGAGGTCCACAAGGGCAAGGAGAACCCCACCGTATTCCGTAGCGCGGATGGCTAACTCTTCACGGTTCTTGTTCAGTGGTGGTTTTACTCTTGATAACTGGTTGCGCCCTGGAAATTTTTTCAGCAGTTCATAAATTGCATAAAAAATTGAACGTATTTTGTTTTTTTAATTTAACAGTAAGACAGACAAAAATGAGAGTAATCTTTTCATGTATTCCTGAGTAGAAGCTGCTAAAACAAACAAAAGTTACTCAATGCACGTAATCTTTACTTTATCATGTCGAGTAAATTTTCTGCTTTTACCCAGAGAGCGAGAATAATTTCCAATGTTTATTGGGAGGTTCATTCGACAGCTCTTAACAGAGCTGTCAAACGACAGTGAACATTGAAAATAATTCTCGCATCTTGGGTAATAGCAGCATCATTGTTTATTTTTACTTCATCTATGACAGTTCCGGGATAGATGAGGTTTAAATTATAGGCGGCCGTCACCACTTCAAAAACTTGGCAGAGTTATTTCAGGAATAATAGCCGTCTATAATCATAAACCTAATATATCCGAGAACTTTTATCGATGGAGTGAAGTTGACTGACTGGCAAATCATCTTTCTTCTTTCTCCTGCAGTTATTTTATAATATCTTTTACTTATGTCCACATTTTTCATGCACTACAAAGTTTTGTATTTTTCAACATGCTACTTATAATTTCATGTAATTTAATGAGATGAAACTTGTTACCTCAATGAGAATAAACTTGCCTATTAAATAGGAATGAATGGATGTATCATGGTTTGTTTTATTACTCCTCAAACAGAAAAAATATGAAACGATGAGAATAACCTTTCTTATACCTTTCTTATTTCATCATCGTATTTTCAATAATTCATGGATTTTAGAAATGTATTCAACTTAATTTTCTCTGAGTTTGTAATCAAATTTTTTAGGAAATAAAGTATTGGCATTTAGTTTTTCTAATTCAGGATCAAAATTATTATTATTATATGCGACGACTTTTTTTAAGGTCCTGTCGCTTAGCACATTCACAATGAATATTAAGCAGTTTCCTTATACGATAAGTTTGGGCTCTTCAATTTTTCTCAAAAAACCGAACTTTGGTTAGAGGATCTGGCAGTCAGTACCTCCATTACAGCAAATTAGAGAAATTACAAAAATCAACCTAACAAGAATTTCGGGCTTCACTTCAGTTTTAAAAAACTGCAAAAATCGAACCTCAAAGGAACACCCCTATTATATACACTATCCTTGATGTGAATTATGCGCTCGGCATAGATATAAGCATATCAGAATATTGGGCTAATTTTGGGATCTTCAAAGCACCCTAAAATTATGTTACAAAATCAGCCATAAAACTAGAAAACTACTCACAAAGAAAAAATCAAGTATGATCAATTGTTTAAAAACAGTCCATAATTAAAAATACAGATATTTGAAGAAAAAAAAACACAAAAATTTGAGTCGAAAGTTAGTGAATTTTGCGTGCTTCACAGAAACAGCCAAACAATTCAAAATCAAAAATGATGATCCCCAGCACCTTTCTAAGACCCAATAGACAACCCCTAGAAAATTCAATAAATCCCGTCTCAGCTGCCTTCAACTAAAACGGCTGAAGAAATTTCAAATTAAAAATTATTACCTTAGTCACCTTGAAAAAACTCCAACTAACACATGGGCCATTAAGTCCCGGGACTGACATACATATTGCGCCACCAGTGCCATGCCACTTTGTTTTTCGGTTGCCGAGATATTGAAGGTTAAGTGATGCTACTTTCCTTTTTGTTCTTTTAATGGATAAAAAGGAGTTTCGTTTGTAAATCAAAATCTGCTTTTTAATGGGGAAAGATACTGTTCAAGCTCAGCAATGGCTTGGAAAGTTTTAAGGGAAAAAGGGCCCATCGAAAACAACCTCTTTCTGATGGTAGGCAGATTTTAAACGCGTTTGAACAACCATCGAAGAAGCGGAGCGCCCAGGTCATCCAATTGAGGTGGCAACGCCCGAAAACATCCAAAAAATTCGGAAAATTATTTTTTCCGATCGTAAAGTGAATTTGGAGGAGAATGCTAACATCCTAGAGATATCAAAAGGCACAGTGTTCCAAATTGTGCATGAAAATTGCGTATGAAGAAACTTTTTTCCATGTGGGTGCCGCGTTTACGTAGCCACCCCAATTGGACGATCTGGGCGCTTCGCGTCTTCGGTGTTTGTTCAGCCACATGTGAAATGTCCACACCATGAGCAAATGATTGTTTTCGATGCCCTCTTTTCCCGGCATTACTTTTCAAGCCATTGCTGAGGTTGAACGAAACTCTCCTTTATCCATTGTCTAAACAAAAACGTCACTTAATCTTCAATATCTCGAGAACGACTGAACCAATTCTCATGAAATTTTCACACGTATCTTTTGAAGGTTGGTGCTACCGAAAAACAAAGAGGCATGGAACTGGAGGCGCCATATGTGCGTGATTTCTGGGACTTAATGACTTATGTGTTAATACCGTAATCGCCACTATAATGTTCAACAACCTCCAAGAGCTACACCCAGCATATTTGACAAACCTCATCTCACTTGCCATAAACAAAAGTAGCCATATTTGGCTGCTGAATTTTAATTTCGAATTTTTGTGGCTGTTCAAATTAAAGGCAGCTGAGCCAGGGTTTGCTGAATGTATTACAGATCATTTTTTGTGGTTTTCAAATACTGTTGTGGAATCTTACGAAAGGGTCTCGTGTGATTATTTTATTTTGATTTTTTACTGATTTCGTTGATTATTTTCAATTCAACAATTTTTTGCTGTCGTTGAGTATTATTGCACGGACGAATATTTGAATTAGAATATAATATTGAGAAGGTGGCTGCGGCATTTTTTTTTTGTAGTATTTAATGTTTTATGCATCTTTCAATTGAAAGGTGGAAAGACATGCAAAATATAGGAAAAATAATAACATGTCCAAAAAATTATCATTCTGTTGTAGTTATATTTGAATCTCAAATGCAAACAGAAAGCGTTCAAAAAATCCGCCTAGGGCGTGCGAGTGTTGTTTCTCACGCCTCGTGCTCGATAATGTATTCACCTCGCGACACGTGCTTCAGAAAAATTCTCAATTTATCTTAATAATTTGAAGTAAGTAAATAATTCTCAAATTGAAATACTAAAAACACCATTTGTCTTCAAATTCGACTAAAATTATAGTATTTTGAACGATTTTGATTTGTAGCGAAACAAATTTGGGAACTTTAAATTCCGTTAAATAGAAGAAAACATTGTAGAGGAACAATTTATTTATTCAAAAAAATATATTTATCTCAGTGTGAAATGAACGAATCACCGCGCGTTAACTGCGTGCTTCTAGAGAAGGAGTTATTTTTAACGTAAATAAAGCCCAAAATTCCTAACTCTGCAAACTAGAACTTTTAAAATAACGTTTTCGGCGATCTGTTTCTAATTTCCAATATCACAAAAAAGCTAATCAAGATCCGTCACATTTTAAAGCATAAAATATGGAACAGAATATTGAAAAATTATTCACATTCGGTTAAAAATGTAACGACTTACGTAAGTTTGCTTTCGGTTTCATCATCAGCCTATTTAAAAGTAGGAAAGGAAAAAATATATTTTTCGGAAAAATCCACATTTTTTGAAATACTCAAATCATAGTTCAAAATATTGACACATTAATTTTCAGAGGAAATTGAAGAATATTTCGAAATATGTCAACTAGTTCTCAAATAAAGAAGATTATGAGAAAATTTTAAAGTTTTCAAGAGAAAGAAAAGCTTTTCTTAAGATTCATAGGAGAACTTGTATTTATTTTTTTCTCTGAATTCATTTGAAGAGAATATTAAAAACTTTCCAAAATATCTCCAAAATTGTCAAAAAGGTTTTGGAACATTTAAAGGTAATTGGATTTATTTTGCAGAATTTTAAGAAGAATTTATGAAAAATTCAAATAATTTCAAAAGGTATTTAGTATATTTAGAAGATTTGAAGAAATTGATAAACAACTAAAAATTCATCAAACTTTTGAAGAATGTGGAACTGTGGAACAAAATATAGATTTTTAATGAGTGGGAAAAAGAAGCTTTTCAGAAATTTGAAATGTTTCCATCAAGCCAAATTTTTGTAAGAATGTGACATGACTTGCACTATTTTGAACGATTTAGATTTCTTTCGAAACCATTTGATGAAGTTTTATTCGGGTTGAAAAAAAATTCTGGTGAATAAACGATTTGTTTAATTGGAAATATATAATTATCGTAGTGTGCGATGAACTACTAAACACGTGTTAGGTGCGTGCTATTAGAGAAGAGATTATTTTTAACGTCAAGAAAACAAGGTCGGATAGATAAATTGTCTAAATAATTCTCGTTTTTTGCTCAATATGTGGCCTTTTCCTTGTTTCAATAAAGCTGAAAGTGTTGAACATGCCTATTCTTTTACCAAACTTTTTAATTTACTCTGTTTTTCATTTCTATAATCTTTCTTGAATAATGTACACACTCCTTAATAAATTCATATATTTGCATAGTGTTTTGACGATTTTTTCTGTTACATTTTTGTCAAAGGAAAGTTTCTAAGCACACGAAAAAAATGTTGGCTCGAAACATCAGAAATGTTTAAATATATTTTTTTCGTTGATCTTTTTCTAATTCCTGAAATCATAAAAGAGCTAATCACGATACATTATAAATCTAGTTCCACTACAAATCTCTTCAAAAGTTAAAAAGGAGAACAAATTAACATTTTTAGAAATACTCAAATAACAGTTCAAAATATTGAAAAATGAGTTTTTTGAAGAAAATTGAAAAATATTTCAAAGCATTTCAAAAGGTTATCAAAAGAAGAAGCTTTTGAGGAGCTTTGAAGGTCCCCATAGAATCTTTCTGAAGTTTATTTCAAAATTAATTTGAAATGAACATTTGAAATTTTTCAAAAATTTCCAGAATAGTCGAAAAAGATTCTGGAAGATTTTAAGACAATTTTGTTATTCTTGCAGAATTTCAGAAAAATGAATGGTTTTGAAAGATATTCAGGAGGTTTAGAACTTACATAAAAATTGATAGACAATTAAAAATTTGAGAAAATTTTCAAAAAATGTTAAAAATATGCAAATTTTGAAAGTTTGCAAAAAAAGAAGCTTTTCAAGAATTTTGAAAGGTTGCAAGAGAATCAAGAAAAAATCTTCCTTTAGATATAAAGATTTAAAGATTTTTTCAGATATTCCAATTAGTCACTGAAAAAAGCAGCATTCCGGGAACTTTGAAAGGTTTCTAGAGAAGAAAAAAACTGACTGGAATAAAAATTGTATTGCGGTATTCATTTTTATAATTGATTTTACTATAAAGAATATTAAGCTTGAAATTAAAATTTTCATATTTTAAGTCTCGAGAAGCAGATTCAATTGATATGTTGACTTACGAAATATCGGGAATGGTTTGTATCAAAAGAAAGTAATTAAATACAAAAAAAGGTTTATTTATAAAATAAAAGCGTGCTTTTGCATAACGGAAACTATTATTTGTATGAATTTGGTAATCAATATCACTCTAAAAAAGTGTTTTTATGTTGATCTGAAATAATTATTTTCTGTTAAATTTAAGATCAAATACTTCCAAACTTTTTTTATTTTCATCCATACAATACAGTCGTTATCTCATTGATCATATGACATCATTCCTGTCCTCCTAAGATATTTATTTTTCGTTAATTTAGTTTGAAGTAAAAAAATGTATTTACTCAATACGTTGAAACTGGTGTCGACATTTATTTTTAAACTCTATGAACTTTACAAGCACAATTATTGGAAACTGTTTCACTTGTTTGTGAAGAAAAGGGCATTTTCACTTTTTCCAAAAAGTATACACTTTAGAAGCCACCGCGGAAGCCACATTATTTGAGAAAAACATTTTAGTTTTTCTGGCCCGACATTTCTTGAACTTAACTTTTTTTATCTGAAACCCTTCTTCTGGTCAGTGTTTCACTCTTTTGAAAGAATAAGGTATTTTTTTCTTAAAGTCGTGAATTTTAGAAGCCAAATTAATCAAAAAAAGGAATTTAGTTTTCTGCGGTTGACAATAATATAGTCTCTGAAGTGAGTAATTTTAGAGAAGAATGAAAAAGAAATATTTTTTTCCTTCAAATGTTTTGAGCAGGTCCTAAATTACATTTTCGAAGAAATATTACAGTATGGAAGAAATTTTTACTATGTTATTGAAAGTTTGGGGGGGGGGGGGGGTAAAACCGTGAAATTTTTGTATCGTTCGGAAGCTTTAGTATTTCAATTCTGCAGTTTCCGAACAATTCAAAACTCTGATCCTTTACAATCTTTTCTTTGAAAAACTAATTACCTTGTATTTTTTCTCTTTAATGTAAGTACAAGTTATGCTAATAGCATGAGCCAAATAAAGGCTTCAAATGATAAGAATGAAAACAAGTGATTTTTCTGTATATAATTATTGATAAATAAAATTTTTATCATAATAAAACTTCTATGAGAAAATGCATACAGATGAATCATCTTCAGATTAATTTATGAATAATACAATACAAAATAGCACAAATATCAATAATAATACAAATACTAGAACATTTCTGTTATTTTTATTACAATTTTGAATCAAAATGTTACAATTAATGAAACTTGAAGTTAATACGGGTACGTATTAACTCTCAACTTTTTCTGTTATAAAATTAGGGGGGGGGGGGGGGGTGTTTATATGCTAAAAAATCAATCTACTGGTTACTATTTGTATTTTCATTGAGAAAGATATTGTTTTCAGAAATAAAATTATTTGAACAACAAAAATCGGCCTGTAAAGGTCACTGGCGAATTTATTCTTCTTCAATGAAAAATAAATTCTGAATCGGATAGAAATTGTGACCTGTAGATATCTTCTTCTGTAAGAATACAATTCAAAACCAGTGTACGTTTCTTGTTCAATAGAATTCTTCAGAGACGAAGAATCATAAATTAGCATGGTTTTTTTCGTAGCATGAACCGTTAGAAATTTACAGCTTCACAAGAAAATAATTTTTTGATTATAAATACAAATATTTTAACAGTTGTAGCTAAGTATTCATTGCTCCGAAAAATGTTGACCATGTGCAGTATCTAAATCGAACCTAAATCTTTTGAAAGCAGAAGCAAATCTTCCGATCAAGTAAAAACTTTTCTCCGTGAATTGTTGTTAAAAAATTGCTAGTTTCAAGCGGAAATCGTCTGGACTTTTCTTTTTTCTTAATAAAAAATCATACAGGAAAACAAGTATCATGATTTTCCTCAAAACTCTTGCATACGCTATACCTACCGTTAACCCTCATGTACTCGCGCCTTTTAAAGTCATACTAGCACTCGCGCTGCGGCGAACGGCCGCGGCTCGCTTTTTTTATATTCCGAGACCTATATCTCGAAAACTATGGAAGCTACAAAAACGTGGTGGCTTCCCTTCAATTCAGCGACAAATTTACATGTGATAACCATGAACATAACACAAAATATGTACTCATACTCATTACAAAAAATACGAGTGTGTATGCAAATCTTATCAATTGAAGGATTCAGGGAAATAACAAGTGACTGCTAAAGTGTTGGAGCAGTATAATAAAACAAACTACCTAGAACTTTCTAATGATTCACATAAAAATAATAGTTTGTTATAGGTCTTTAACAAAATACATATTTCCTTTTGACAAACAAAAATGAACTATTTTAGGTAGGTACGAGACGTTTGCCGCGCCGCGGCAAAAGTCCGCAAGAGAACACCTTTCCACTTTGGAGTTCAATTGCTCACTGTTCAGATGACTGAAAAAAATCGACGGTGGCGATTTGCTCTATAATCGCAATTTTCTTTGGAAAAGGCGGAAAATATAAAACCAAGCAAATTTTGGAAATTTTGGAAAATTGATTCTTTATGATGTGACACCATCGCGTCGTTTTATTCAACTTTGCTATTTTACACATTTCCATGTTCATAAATTTCTTTTAGTATTCTATATAGTCGTAAATAAATTTTTGTTTTACAAAGTCAATAATGATCCACTGCTGTATTAGGATATATCTCGACTTTTCGTATTTGTAATTTTCTAATAATCTTTAGTGGCTCACGTTTCGCTGATCGAAACTGTAAAATTTCACTAGTATTTAGTAAAATTTTACCAATTTTGATTTGAAGAACAGAAAAAAATTAAAAACTGAAATCCCCCGTGTTTGTTCAAGGAAATATATCTTTCTTACAAAATTTTATAACAGTCTCTAGCACAAAATGAAGGTTTTTACTCTGAATGAAGGCATTTTCTCGTACAGCCAGCCGTAATTTATTTACTTCATCATTAATTATAAAAGTTTCAAAGAACGTCAAGAGACTTCAAACGATATTGAATATTTTAGAATAATAAAAAAATTTCAAGTACGTCACAAAAGCTTTCAAAATTCTCCAGAAATTCGAAATTGTTTCGAAGGATTTGAAATATTTTGGCGTACTGTTTATAATTTCGAGGAATCTGAAAGAGCTTTAGAATATTTCAAGGGATTCCAAAATATTTCGAATAATTTCAAACGTTTTACTACTTTTTGAAGATTCCAAAGCATTTTAAAGAGCTACGAAAATCTCAACGGTTCGTAAAAGATTGTGAAGGATTTAAGATATCATAGGGTATTTTGAGTAACTCTTGTTAGTTTCAAGTGATTCCAAAACATTTTTGGAAGCTTTAAAGATTGCCCAAGATATTTTTCATATCAATAAAAAGTTGCAGACATTTAAAAATATTTGAAACGCTTTTAGCTGTTTAGGGTGTTTCCGGAGATGCAGACAAATTTTTTTGGGATTTTGAAAGGTTTGTTTAATGAAAGAAGAATTCTATTTGGTGTGTCATGAAGACTCAACGCATGTTATGTATGTACTATTAGAGAAATGATTATTTTTAATGTCTTTGAAGCCAGGGGATATATATAAATTGTCGAAATAATCATCGTTTTTTTGCTTAATACGTGGTATTAATCTCGTTTCTATAAAAGTGGAGATGTTACACATTCATGTTCTTTCAACAAACTTTTTAATTTGCCACGTTTTCCGTTTCGATAAACTTTCATTTATACAGCCCGATTTGATTTCATATATTTTTCCATTGTTTTTCACTATCTCATTAAAAATTTTCTAGTAATTTTCTTCTCCCTTATCAAATCAGTAGAAATTTACTGAGTTATATTTAGACTCAGAAGAATTCGTCACTCTACAGACCAGAAATTTTTAACTATTTTTTTCGGTGATCTGTTTACTTT
>CAKNXH010000033.1:1324675-1337654 GCA_932178445.1 Andricus quercusramuli | reverse complement strand
CAATCGTTGCCGAAAATTCGTCTGATTTCAGAGTGAATGGCCCCTCGTTAAAAATTAGGAATGCGAAAAAATTGAAGTAAGTGTAAGACAAAATGCAGCTTTTTGAAGTTTGTGAAACAAGGTTTGTAGGAATTTTTGAAGGTTTCGAGGAATTTTCGGAAGCTATACTAAAAACTACAATGGATTTTGAAAGAGTTTAAAGGCTTTATAATATCTCCGCGAATTTTTAGTATATTTCAATAACTTTCTCTGATTTTAAATAATTCGAAATATTTAAGGGTATTTTTAAAATTCTAGAGAATTTTCAAGAGATTTTGAATGCTTAAAAGATTCGAAATATTTTGAAAGATTTCATGGTATTTTTTCTTAATTTCAAGGAATTTTCCAAATCTTCGAACATTTTGCGAAGAATTTACAAGAACAAGAAAATTGTTGAAAAGATTTCAATATACTTGAGAAGCTTTCAAATGCTTTGGGGTATTTGAAAAGATTTAAAGCAATTTGCAATTGATTTCAATCATTTGAATTATTTTAAAGAATTCTACAAATTTTTGCAATTGGAAGAAATTTTAAAGGGATTCCGAAATATATTAAATGATTTTTATTATCTTAGGGGTTTCAAAAGGTTTCGATAATTACAGGTCAGTTGTTAATTTTCAAATTGAATAAAAAAAAAAATAAAATTCTTATTCAAATTTGAATTGAATGATACCTTTTTGATGTATTTAGATTCGCGATGAAACAAGTTTATGAAGTATAAATTTCTTTGAATGAAGAAAAATGTTAGAGAAATGGTTCGTTTAATTAAGAAAAAATCATGATAGTGTGAATTGAACAAAAAAATTGTTGGTCGGAAATGATTCTGGAACATTTCAGGGCTTTGGAAGGTTCAGATGTTTTGAAAAGATTCTCTAACAGAGTTAAACTTAGAAAGATATAAAAAATAATAGCGCAAAATGCAGATTTTCGCAGATCGCAGAGAATAAGTTAAAGGCCAAAGCATCGACAACTGTAATTTGGTGATTGTGAATTCTCTTTTGTTAAAGCTCTATCGGCTTGAACGAACACATTCCCATCAGGTGTCTCGTGCTCCGCCCTGGTTCTTCATCCTAAATGCGAACTTTCCTACATTAGGTTCAACACTATTATATCAAATGTATATTATATTTATTTCTATACCTTAGCTTGGGATTGCTAATTCAGATATTGAAAAATAAAGTACAAATTTGATTTTGTCATGAAAACTTTAATATTTGTTTCTCATTTTGCATCAAATCTTATTTCTAACTACCCTAAAAAATGTAGCATTTTAATGAATGTATATTAATAAAATTCATAATATGCATTGTTATTGAAAAAGGTATTTGCGTTGTTTTGTTTTTATAATAAAAAAAAGTGGGCACCCCACAAAAATTTTTTGGTAATAAACATTCTATTTCAACTTGTATCGCTTTCCCAGATATTGAATTTGCTTATTTTCATTGTTATTTTTTACGATTTGAACCGAAAATACGCATCCTAGAGTAAGGTGGTTCTAAGAAAAATTTTACAACAAAAGTTTTTTTACAACAAATTTGTGAAGTATGAAATGGATTCGAAAAACCCGAGAAAAAATGAGGAAGATAAGAGGTGAACGAATCTTCAGGAACAAGCAAGAAAGTTGAGAAGAAAGGGAAAAAATAAACTCAGGAAATATGCAATGAAGAAGCATATTATGAATGTCAGGACTTTTATTTGTATTCTTCACATTGAAATCAAAAAATTAATTTAAATTATGTAAAAAGTTTATAGAAGATTTTTTGCCCCAGTTCCGAGACAGTTTTGCCCAAATGCAATTTTTTTTAAAGTTCGTAATATTGTCTTTTTCTAAACGAAAAAGGAAAAAATTTTTATATATGCAATAAACTACATAAAATTATTCGTACGGTGGTACGGATCTGCCCCGGTCTCCCCTACCATGCTTCGTTTTTTCAAAGATTTATTTGAAAACATTTAAAATGTTTTTTGAAAAAAAACTTTTTAAGGAATTGCAGAAGGCTTGAATAGAATGGAATTTCCTTCTAAATTCACAGGAAAAAGTATAATTTTTGTTTGTTTGAAATTAATTTGAAGGGAATATTTAAAAAGATTTAAAAAGATTTCCAAAATTGGCGAAAAGGTTCAGAAACATTTTAAAGCAATTTATTTTATTTAGCAGAATTTAAATAAAATTTTGAAAAAATTGAATTTTGAAAAACATGAAACACTTATCGAAAGAAGAAACTTTTTTGGAAAAAGGTTTCAAGGAATTGAAAAAATTCTTTTAAGCTTAGTAGGAAAATTATTGATTTGGTTGAAAACCTAATTTCAAGAGAATATTTAAATGGATTTTAAAAGATTTGCACAAATTTTGAAAAGTATTCCTAAACATTTTAGGCAATTTTTTATTTTTGCCGAATTAAAAAAAATCCAGGTAAAATTCCGATCCTTCTCTCTTTGAACTTTCGTAATTTGGGTGTTTTTTATGATGCTAGGATATCACTGTTTTGAATTATTCAAAATAGGATCTAGTTTTGAAAAAATAGAATAATAGGATAGAAAGAGCTTGATAGAATTTTGTCCATAGTTTCAGCCACAGAGTCGAAGTTGATGCAAAGAAATCGCTAAACTTAAAATATGTGTCAATGCTTACAAAATTGAACAAAAAAATCATTGTTTCCCAAATTTTATTGAGTTTCAGTAACATCTATGAAAATATTATTGTTTTGCATTTTTTTAAGGCATGTATTGAGTACGGCAGTTTTTTGAAAACATCGAAATTTTACTTTTTTTTGTGATATTTTCTTATGAATTTGAGATTTTACCTCCGAATTGGGTTTATCAGGCGGAAAATTTTATTATCTTCGGCGTTATCACGAGAAAGAAGTTCTCAGGTTAATATTATAAAAATTAGTTCACATTAGTCACAGTTCAAAAAATGAGAATGTATATAATTTCTGCTGGTAGTGTATTTGTTATATTTGAAAAAAATTATGCACTTTATATGAACATGAGAAACAAAATGGACGTTATTTTTTATATTGATAACAAGAAGTAATGAAAAAAAAAAATTAGTTTTCTCAACTGCCACTTTCTTAATAATTGAAATAAATTTCTTTTACGCCTTCAAGAGAGCCCTTGAGCGGACAATATAATAATTATATTGCCTGGACCAGTTACACTTGCTGCCCCCAAGCAACATGAAAAAAGCGTAAAAAAAATTGCCAACATCCTATCGCTTAATAATTTTGAAACTTCAATTCTAAAGTCATTGTATTATTTGAATTTTTTCACTCATTACAAGCTTAAGCTGAAATTTCTGTCACAGTTTGAAGTTAAGATGAGGTCCTCCTCTATAATTAACTCTGTAAGCTGCAGCTATTTGAATTTTTCAATTGTTATGAATAGAAAATTCGTTCGCAATGAAATTATCTTTACATTGAAGTTTGTGAAGTATCTTTGCAATATTTTTGCACTGACTTTTTCAAACTTTTGTAGAGAGGTCGACATTTTTGAAAACTATAGTAGGCTGGTTGCATAATTCATTTGAAGGGTAATTTTTAGGAAATATGGGTTTTTGGATTGAAATTGATTCTTGCAGTTTGAGAGATTTCAAAAAAGTGCAGTATTCTGGCGTGGTTACTTTCTTCGTTATTAAATTTTTTATAGGCATCGGTGCCCAAAAATGGTCCAAAATTATAACATGAGGTAGCTAACGGATCTGTGATCGCCTACTGAAACTCGTCACAGACAAGCTTGGATTCTTTTGTCATATTTTGGAAAGCTTAAGGATTTTTCAAGTTTTTTTAACTGAAATCAAAGTCGAAATTTTAAAGATTGTGTCCTCTTAATTTTAATTTTTTTTCTCAATTATTCTAAGTCACAGCACGAGTTGAAGTTAAAGTAAATAAGAATATTTTCTTTTAATAAGCATCAGGAATATTTTAATTAAATTATATGCGGAGAGCCTATCATGCTGAGCGTCCTTGCAAGGTAATCTTTTACCATCTTCTTTTATTTCTGCTATCATTACCAAAATTAAAGCTGTTCAAATAGACTCATTATTTTTCGACATTAGAGATGTACGCACAATTATGTTACTCATGTCAATATTCTTAAATGATTGCGTCATTTTAGGTAACTATTACTTGGCATATTCGGGAAGTTAGCTCGAACCTCAACAATGAGGGCGACTCCTATGTAATTGTACATTCATGTACTATTTGTATGGCTTCGAAGGAGGGAAAAACTGATTGTTGGAATGCGCAGATCCTGTAGATAATACTTTCTTCTCAAATAAATATTGAGAGTAATGCCAAAGTTGGGGGAACAAACGAAAGAGCGACTGATATAAACTTCAATCTATTACAGAGTTCACTTTCAAAAAAGTACGATCTGGACTTTCTCCGCCAATCAATTTTCGTGAGTTTCGAAAAATGAAGTCCGTTGTTACTTTGATCTGCGCTTTGGTGATATTCGTTAAGTCTATTGGTGAGTATATAATATCACAACATACATAACATACATTTTTTCACAGGCAGCTGCCATTTTTTCACAACCCACATATAGACCTCTGCTTCACTGGATCTTTAAAAAATAAAAAGAACATAGTATAAATGATTTCAACCACAGTAATACGGGACCTAAATGAACCAGCCTTACAAGAACTTAATAATAATAACATACATTATAGAATGATTTGATTCCAAAAAGGCATAAGCTTCTTTTTTTTTAAATTCACTATACCCATGAATTTTGATGCTGTGCAGTAGGGAAGTTTAAACATTTTCTTCTTCAAATTTGCATGCATGTCGCCCAAAAATTTGTTCCAATCCACAAAATATGCGTTTTTTTCTAAACAAAATTATATTTATAAGTTCCGCAAGCTTCATGATGTTCAACACGTATTTCCGGCAATAGAAAGACCTTTTTGTAAATTTCATTTAGAATTGTCAATATGAGGTAAATCGAGTTGAAACTCAATACTTTTCTTCACAATTATGTAATTATGATTCAGAATTATTTTTTCAATATCACCGTTTTATAGGGTCCCACAAAAAACCCACAAGTGAAGATTTGGCCCTTACGAAAAGATATGACAGGAAAAAAATGACAGGTGTGTCATTTTTTCCCTGTCATTTTTTCGCGACCACAAGAAAATGACAGGGAAACGACAGGCAAAGTGACAGGAAAACGACAGCCGAAAATGACTGGCCCTGATTGGCCATAATTTATTATAATATCGTGTAACATTGCAAATCATCGACGACTTGCAGACTTATTCGTGAGCCATTTTAACTTTTCTGTAAAGCTTAAAAAATCATTAGCAAAATAAAACTATTATGGAAATTCTCATGATAAAACACCTCTTTGTAGCTTTTTGCTAATTCCGGATTATCTTTCCAACACATCAATTGTGGAATGTGTTCGATTTGCCATTTTAAAGACTTCTTATCCTTACAAAGTGCTAAACTTGAGTACCACGGGCAAAAATTTCAGACTATTTTCAACTTTCTTCATTCCCTTAACAAATTGACTGGGTTGACTGCGTGCTCCAATTCCATGATCCAACAAAGAATGGTTTCGCCACGCGCAACCTACGGAACCTTTGATTGGTTCAATTTTTTTTAGATGCGCGCGGCGAGACCATTCTTTGTTGGATCATGGAAGGAAGTTGACAATAATCTGAAATTGTTGCCCGTGGTACTGAAGTTTAGTCCTTTGTAAGAATAAGAAGGCATTAAAATGGCAAATCGAACACATTCCACAATTTATGTGTTTGAAGATAATTTGGAATTAGCAAGAGGCTACAGAAAGGTGTTTCATCATAAAAATTCCCATAATAATTTTCTCTTGCTAATGATTTTTTAAGCTTCACAGGAAAGTTCAAATAAGTCTGCAAATCGTCGAGAATTTATAATGTTACACAATATTATTATAAATTATGGCCAATTAGGGCCAGTCATTTTGCCTGTCGTTTCCCTGTCATTTTCTTGTGGTCGCGAAAAAATGACAGACAAAAAATGACAGGGAAAAAATGACACACCTGTCATTTTTTTCCTGTCATATCTTTTCGTAAGGGGGGTTTGGCGAGTCTTTGGCATCAATTAAACAGGCCGAAAAAAATTAAACCCAAAGACCGGACTATATGATTCCGAAGGATTTAGGTATCTGCAAACCGAACCAGTTATCCAAATTTTTCCTTTACATCAAGTTTTTGAGATATCCTAACCTGAAAGTGCAAAAATGGCTATTTTTAGCCATATTTGAGGCAATATAACACGATCAGACATTTTTTTTCTAAAAACTGCTAACGCCATTGTTTAGAACTCCTTTTTATCTCCTATTTTCATTTTTAATCATCTCAAACCGATTTTTTCCCCCGAGATATCACACATTAACCATTTCAGTTCCACAATGCATTTTTGAAAAATGCAAGGCGAAGAGAATTGAATGGTTAGTGTGCCATATCTCGAAAAAAAAAATCGGTTCAGGATGATCGAAAATGGAAATGGAAGATAGAAAGAAGTACTAAACGATGGCGTTATCAGTTTTCAGAAGAAAAATTGCTGATCAAGTTATATTGCCTCAAATATAGCTAAAAATAGCCATTTGTGCAATCACAGGTCAGGACATCTCAAAAACCTGACGTTTAGGAAAAATTTAGATAACGGATTCGGTTTTAGGATACCAAAATCCTTCGGCATCACATAGTCCGGTCTTTGGGTACAAAAATTATGTCATTTCTGTCGGCCTGTGTTATTCTATGATTTTTTGCTTTTTTTTTTAATACAAATTGTTTCAGAGCTAAAATTTTTCTCTATGAAAGATTGAATTTTCTCAAAATTTGGTGTGAAATGAGAGCAGTATGAAGCCAATTTGTCTTTTTTTCAAGTGGATATTGCAAAAATAGTGTGAATTGCGATTTTTTTTTAAATTGAGGTAATTTTCGAAATAATTAACATTTCACAATGTTCTAAGGTTTATTTGTAAGCTATTTTCCCACAGTTTCGTAACAGCTTATGTGTTAAAATCTCTAAAATTTTCCTATCACAGTGCAAGAACTCAATGTGGTGACAAGAAACTTGGAAACATTTGAAAATATCTCATCTCTAGGCAAATCAGAATAAAAATTAGATGAATGTATCACATGGGACATTTACCGAAACTTTATGGTTATATATTTCATACATCTAGAAAAATATTATTCTCACCACAAAGAATATTAATATTTCCCCAACATTTTTGTCATTACTTTAGGTTCTTGCACCGTGATAGGAAAAATTCACAGATTTAGGTTAATAAGCTGTTGCTACACTATGGAAAATAAGCTTTAAAACGAGCCTGAGAACATTGCAAAATATAGATTATTTTGGATGTTACCTCAAATTTGGAAAAATACTAAAATTTACACTATTTTTGCTATATCTACTCAAAAAGTAGACAAATTAGCTTCATCCTGTGCTAATTCTATAGAGAATTTTGAGAGCGTTCGATCTATCAGAGAAAAAAAATTGTAGCCCTGACGTAATTGAATTTGAGATCAAAGAAGAGGTGAACCCAAAATTCTGTCCAGTAGATACATAAAATAACTTATTACTCATAATTAAATGTTTAGATAAATTGTTTAAACAATTTATTATAGTTTCCAGTCATTTTCTCTTAGAATAGAGCCAGAAAGTCGCGGTTTTACTGAAATTTTCAATTCATGTCAAACTTCACAGTTAGATCAAATGAATATTGAATTCGATCTAACGAAAATATTTGGTTAAATAATTTCTTATTACTTTGAATAATATTCTCGCAGTATAATACCAGAAAGCTGCAGTTTCTGAATTTTTTTACTGCTTATCAGTTTTTCATCGAGAGCGAGGTAATGAGTGATGCAATTTACAAAAATAGTTGCTTAGAAAAATGATCATCGTTCATAATTTTCTGCCCGTGTATTAATGCTAGATAGTTGTGGTTTCTTCTGAATTGTCAAGTTCTTGTCATATTCTACTGAGTGTGATGATGAATAAAACAAGTTAGCAAACGAAATTTTGAAATAATGTATCATTGTTCATAACTATTTTCTCTCAGAGTAATGCTAGAATGTAGCGGGTTTGCTGGAATTTTAAGCTTTTCTTAGGTTCATTCGTTCAAAATAATAATCAGATATTAATATTAATTCGAACAAAAAGGTTCGCAGTAACTACTTTAAAGAAAAATTTACATTTAATATGATTCATATAAGAAATTTGAAAATTCAAATGTATGTTTCATTTAAGAGAGATATGTTAACGAAAAAGAAAGAGATTGTTTTATTTATATTATACTGCTTTTTACTAAGGAATTATATATATTCTTTAGAATATTCAATGTGATTGTAGTTTCGGACGAATTTCAACATTTTTCCGAGAAACACTCTCCGTGGAAATGCCCTCATATTGTTTGGTTGAGAATGAAACTGTTTTGTTGAATATTCTTCTTTTCGGATACCAAATTCATTCACAATGGCATTAATATTTCTTATCAAAAATGCGCCCCTAATTGTTTAGAGTCGAGAATTCTTCTCTTTTGCATACAAGTTCTACTATCCAGTAGAAAATTTGATTCTTGTGTTCAAAATTCAACTATTTACTTGAAAATTCATCCTTTTTGATCGAAAATTAAACTTTTTCTCAAAACCGCCGTATTTTTGGCTGGAAGATTCAACTTCTTAGGTAAAAATTCCCCTACCTTGTTTAAATTTCCATATATTTCGACTGTAAATCTTAGAAATATGGTACCTACATTAATGTTGTTTATGATATATTTCACTTTGGATATCCGAAATATTCAATTTCTTTCAATGATAATACGATAAAGCGATCAGTATTGAACAATTATCATTAGCGCTTAAAATTTGAGCAGGCTCAATATAATTTTTTACTCTGCTACCGGAAAATAGCCTCAATTTCCCTTTCAAAATCTGGGTGGCCAACCTAGACAGAGCAATTATTACCTGATATCTATATAGAAATAAAAGAAATAGACATGAAAGTAGCTTATTTTGATGACATTTTTTTCCACAGTTTCAGTTTTTGAACGGGATTAATAAGATCCCGTTATTGACACCCATCCTTTTTATAATATGTTGATAATTAAATAACTACACGTTTGATTTACATAAAATTTCACTTACGATATTTCAGATTGTGTTCACAAGTTCAATGAAGAAAACTATTCAGGATTTGTTGGTTTCACGAAGTTTCAAATTAAAACGAATGAGATTTCGGGTCTTTACCTCGGACGAAGCAGAGGTCCAGCCACTCCACCCACTCCAACCGAAGAACGTATACTTGCAATAGGAATTGGTAACATAATCTTTGCATGGCAAGAAGGTTTGGCTATTCGTCAGCTATATAATTCTCCTACCCAGTGGTGTATAGCACGTGTAGATAATGGGACTTTAGAGAGAACGACTAGAGAACATTATGCACAAATGGCCCCATTTATAGAGGTTTTCAGATTTCTGCGGCGACGTGGTCTAGGAGGGCCTCAAAGAGGTCCACAAGGGCGAGGAAGACCCCACGCTATTCCGTAGCGCGGATGGGTAACTCTTCACGATTCTTGTTTATTGGTGATTTTACTCTTGGTAACTGGTTGCGCCCTGGAAATTTTTTCAGCAGTTCATAAATTGCATCGAAAATTGAATGTATTTTTCTATTAAACAGTAACACAGAAAAAACTGAGAGTAATCTTTTCATGTATTGCCGAGTGGAAGTTACCTGCAACAAAAATTACCCAATGCAGGTAATCTTTACTTTATCATATCGGGTAATTCTTCTGCTTTTACCCAGAGAGCGAGAATAATTTCAAATGTTCATCGGAAGCTTCGTTTGATAGCTCTTGGAAGAGCTGTCAAATGACAGGTCACATTGAAAATAATTCTTGCATCTTGGTTTAAAACAGCATCACCATTTATTTCTACCTCATCTGTGAGAGTTCCGGGATAGATGAGGTTTGAAGTTATAAGCGGCCCTCGCCACTTCAAAAAATTGGCAGAGTTATTTGAGAAATAATAGCCGTCTATAATCATTAACCTAATATATTCCAGAACTCTTATCGCTGAAGTGAAGTTGACTGACTGGCAAATCATCTTCCTTCTTTCTCCTGCAGTTATTCTATAATATTTTCTACTTATGTCCACATTTTTATGCACTACAAAGTTTTGTATTTTTCCACAAGCTATTTATAATTTTATGTGATTTAATGAGATGAAAATTGTCACCTCAATGAAAATAAACTTTCCTGTTAAATAGGAATAAATGGATGTATCATGGTTTGTTTTATTACTCCTCAAACAGACGCAATATGAAACAATGAAAATAACACAATAAAAGGTACATTTCTTATTTCATCATCGTATTTTCAATAATTTATGGATTTTAGAAATATATTCAACTTGATTTTGTCTGAAAGTGTTATGAAATTTTTTAGAGAATAAAGTATTGACGTTTGGGTTTTATAATTCAGGATCAAAATTATAATAATTATTATTATTATGTGCCGCGATTTTTTCAAGGTCCATTCGGGTAGCACCTTTAAAATGAATGTTGAACAGTTTCCTTATACAACAAGTTTGGGCTCTTTAATTTTTATCAAAAAACCGAACATTGGTTAGAGGAGCTGGCAGTCAGTACCTCCATTACAGCGAATTCAAGAAATTACTAAAATCAACCCAACGAGAATTTTGGGCTTCATTTAGGTTTTAAAAAACTTTAAAAATTGAATCCCATAGGAACACGCGCTCGGCATAGATATAAGCATATCAGAATATTGGGCTATTTTTGGGCTCTTGGAAGCACCCTAAAATTATTTTACAAAGTCAGCCGTAACACTAGAAAACTACTCACAGAGAAAACCTCAAGAAATAAGTATAAGGAAACGTATATCATAGGTCTGAGCTATTCTTTATCTCACTAAAAATACAAAATCGATCGTTTGAAAAAAACCCATAATTAAAAATACAGATTATTTTTAGATTATCTTAGTGTTCAATGAACTACTAAATGCGTGTTAGGTGTGTGCTATTAGAGAAGAGATTATTTTTATCGTCAAGAAAACAAGGTGAAATAAATACATTGTCTAAATAATTCTCGTGTTTTGCTCAATATGTAGCCTTTCCCTTGTTTCAATAAAGCTGAAAGTGTTGAAGATTTTTTCAAATATTCCAATTATTCACTGAAAAAAGAAGCATTCCGGGAACTTCGAAAGGTTTCTAAAGAATAAAAAAACTGACTAGAATAGAAATTGTATTGCGATATTTATTTTTATAATTAATTTTACAATAAAGAATATTAAGCATGAAATTATAATTTTCATATTCTAAATCTCGAAAAGCAGATTAAATTGTTATGTTGACTTACGAAATATCGCAAATGGTTTATATATAAAAAAAAGTAATTAAATACAGAAAAAGTTCTATTTATAAAATAAAAGCGTGCTTTTTCATAACGGAAACCATTATTTGTATAAATTTGGTAATCAATATCAATCCAAAAAAATGTTTTAATGTTGATCTGAAGTAATTATTTTCTGTTAAATTTGAGATAAAATACTTCCAAACTTTTTTTATTTTCATCCATACAATACAGTCGTTATCTCATTGATCATATGACATCACGCCTGTCCTCCTAAGATATTTATTTTTCGTTGATTCAGTTTGAAGCAAACAAATTTATTTACTCAATTCGTTGAAACTGGTGTCGACATTTATTTTTAAACTATGTGAACTTTCGAAGCACAATTATTGGAAACTGTTTCACTTGTTTGAACAGAAAAGGGCATTTTTCACTTTTTTCAAAAAGCATGCACTTTAGAAGCCGCATGATTCAAGAAAAATATTTTAGTTTTTCAGGGCCGACATTTCTTGTACCTAACTTTTTCATCTGAAGCCCTTCTTATGGCCAGTGTTACACTTTTTCGAAAGAAGGTATTTTTTCCTTAAATTCGTGAATTTCAGAAGCCAAATTAATCAAAAAAAGGAATTTAGTTTTCTGCGGTTGACAATAATATAGTCTCTAAAGTGAGCAGTTTTAGAGAAGAATATGAAAGAAATATGTTTTTTCTTCAAATGTTTTGAGCATGTCCTAAATTACATTTTCGAAGAAAAATTACAGTATGGAAGAAATTTTTACTATCTTATTGTAAATTTGAGGGGGTAAGACCGTGAAATTTTCATATACTTCGGCAGCTTTAGTATTTCAATTCTGCAGTTTTCGAACAATTCAAAACTCTGATCTTTTACAATCTTTTCTTTGAAAAACTAATTACCTTGTATTTTTCCACTTTAATGTAAGTACAAGTTATGCTAATAGCATGAGCCAAATAGAGGCTTCAAATGATAACAATGAAAACAAATGATTTTTCTATATGTAATTATTAATGAATAAAATTTTTATGATGATAAAATTTCTATAAGTAAATTCATACAGATGAATCATCTTTGAATCAATTTATGAATAATACAATACAAAATAGCACAAGTATCAATGATAATGAAAATAATAAAAAATGTTTGCTTTTTTTATTCCAATTTCGAATAAAAATTGAGGTTAATACGGGTAAGGGTGGTAACGGGGTTAGTATTCGTATTAACTATCACCTTTATCTGTTATAGCATTAGGGGTGGGGGGGTTTATATGCTAACACCCGTAATTAATTTTTTTGTAGAAGATTCATATTTTTGGTGAAAAATTTTACTATTTTGTGGAAAAATGTAAATGTTTTGGTGAAAAATCCAACTATTTTGTTGAGTAATGTTTTTTCGTGCAAAGTTTATTTACTTTCTTGAAAAATCAGTCCTTCTGGATTGAAAACTCATGTTTCATCTGAGAAGAGTAAGTTTTCTTAGTTAAAAATAAAAATGGTCATTTCCCTATTAAATGGAAGAAATGCAGGCTAAACATGAAATTCACGCTTAGCTCACAGATAC
>CAKNXH010000033.1:1204817-1324575 GCA_932178445.1 Andricus quercusramuli | reverse complement strand
GGGGGGGGGGGGTAGAAAAAACTACTTCAGAGTTGGATTTATGTGGACAGATCAACCTCCTGCTTACAATTTCTATTTTCATTGAGAAAGGATATTGTTTTCGGAAATAAAATTATTTTAACAACAAAAATCGGCCTGTAGAAGTCACTGGCGAATTTATTATTCTTCAATGGAAAATAAATTCTAAATTTAGAATTATTTTGAAAGATTTGAAATGTTTTGGGGTACTGATCACTATTTCAAGGAATTTCAAAGACAATTAGAATTTTTCGAGGGATTTCAAAATATTCAAAGAATTTTAAACGTTCTAGGGCTTTTTGAAGATTCCGAAAAATTTTAAAGAGCTACGCAAATCTCAAGGGTTTGTAAAAGATTTTGAGGGATTTAATATATTACAGGGTATTTTAGGGTTGTAGGGCAATTTTTTTCTCAACTTTTGCAGAATTAGACAAAATTTGAAAAATTCAAATAATTTTGAAAGATGTATAAGAGGTTCAGAAGTTTTACTAAAATTAATAATCAATTTAAAATTGAAACCGATTTTAAAGAATGTAAAACAAATTCCTGTGGAAATTTTGAATGTTATTTCGAAATTAATTTTAGTTGAATATTTGAGAAGATTGAATAAAGATTTACAAAAATGCTGAAAAAAATCTGCAATATTTTAAGGCAATTTTTCAATTTTACAGAATTTCTTAAAATTTGTAGGGAGAATTAGGATACGTGTAAAACAAAATGCAGATGTTAGAAGTTCGTGAAAAAAGGTTAGTAGGAATTTGTAAAGGTTTAAAATTTAAGGGCATTTTTTTAATTTTAGAGAACTTTCAAGAGCTTTTGAAAGCCTAAAAGATTCAAAATATTTTGAAAGATTTCATGGTATTTTTTTTTAATTTCAAGGAATTTTCAAAATCTTTAAACATTTTGCAAAGAATTTACAAAATCAAGAAAATTTTCAAAAAAATTTAAATATATTTGAGAGGCTTTTAAATGCTTTAGGGTATTTTAGAAGATTTAGAGCAATTTGAATTATTTTAGAGAATTGTACATTATTTCTTTCAATTGGAATACATTTTTAAGGGATTCCGAAATATATTAAATGATTTGTATTATATTGGGGGGTTTCAAAAGATTTTAATAATTACAGGTAAGTTGTTAATTCTCAAATTAAATCACAAAAAAAATCTCATTCAAATTTGAATTGAATGATACTTTTTTTGATCTACTTAGATTTGCGATGAAACAAGTTTATCAAGTATAAATTTCGTTGAATGAAAAAAAAAATGTTAGAGAAATGGTTCGTTCGAATAAGAAAAAATCATCATAGTGTGGAATAAACAAAAAATTGTTTGTCGGAAAAGATTCTGAAAGATTTTAGGGCAATTTTTTCAGTTTCTCCGAATTTACGAAAAAAAATGTACGGAAAATTCTGATCATTTAAAAAATGATTTAGGAGGTTCAGATGTTTTAAAAAGATTGACCAACAGTGATAAACTTAGAAGGATTTCAAAAAGTGTGGAGCAAAATGCAGATTTTCGCAGATTGCAGAGAGTAAATTAAAGGTGAAAGCATCGACAACTGTAATTTGGTGATTGTGAATTCTCTTTTGTTAAAGCTCTATCGACTGAAACGAACACATTCTCATCATGTGTCTCGTGCTCCGCCCTTGTTTTTCATCCAACATGCGAACTTTTCCACATTAGGTCCAACACTATTATATCAAATGTATATTTTTTTTATTTCTATACCTCAGCCTGGGATTGCTAATTCGGATATTGTAAAATAATGTGCAAATTTGATTTGTCATGAGATCTTTAATATTCGTTTTTTTATTTTGCATTAAATTTTATCCTTAATTACCCTGAAAAATGTAACATTTTAGTAGATTCATATTATTAAAATTCATAATATGAATTGTTATTTAAAAAGGTATTCACATCGTTTTGTTTTTATAATTAAAAAAGTGCGCATCCTATTAAAAAAGAATCTTGTTAATTAACATTTTATTTCAACTTGTATCGTTTTTTCATATATTAAATTTGTTTATTTTCAATGTTATTCTTTACGATTCGAGCCGGAAATACGCATCCTAGAGTAAAGTCGTTATCAATAGCAAATTTTTATATATTTTTTATACACACAATTTTTGTTTTTCAATTTTTTTCCATATCCTGCACAGTTTGGTTGCAAAATAGTATTTTTAATTATTTTTTTGTGAAATCAGAAGTTAAATTTATGATTTCTCAAAAAATTCCAGAAGTTGTTTTGTAGATATTGTAGGGAGTTCAAAGAGCAACGTTTTCTCCTCATGACTTTCTTCATATCTTGATTTTTGTGGCTTCAATTTTCATTTTCGTTTGTTTTTTGGAATTTTGAAAATGCTATGGCTCCAGTAATTTTTTTTATCAGGAGAAGTCATTAGGACAATTTGTTCGCCTTTTTGAGTACTACTAACAAGCGTACATAGAACTTCTAAATCTTGAAAAATTGGTCTCAAAGATTTTTTAGATGTGCTCACTTTTTGAATTTTTATCCAAAATAGCTGGCTAACAAAACATGATCTTCACTTGAGGACAATTGAGGAGTATAACAAAGGCCAATCCAATCGGTTAATTTTTTCAAAATTTATTGTGCTAAGAAAGTGAAAATCTACAGACTAATAGACTAACAGACTGCCAGACAGACATTTTGTGAAAACCTGTTTCTTTCCCTGAGGGAATCTCAAAACGTGGACATTTCACAAAAAAAGGGGGGTGGTCAAATTTCACACAAATCTGATACCTTCTCTGATGAGAATGTAAAAATATTTTTTTCTTAATTTTAAAAGTAAAACCTGACAGCTTGTTGACATTACCGAGAGCTATTATTAAATGATTGCTTTGATTTTATTTATCAGAAAAATGTAAACATTTTGCTCATATCGGAAGAATAGTTTTCCCTGCTAAGCAATACCCCCTACAAAATTGACATAATTGACGCCTCAATGCACAATTTTTGGATTTTGAACTTCAGAAAAATTGTTAGTGAATATTTCCGAACGTACACTTTGATAATCTTATTTTTGAGCTTTAATTCATTCTTATTTAAAGTCGTAATAAGAAAGTTTCACTGAAACCTTTTAAAATATTTTAATTAATATTTATGCTCACTCTTCTATAATAGTCATAGTTTTTAAGAGGTAAAAGTTTCTGTTTTCGTGATTGAAAATACAGCTGTTCAAATAGACTCATTATTTTTTGGCTTTAGAGATGTGAGCACAATTTTGTTATTCATGTCAATATTTTTAAATCAGTGCGACACGTTAGGCAACTATTACTCGGCGTATTTTGTAGCATAGCACGAACCTCAATATTGGGGACCTTTTCTATGTATTGTAAATTTATGTACTATTTTTAAGGCTTTGAAGGAGGGAAAAACTGGTTGTTGGAATAAGAATATCTTATAGATAACCTTTTCTCCCCTTATCCATCTAAAACATAATGCCACAGTTGGGACACTATACTTTTGGAAATTTTTATTATATCTTTCAAAATATTCTATTAAACTTGAAAAAAAAAACATTCAAAATTTGTATAGGAATCTTAAGGAAATATTTTCATTCTTATGAAACTTTTAAAAGTTCCCAAAAAGCTTTATTTCCGATAACTGTTTAAAATGTTTGAGAATATTTTCCAATTACCTCTTGAAATTATTTTTTCAAATAAATAATAATTTTTCATATTCCCGAGAACCTTTAGAATTTTCTTTATTTCCTTGAACCTTTTGAATATCTTATTAGGCTCCTTTTTCCACAATCTTCAAAAACCTGAGTTTGGTTTTACATTCAGTAAAATGTTTTCAAATTTTGAACTGTTCATTAATCTTCTTAAAAATTCCAAACCTTCCGTATATCATAAAATTTTCGGAATTTTTCTATTTGACGGACTTACCGTCAACCGGGGCTATCATGGTACATTTCGTACAAAATATGGGGCAACATTCAAGCTTTCAAAGTACCCAAAATTTTACTTTTTTTACAGAGATACAAAATAAAAATGTCTACTAAGTAATAAACTGAGATTATAATACCACTGGAAATAAAAGTAGCTCGATTTTTTGGTACCTGAAATTGATTTTATATTGCATGGAGCAGTCTCAATGTGCCCTGAAACTACACTTTTCTTTACAGTGAGATGAAAATTTTTTCAGAGTATCAGTCTTGAACAGGCTAAATCAGATCCTTTTATTGGCACTCCTTTTTTGTATAATATGTTAATTAAATAACCAAATGTTTGATTTACATAAAATTTGGTTTCCGATTTTTCAGCTTGTGTTCTGAAGTTCGAAGGATGTGCCTCCCCTGTTTCAGGTTTTTGACATTCTTATACATGATATTGCTGGTCTTCTAAACGTGCCATACTTTAACCCGGAGTGTGAAATATTTTACGAAAAGCTGAATGACACCTTTAGATAATGGACAGTTTTAAAAGCAGTTTTGAAAAGCATTCAATTTGTCGTAAAATATTTAATGCTCAGGGTTGGGGTATGAACGTTTATATAATGGGGAGTTAGAGCAAGTGTCTGAACAAAATTTTAAATCATAAGTCCATTTAAATTGGTTCGCATGCGTTGCCGAATTATTCTTTGGTACGAGAACCGCAGCATGCATGGACACAACGGCGAGAAGTGGTTTTACTCTTGGAAACTGTTTGCGCCTTGGAAATTTTTCAGCAGTTTTGAAATTACGTCAAGAAATGAACCTATTATGTTTTTTGATTTAAGAGTAGCACACAAAAAACTAAGAGGAATCTTTTCCAGCATTTCCGAGTAAAAATTGTCATTTCTAGAATAAAGCCAGTTTTTTGAAATCGTCACGCCCATATATAATCATGAACTGTTTATAATTTTATGTAATTGAAAAGCGTGAAAATTGTAACCTCGATGAAAATAAACTTTTCTATTATATATGACTGGATGGAGATATCATGGCTTGTTTTATTACTCCTCAAACGTCGCAATGTCAAACAATGATCATAACATAATGAAGGGTACATTCAATATTTCATCATCGTATTTTCAATAATTTATGAATTTTAAAAATATATAAGCTTCACTTTTAATATGTGTCTAATCAAATTTTGTTAGAAAATAGAGCATTAATGATTAGTTTTTCTGAGTCAGGATCAGAATTATAATTATTAATATTTTATTCTGCAGCTTTCTCGAGGTCCCTTCCACTTGCACTTTCACAATAGAAATTAAACATTTTTCTCATACCATATGCTTGGGCCTATTATTTTACTCAAAAACCCGAACATTGAATAGAAGTGTGAATGTTATGTATACCTGAATAAGAAAAAAAGTAGTGTGACATAAAAAAAATAGGTTCAAACTCAAAGCTTCGAATAGATATTAGCCAGATGTTTGTGGGTCAAAACAAAATCTGGAATTCTGAGACTCTTTATCATAACATGCTATGCTCCTTCTGATGGTTGAAGTAGTAAAATGAAGGTACTTGCGATCCTGGGAAAAGAATCATTTTGCTGGTTGGGCTGGTGTACAGCGCGCAGGTACTGACGAGATACTTGCTCATTCCGGAAATCCAAAACGGGGAGAAATTTATTAGCGTATGTTTGAAAAAGGCTTTTTAATAAGGAATACACTTATTGAGATACAAAATTAGCAAAATATACACTTAATTCAGAGGTGAAAGCTTCAGTAAGGTTAACTTTGTTGTAGCGGAAGAGAGTTTGAGAGGGCTATTTAAGGATACAGGTTTATGAGAGGTTATAAATACAGATCGCACTTTTGAAATTACAGTTACAAATTACCTCACAGTTTGAAATATGAACCTACGTGAAGGATGACGGAGGACAACAATTGTGAAATCCAGTCATACGCAAGTTGAAATAGAGAGTTTTCAGAAACCAGAATTCCGAACGTTATATCGTGATAGGCTGTGAGGGTGCTAAAAGACTGAGTTACGGAAAAAAATACATTCTAATTTTTTTTATTGCAGAGATGCATTCTGACATCACTACAAATTTCAAAATTGGAACCAGCAAAAGCCTACCATCAAACCAAAGTATACTATCGTATCAGTCTCTAGAGAGTTGAAAGTTACTCTCGTCGAAAAAGATAGAATCAACATCTATCGAATCCGCAAGGCACCAATAACATCCGATTCTGCCTCTTAAGCTGTACTATCAGCTGCCCCTACATTTGCTTCTATCATTGTCGTTCAATTTAGCAAAATATTGGTTAGAGATGAGTTGCCTGAGGAGCTGAAAAGGAGAACAGACTTTTCAACCACAAATATTGGTTTGACTGGAAATGATAAAGATCCCATTTCTCTACGCGAATTTTTTTCGCCCTATTATCGGAAGATGTATGCTGTGAACCTGGGACTTATAAGACAAAATAAAATTAAGTATCATTGGCTGGATAGAGGATAGATCTTCTGATGTCGGGAACACACTGTACCAAGGATTTTTCTCTCTTCGCTTCAGGATGTAGAGAGTCCAATATCAACTACCTAATCTTTGCCATGTTTGCTGCGTAGCATTTTTGCCCGGTGAGTCGAGATACAACACGGGAATTTTAGATTATTCTAAAAATCTGAATCACCACTTTCTAGTCGTTTGAATCTCACCTCAAGCAGTAGCTACCCCATATTACTGCTCCTATTTTATTGATCATTCATTCTGATTCTTGTCTCATATCTCTCTTATTCATCTTCTTTACGAACTATTCCACCTTGAGCTTCATTTTGTTGAAATTTAGTTACCTCTAGTATGTGTCCAATGCCCATTATCCAAAATTTAAACATTATTTCAGAAACCATTTGATTCGAGCAGAATATCAGTACTAAGGCCACCTTTCTGACTCTGACTTCATCTTTGATCTCATCTTTTAATAAATTTGCAACTTTTCACGTTCCCAATTCTGTGAAAAAAATCTTTCCCTTGAATCACCTCTGATATGAGAATACTGATAGAAGAATGTGATGATGAACGTAGACTTCGGATGACACAAGCTTTTTCTTTTCGAACATCTCTTTTCAATTCATTTTGCAAAAATTAAAAGAGGCCAGATTGATGGCGATAGAGATTAATAGGATTTTCATTAAAATGATTTGTTCATCACTTCCAAATACATTTGCTGTGATTCCTCCATTTGGGTTAGAATATTCTCTGATCCAAAGAAAATGACTGTTATTTCACCAATTACAAATGTTTCCAACCCAATCTTTTCCAAATATTCCCAGCCTATGTTAATTCCGAATGCAATCAATAAACCACTAGAACAAACTATCCATCACCAGTTAATGGATTATGTTATTTCCAAGAACCTTAATGATCCTCTGCAGTCCGGCTTACGTGGCCATGGATAGAAACGAAATTACGGCGGTTGTCCTATTCGATTTCTCCAAGGAATTTCATATCGTAGACCATCGGCGCCTATTACTTGAACAAAAACGTTCAAAAATGTCAAAAACATTCACCAAATGATTCTCTCCTGATTTGAATAATCGTACACAGCAAGGAACTACCAGCCAGGGTGTGTCATTGGACTTGGTCAAAGTCAGGATTAGCTACTTTCAGAGCTACATACTTTCCCTTGATTCTTGATCTTAAATACTGTAATTACCATAAATATTCGGATGATTTTAAATTATACATTTCGGGACCTGGTTTCGCTCTGGATCGATTGCCGAGTTGGGTAAATGAAGATATTCATTGTGTGGCCCACTGGGTTGTGGGCATGTCAATGGAGTTAACATCTCCTACATGAATTTGAATTTCGATCTGGGCCCGAAACTACATAGAAAATTGTCTTGGAAGGAGATAAAGAACTTTCCGAGTTCTTCAGCGATTTAATAGGAACCAACATTTCCTTTCCACCTCCACTCGAAATCTTCTCTTACAAAGCATCATCCTTTCAACTTCGACTACGGATGTTGGTGTATGATGACATTACAGGTGAACTTAATTTAAAACTCATGCACACTCCTTTTCGCACTTTCACTGTCCTAAATGGTTGTGCTGGGAAGATTTTTTCAGCAGTTTTGAAATTACATCAAAAAGTAAATGTATTATGTTTCTTAATGTAATAATAATGTTTGATAGTAAATAACTACTTCTAATATTTCGAAAAAACATCAAATAAAAAGTTAGATTCTGGAATGCGAAAAAAATATCACCTGATCAAATAAGCATCAAAAAAGAAATAAGTGCGTTTATTTCTAGTCTAGTTTATTCGAATAAAATTTTGAAATAACTTTTTTACCCCCAAAGCTTGGTTTGGATAATCCCTTCGAAAACTGATCAATGAATTCCTAACAAATGGTCCATAATACGCTTTTGAATCGTTATGCAAGTCCTTGAGGTTTATGGACTTTTGTATTAATTTCTGATAATGAAAGGTAAATTATTTCTTGAACTGACACACAAATAATTTTGATTCAATTTGGACTATAGCTGGTCATTCCTTGGATTAACGAGGAAAATATATTTGGCGCCAAGTTTCTTTCAATGTGTTTGTAGAATTATAAATGCGTCAATAAATAATGCCACCGAGACCTCGATAGATTCTTTTTTTCTTCTAATTGAGTATGTAACAAGATAAACATATTTTTTAAGACCACAAATCAAACATTCGATTTTCAGTAGATAAAATTCGACGTTCGAATTCGAATGGAAATTATTATGCAATTTCAGATTCTTTTTATGGCAAAAGTTTGAATTCTGAGAAATTATTTATGAAAAAAGCTTTTCCTCAGTCGTTTGGGGACGAAATAATATGTTTACTTATTTCCAAATTTCTGGAATATCAGAAAATCTTGTATATTTCAAAAAGCTACTCATAATTTCATGTTCGTTCAAAAGATAAAATATGTTAGCTTAGTAAAAATAGACTTTCCGGTCCAATGGGAATAAATGGCTTTATCGTCGTCGGTTTATTTACTTCTCAAACAGAGTAATGTCAAACAGTGTTACACATAATGGAAGGAGCGCTTATTATTCAATCATCATAGTTCAAATAATTTTTTGATTTTAGTTGATACCAAAAATAGTAATTCTCGCTCTTTCACGAGTTCAATCCAAATATTTACAAAATCAAGTATCAGCATTTGGCGACAAAAAGTTTTCTTTTTATGAGCAATAATAAGTTCGAAATCTTAAATTTAATTAAAATTTATATACAAACTTTCTGGAACCTCTTAAGTCCCTTAATAACTTTGGGAATATTTTGAAATCTTTTGGTATATTTGCAATCTGTTCAAATCTGTTGAAATTAATTAACCGCTAATAATCTTTTCGAATTAAATTGAACTAAATTATTCATTTTTGTAATTCCCTAGAAATATTTCGATATCTTTCAGAATCCGACAACATTTATTGGAATCCGTTAAAATTGGGAAATTTCTGGAAATCCTTTAGAATCCCTTGAAGTTTTCGGAATTTTTCGGAAATTGCTTGAAATCCGAGAAAATATTTTTAATCTGTTCAAAACGAATCAAATCTTTCAAAATTGTTTGTAATATATAGAAATCATATAAAATCCTTTTAAAATTACTGAAATCCACAGGAAGTCGTTCAAAATTTGTTAAAATCCTTTAGAATCCCCCTGAACCCTCTGAAACGTTCGGAAATCATTGAAATCCCGTGATATTGTTATGAAACCTGATGGAATCACTTCAAATCCATGTAAATTTTTAAAAATTTGAACTAACTCCTAAGCTCCTAGAAATATTCAAAATCGCTAGAAGTGCCTCGAAGTTTAAATCACTCTAATTTATTCTTCAAAGTTCATTAGAAATATTTCAAAATCTTATGAAATCTCACAAAATTCATTGGAAGGTCTTCATATTTTTCAAATCTCTTGAAATACTTTGGAATCCCTTCAAATCCCCGGAAATGTTTCGAAATTGCTTCATATCCGAGAAAATAGGTTAAGTCTACTGAAATTCTTTTGAAATCCTCAAAATTAGTGAAAGTTCCTCGGAATATGTTCAAAACTTTCAAGTCCGTTAAACCGTCAGACTTATCTGTAAATCTTCAAAATGTGGCGAATTTTCACGAAATGTGCCAATATTGTTGAAAATAATGGAAATTCTTTAAAATCGCTTGTAATTTTTCGAAAATTGTGGACATCGAACGTTGAATAAATAAATAAATCATTCGTTTGTACTCTTTTTATTTTTAGCATCAACACTTTCAATATTTCAACATTATTTATTTCTGCACTGGTTTTCTTAACCCTGGTTCCCTACCCACTGGGTTGTGGACAACCCAGAGCGTAGATTTTTGAGCCTGCGCACTACTGCACTTGTTGCAGAGTGGAGAGAGGGCCAATTACCCTACCAGTCAGTCATCTTCAAAATGTCGGTGTGCATTCTGCTTCTGTAACAAGGACCAAAAAATCTATAGCAACTACTATATTTGCAAAAAAGGCATTTCTATTTTAAGAGTGGAGTGCGATGAAGAGCCAAGTGGCATTTCATTTTTCTAGAGTGATTCTTGACTATAAATTGAGATCTTGGCTGTTTTGAGATATCCGTGGTTCAGGTGACAATTGTCCATGGCTTTTTTTCTTTTATTTGATACCCCTACCTACAGATATCTTCCGTTATCATTTACAAAATAAAAATGTATAATTTTATATTCAAAGAATTCAGTATCATTCATTCCAAGCCCAAAATGGAGATTTTTTGAACGGCAATGCCATTTTCAGGACACTGGCTTGTACACAACCCAGATGTAGTTGTAGCTATTATCATTGATAATGAGTACAGATATTGAGGGTAAAAATTGTTTGTATCAAGTAAGATCATTCAAAAAATGCCTATTTATGAATATGAAAATGTCATTTATTTTTGTTTCCGTAAAAGTAGACTTTTTCTTCAGTATTTATCGATTGAAACCGCTGATTTTTGATTGGTGACACCAGGTCTGACCAAATCCGGTGCATTTGTGGAAAAATCCACATCCGGGATATTGACGCACGTGGAATTCTCACACCAAATTTTGACGTTAGCTATCGTAGCAAGAATTACTCTTCGCAAATAGATTCTCTGATTTACGATTCTTAAAGATATGAACACAAACTCTTATGGACGCGTTTTTATAAAGTTTCACGGTATTTAATGTACATATCATTATTCCTCAGTGATACGGGGAGCAAATACAACTGATAACGTGATGTAGCGTAAAGCTAACATGGTTTCTTATAATTAAACTATCATAAATTTGCATCATTGTATGCCTTGAAAAAAAGAAAAAACTTGTGAAATTTATCAAAGAGCTATGTATGTATATATATTCTGAAATATCTTGTGGAATATTCATCAGTTCTCCTTAAATCATTTTTCTCTAGTTTTCAAAAATGAGGGTCGTTAGTACTCTGTTCTTCGGCTTGATTGTGCTTGTTAATTATACTGGTAAATATATAAGATTAACGTGTAGAGTATAATTCCTAATAAGATTATTATTGTAGTTTCATTGAACTTTATATTTATTTATTGAAGACATTTTCGAAATTAAGTTATCATTTACGAACTATTTTGAAAATATCGAAGATTATTTGTCGTGTTAGAGTCATGATTGGTTGAAGTTACCCTCGCTAAACACTTATTCTTGGAATAGCAATTAATATTTCAGTAATTCAAAAACAATCATAGATTGATTTTGTATGAAAACTTTTTTTACGGACATATGATAAATATTGTCTTCATGCAAAACGAAAAGCGAATGGTAACAAAATGTCTGCAAGCTGTAAATTTAATGTCAGATATAACCCATCCTAGCGGTGATATAGTTAAGCAGACTTTCTGTACGTCCAATTGAGTTAACCGGAAATAAAAAAATATTTGAAAATTGTAAATAGGAAGTGCTGAAATTTGGAACGTTAGATTAAAAATAAGAATACTAATGACTTTCCGAAATAAAAAATGGTCTCACAGTAATACAATTACCTGAAAAATTCCGAAATTTAAGAATTGAAAAAATAAAAAATTTTTGGTAATTTTACATGTACATTTTTTGGTATTGAATGATAATGCAAAAAGTAACCAGAAATAGAATTTTTTCAATTTGGAATTTGTTTCAAAATGAGAAAAATTGACATTTTTCATGATTCAGTTAATTTAGAAAAAAAAATGAATGTTTAGTTTTAGGTATGCCACGTTTTTACTTGCAACGGACAAGCAGAACTTATCCTCAAACAATATTTTTTTAAGCTATGTTCTTAAACAAATTTTGAATTCGGTAGTTCATGACTTTTTCTAACAGCTCTAAAGTCTGAAAAGAACTTTTGCTGTGGTCTGAGGAAATCGTAAGTTATTTTTCCAGTGAAAATCAAAGAAATGTCATACATAATACTAAAAGATTTTTTTATTTTGATGAAAGATTTAATTTACTATAATGTATCAGCTTATTTTATATTGAATGGAAATTCTATTTTTAAAGTTCGAGAGTGAAAAAATGTAACATTACCCATTGATCAAACTGAGAAAAATTCAAAATCTGTAACGCAACGTTTTATTCAATCAAGACAAACGCGTACAACAGTATTTTCAATTATGTTTGACATTAGCACAATTAAGTAACATTATTGTTAAATAACAGACAAAATTATATTTGTACACAAAATTGAGAATAACCGCTTTCATATATTTTCATTGAATTATTCACATTTGAATAATAGTTTTGAAAACAAAATTCAACTACTTAGTTGGAAGTGAAACTACTTTGTTTAAAGTTCATTCTTTTGGTTCATAATTAATCGTTTTAGTTGAAATTAAATTAAGAAAAGATTAGTCTTCTTGGTGATGATTTCACTTTCTCGGAAGGGAATTAATTTCTTTGCCTGAAAATTCTACTATTAGCTTAAAAATTCCTATAAAAGTTCAAACTTTGGTTGAAAATTTATTTTTTCGTTTAAAAATTAATCATTTCTATTGAAAATTAATTATTTCTATTGAAAATTAATTAGTTCTATTGAAAATGTATTTTTCTAACTAAAAATATAACTATTAAATTTTTTGTCGAAAATTAATCTTTTTCGACATACATTTCATCACCTTGGTTGAAAATTTATCTGTTCGTTGAAAATTCAACTATTTCATTGAAAATTCAACTATTTCATTGAAAATTCATCTATTTTCTTGAAAAATTTACTTTTTTTGGTAGAAAATTCATCTTTTGGCTTGAATATTCAACTTTTTTGTTCAAAATTATTCTTTTTTTCTATGGAGATTCATCTTTTTGATATAAAATCAGCGTTTTTTGTTCAAAAATTTAACTATTTTGTTAAAAATTAGATTCTCTTTTTGTTAAATATAAATTTTTTCGACGACAATGTAACTATTCTTTTCTTGTTAGAAAATTTATATTGTTTAATTGGGAAAACAGTTGCTGATTCAAAGTTAAAATATCTCCAAGTGCAAATATCAACTATCACACTTTTTATTGAGAATTAATTTTTCTTTCAAGGTTATTCACTTTGGTTGAAAATGTAACTATTTTCCTGAAAATTCCCTTCTTCTTGTTTGGAAGTTCATTATTCTAGCTAAATATGTAATTCTTTTATTTCCGTTTCTAAATTTATTTTTGTGTGTTGAAAATTCATCTATTTTCTTTGAAATTTATATATTTCACGTATATCTTACTTATTTTGTGGATAACCCCTTATAAAATCACGTATGACAGGGAAAATGAAAAGATGGTCAGGATAATTTCAGCGAATCTTGAAATTTTGATTTCGTAACAACCCTGTTATTGGAAAATTGATTACTCGATACTGCTCAATTTGGATTTTGAAACACAGAATTAATTTAATTATTTTGCCAAAAGAAGAACATTAATCGTAAACGTACTGATCAAATTGTAAATGTATTATTTACAAATTTCAGGAATTTCAAGCTTCGAAAATAACAAAATAACGAGCGTTTATAAATTTCAGGTTTTGGTACGTAACTTGATTTATAGAACTCATTAATTAAACAGCCTAATTAGTTCGGATAACGAACATCAAATTCAGTTTGGTCGTCGCCAAATGCCAAACCTCAAAATAGTAGAGTTTGAGCAATTTTTATCTTCACAAAACACACTTATCTCAGAAAATATGAAAAACATCTCAAGTCTTGACTACAATGTAACATTAATCATATCACAAGATCAAAAAGTAAACAAGCAGGTCTAATTTTGAATTGAAGAAGCAAAACTAAACGTTATCATGTGGCAAGATTTTGTTTTCAAAAATAATTAATACAATTTCAGCAGTGCAATAAAAATATTGAAAGATAGTGAATTTCGAAATGTTGTGAAAATAAAACAAGTGATTGATATTTGGCAATGGAGTTATGTTTGCTGATGTCAAATAGAAATTTTAATTCTGCTAAATATGTCTGGATTTGCTCAAGTGATGAAATTTTACATTAGTAAATCTCACACTTGTCAGTTTAATTATGCACACGAAAATACACAAATGTGACATTCTTTGTCACTGCCCTTCAACTGCAATCAACTGAGAAAACTAAAGTCCTAAATATGTGTGTGAATTTGGCAATATTCTTCAACTCACTTTTGCAAGCACTGGGCGTCTTATTTGATGCGATGCCTAAACTAAATAATCTCATAATCAGGGTATCGTAAACTCATGACGTAAACTACATATTTATAATTTTCACATACTTCATTAACAACAAACGACAACAAAATAGTTTAAAACATAATTAAAATCAGAATTTCCTATGTTCTTGTGTGAACTATGGGACACGATGGCTTCTTGTAGCTTTCCACCTGGGGTGATTGTTCGAGAGATTGATCAGGGACCCATGATGGTGTGATGTTGTTGAATGAGTGTGCTGCTCAAATAAGCAACACATGAATTCTAGCTAGATATGAAATGTATCCCTTCTCCTACACATCACTTACTTACCCTAACCATATAAATTCCTTGAATTAGATTTTTTTTAATAGTCTGCACTTGGATTTCCCAGTATATAGCATCAGTCATGAACGTATTTCTGTAATGCAATCAAGTAATCTGATGAGAGCATTATGCCTGATTCAAGGTATTGGGAAAAGCCTGGTTTTTAGCCCACGATCTACGGACTGGGTTACAGCCAAATGCATAATGGGGGGACCTACAGCTCAGGGTGGGTTCTGAACCACCAGAACCCAGGTAAAATTACACAGAAAAATGTCCAGAGGTACTGGCAAAACTGTCGAATCCCAGACATATAACGTAGAGTGCGTGCGCCTAATTGCCTGAGCCACTGATTCTTTTTGAAAAATAAAAAAATTATTGTTAAAAGAAATGGTTTTCAAGAAAAAAGGCAGAATAATTTGTTGGGACTTCAAATCGTGTTATTAACCGAAGAGGAATTTTCGCCCTTTTCAAAACGCACACATTCTATTTATTTTGTGAAACACAAACTTTATGGAAAGTATTATGATTGGGGTCCAACAGGGTAAACAACTTCCGGTTATTGACAATCTTCCATTTAATAATACCTGTTTTGAATAATAACAATATTTATCTACATGAAAAAATTTGTTTCGATGTTTCAGTTCACTCTGTTATAGAAGAGGTGGACTCACGCCCGATTCCTAATCTACCTGGTTTTAGGAGATTCATCATTTCACCACGAGACATTCCTTTTGCTTATGTCAAGTCGGAAGATGGTATCTTAAGATCTGTCGAAGTTCCTATAAATGTAATAGCAAGGGATCATTTCATCCTTTCATGGTGGGACAATGGTGTTTTTCGACCAATATATGACTATAAAGGCGTGCCAAAAGTAGAAAGTACAGAAACCGGAATACTGGAGGATATGACTTATGAACATGTTCGGCTAGCACTTCCATTGAGAATTTTCTCTAAATTGAGAAAACCTGCTTTAAAACCAATTGTACCAAAAATTGAAGGCAGTGGTGGACGTTAAGCGTACACAGGCGTGGTTATCGCTCGGATGTGTGTCCTCTTGTGGTTTTCGCTTATTCTTATTTTTTTTCTTTTATTTTCATTGATAAATCCATGGAATAATTTTCAAAAAAGCTTATACAAGAATCTGATAGAATACTTAATATATGTTGCATTATTCAGAGTGTAACTTTTACTCAAATTTCACACATACCCGCATTTAACTACATAAAAAATTTTAATTTATTATGTTTCTCAATGTAACAGTCACGTCGAATTATATCTTTTAATGAGAAAAATGTACTGAATGTATGAAAAAATGTGGTTTTATTTCTTGCCCTACTGAACAATGAGTGTAATGTGAACTAAAAACGCGATATATCGTAAAAGTATTTGTTTGAAAAAGCTAATCAGAGAATTTAAAAAAAAAGTGAAGAATAAGGTTTTTTTTTCATTCAAAATTTAATAATTTCTGAATTGTTGTTAATATCCTCGCAGGAATATCTGACACCTTTATATCTTTCTCAGGATTTTCCTAAGCTCGCTTCGTATTGAAACTATTCCTTGAACAATAATTTGCAAATAATCATTTAATTGTATTTATATGCAAATGATGACTTGACATTAAATGTCATGCAGTATATCACGGTGTTTTCCTTATGCGTTTCACAATATGATAAAATAAATTCAATAAATAATTTGATCCGAATGAAATAAATACATTCAAGCTCAACTGTCGGTCATCAGTTACGTTCGGAAAGCATTTCTGTAATTTTCCTCTCCGTTGGTCAAAAAGCCAAGCACATGCGAGCCCTTCTATTAAATATACGATTGCAGACGATACAGTCAATAAAAAAAAGTTGATCCGTCAAACTCTTGTAACCCAACCCGCCTCGGCATCACCTTAATATATGATTTTTGAAGAATCTTTCAGGTACACGATGGTAGAAAAGACTTGAAAATGCCATTATGCTGATAAAAATTTCTTATGAAATTTGAGTAGCATTATCAATAGTAATTTCAGCAAGGTCAGAGGAACAAAATTATTTCTTTTCGCTTAAAAATACCAAAAATGTACATTTGTTTACATAAATTGTTTATAAAATAAATCAATATTGATGGGTGGGAAAAATATTTCCAGAAAACGTTATTGCCAAAATAATTTTAGCAAATACAGAAGAAAAAACGGTTTATTTTCACTTAAAATAGCCTAAAAAGTGCATTTGTTTACATAATTTGTTTGTAAAATAAGCAATTATTGATGGACTATAAACTTTTTTTCAGAAAAAATCATTGAAAATGCAATTTCAGCAAGGTCAGAGGCAAGAATGATTTCTTTTCGCTAAAAACCGCTCAGAATGTGCATTTGTTTATATAAGCTGTTTATACAATCAACAAATAACAAGTAATCTTAAATTTTCATGTCCACGCATCATTCTCACGATAAAAGCTAGTGATTTAAGGGCAAAAATATACTTTGAAGGCGAATAACCTTTAATGTTGATTATTTGTTAACACAATTTGTTTATAACAATTAACATCAAACTCGAGTGAAGAGACGTATACGAAAAATTTCATCTAGAAGATAAAAAATAAAATTAAAAAAATCGAAAATTTTTCCGTTGTTTGCATTAACATAAAAATTAAAGAAACAAAAAAAAATAAAATCTTCTTACACTATTTATTGAAGAATTTTGTTCTGAGTTATTCAAAAAAAAAAAAAAGAAAATTAAAATCAGTGTATAGTTACAGAATTTAAATGATGTGTATTTCTCAAAGTTGTGAAATTTCAAGTCAGGAGGAATACTCAATAAAAGAACTTTTCCGTAAGTTGCGCTGAAACTTTATAATATTCTAACTCATATCCATTCTTCATTAGAAAATATTATGATTATTTTTCAAAAGCTCATTATAATTTCATGTAATTTGTAACGTTGCAATTGGTGATCTTGAAAAAAAATCTTAAATGTTGAACAGGAATAAATTGATTTATTACGGTTTATCTGATTAATGGTTAAATAGCGTAATGTCAAACAATAATTGACCGAATGAAAAAAACGTCCATTGTTTTATCATGATATTTCAAAAGGTTGATGGATATAAGAGCGAAAAAAATATGTTAACCTTCATGTTTCTGCGAGTTCATTTGAAAATTCTAAAAATAATACTAAGGTTCGGCCACGAATAGTATGTTTTTTATCGAAAATAAGAACAGGATGTTATATGTCAAACACTATTTTGTGGTATTTTTATTTCTCATTTATATTGAATTCAAAATGTGATGCAACACATCAGGGCTCATTCTTACACGCATCAAGTTATAGAATCATTAATTGATGTCAGAAGAAAATAAATGAAATTAACAACAAATATTATTGCCACGATGATGATGAAATTCTAATATAGAAGTAGATTAATAATTTTTGATGATAATAATACTGTAAATTGTTTGTGTGGAATAAAAAAAAAGTTGGAGAAAGAGCTTTTTATCTCAACAGAATCCTTCAAAGTGCAGTGTTAAAAATTCAAGTTGGAAACGTCCAATAAATGTATCGGAAGTTTATTGCCGAAAATTAAGGTAATGCTACAATACATAATGTATAGCTTCAAAATGCTGGTATTGGTATGGTACCTCACATGTATTGGAATTTGACAATGTAAGTCCAGTAGCCAGAAACACTTCTCTATCATATTTGTAACTGGATGCATGAAATTCACGAGATTCATGAAAATAATAGAATTCATGGAATTCATGGAATTCACGTCAAGCAATTCATGGAATACACGAAATTAATTAAACTTACAGAAATAATGGAATTTACGGAATTCTTTAAATTCATGGAATTAATGGAATTTAGAAAATTCATGGAATAAACGAAATCAATGCAATTCACGGAATTCACGTGAATCATGTAATACGCAGAATTAATGAAATTCACAGAAATAATGGAATTTACGGAATTCTATATATTCACGAAATTCACAGAATTCGTTAAATTCACATAATTCATGGAATTCACAGAATTCGTTGAATTCACAGAATTAATGGAATTCACAGAATTAATGGAATTCACGAAAATCACGGAATTCATGGAATTCACAGAATTGATGGAATTTTTTTATTTCATGAAATTCACGGAATTCGCGGAATTCACGGAATACATGGAATTAACAGAATTCATGGAATTCATGGAATTTATGGAAAGAATGAATTTCACAAAATTCATGAAATTCACAAAACGCATGAAATTCACAGAATTAATGGAATTCACGGAATTGTTTATATCCTTGGAATACAAGAAATTCATGAAATTCACAGAAATTATGAAATTCACGGAATTCTTTAAATTCACGAAATTCACAGAATTCGTTAAATTCAGAACATTGATGGAGTTCACAGAATTCGTTGAATTCACAGAATTAATGGAATTCATCGAATTCATGGAATTCATAGAATTCATGGAATTCATGGAATTTTTTTATTCCATGGAATTTTTTAAATCCATGGAATACACGAAATTCATGAAATTCGCAGAATTAATGGAATTCACGGAATTGTTTGAATTCATGGTGGTGTGTGTGGTCGTGGGTGTGGTAAGCCCACACTTGTAGTTATTTACTACAAGAAAATATCCACCTAGAAACACTAACCGAATCAGGTAGTGTCACGCTTACCCCGAATTCACAGAATTGGTTGAATTCACAGAATTCATGGAATTCACAGAATTCATGGAAATCACAGAATTCATGGAAATCACAGAATTCATGGAATTCATTGAATTCATGGAATTCACTGAATTCATGGAATTCACAGAATTCGTTGAATTCACAGAATTCATGGAATTTTTGAAATTCATGGATTTCGAGGAATTCATGGAATTCACGGAATGCATAGAATTCATGGCATTCATAGAATTCATGGAATTCCTTGTTCGTTATGACTTCTCCGAATTCCTCGAATTCCATGAATTACTTGAATTTTATGAATTCCTTGAATTCCATGATTTTCTTGAACTCCATGAATTACTTGAATTCAATGAACTCCATGAATTCCTTAAATTCCTTGAATTCCATAAATTCTTAAAATTCCATGAATTCTTTGAATACCATGAATTCCTTGAATTCCATGAATTCTTTGAATTCTATGAAATCTTTGAATTACTTGAATTTCATGAATTTCTTGAATGTCATGAATTCCTTTCATTTCACAAATTCCATGAATTCCGTGAATTCTGAAAATTTGGTGAATTCCAAAAATTTGGTAAAATCGCTAAATTCCATAAATTTCGCGCATTCCCTGAATTCTGTGAATTCTATGAATATTGTAAATTTCTACAATTCCATTAATTCCAAAATTTCGTGACTTCTATGAATTTCATGAAGTACTTGAAGTTCATGAACTCCGTGAATTCCATGAATTCATTAAATTCCGCAAATTCCATGAATTCCGTAAATTCTTTGGAATTCATGTGCTCCGTGAATTTCGTGAATTGCTTGAATTCCGTGAATTCCTTAAATTCCATGAATTCCGCGAAATCCATTAATTCCGTGAATTCCTTGTGTACAATTTTCGACTCATAAACGATACAATACATGCATTGGAATACTCGATGGTGATTTCACGATTTACAACATTAAAAATACATGTATTGCAATTTCGTCATTCCAATACCGTGTTTGCAATTTTACCTTACGCTTGTATTGTAGAAGTGTTGGAGAATTCCAAACACTTTTAACAGTGTGGAGAACAGTCTGATGCGTGGTCACGTGCACATGACTTAGTGTCTACACATTGTAACCTTTGACAGATACTGACTATAAATTTTTGAAAATTTTCTCAAAATTTATGTGAAATTCTTGCAAAAATCCTGGAAGCAATGCTCAAGTGTTCTATTCAAATAACGTTAAAAAGAGTCAAATTTATTAAAAGTGGTGCTAATTTCAATATGCTGAGCAAGCTCTGATATTTTACTCTTTTAAATATTTCACTAAGTCGATGATCATCTCCAGCAATCCTCACAAGAAGGGTAATTTTGTTCAATAATTGGTCTAAATCACGAAATTGAAAAAAAGTTGGATGGCAAATTCTACCATGAAACGTATATTGTCAATGTGTTCTATTTCTTGTCGTTATAGGGAAAAACAGATTGAGGAAATCAAAAAAATTCCAGGAAAACAGAAATCTCCCCATACATCGATCTCACAAATAATTTTGAAATAATTTGTTGTGACGAATTAGAAAGCAACTAGGTCATATATACTGAAACATCTGATAAAATATATTCATTAGTTACTAGTAAGATCGTGAATTTCTCTGTCAATTAGTTTCCCGGATTTTAAAAAACATATACAAACTTGATACTCAGCGCTTTTCATTAATTGCAGCGTTCCCAGAGATATCTTTGTATCAAAAAAAATATATTATTGTTGATTCATCGTTATCCCTGTCGATGATATTTCGATTTTTCAAATTATCATCGACAATAGGAAGGTCTTTGATCATTGGTGCCTTCATCACATAAACTCAATTTTATCACTCTCAAGAAAAAGTTTGTATTCCTGGTATAAAATTGAATGATGTAAATCAAGATATATGTGTATTGTGTATCGACTATACTGAATATGAATTCCGTAGTCCCTACTGAATAATTTCTTAGTTAGAAGACCTACGATAAATCTCACCAAAATAAAGAATGTGAAGGATCAGGGATGATTTAGATAGTAAGGAATAAAATCGATGCTTATTACGTTTCATTTCGTCGTTAAAGGAATTTGATAGGGTGGCGAGTGGATGCCGAGAATACACCTTGCCACGAACCATAAAAAAAGATAATCAAGAACCTTGGCCAATACTATGACGACGCACCTACCAAGTATGTTAGGATGGAATTTAATACGGTGAATTTCTCGTTAACCAGTAATGGGTGTTCCCAATCTGCCATTAGAATTTTCTCTCGAGATCCCCAGTTCGCGGGCTCCACTTAATCTTTATTAGAGGTGCTGTGGATAGATGTACGGATGGATGGCTAGATGTATGTTTGGTGTTGGTACACTTTGGATGGTGTTGGTGTTAGTAGTGCGGAAGGATTCAACGGTAAGCAGCTTAGGACCCTCAGGCACCCTCACCCAGCTGAGAACATGTGTTCTGAGAGCCTGCGGCCCTAAAATACCCATTGCATTTCATTGTAAAGAGAAGCTTTACGTATTCGCGATATTTGATACCAGATCAACCGATAACCAAGGGAAACTCGACTAATGAGCTTCCAAAAAGAAAGCTGTGATTCAAATGTCACTTCAGAGTGCTTCAAGCAGATCAGAATTAATGCCACCTGCCATTTCTAATCAAGTAATGATTTCTGATTCATTGAGAGATTAGATCGTCAAACCACAAATCTCTACAAGTACGATTGTTGAAAGGGATTTCGAAATAATTAGTTCCATTGTGCATGCTCTATTTCATGAAATATTGTTATTCAATTTTTGGAGGGTACTTGATGATGTTTCATAAATTGTAACAAGGAGTGTGGAATAGGAAATTGAATGGAATAGAAATTGATCAGAAAGATCTCTTTCTTGTTGTTTACCTCTAGAGCCTGATCTATCCAACAATCGAAATGAATAGTTTGGAAAATTTAAGTTTTGTGCAAAAAATAAAAATTCAGAGATAAAATAAATGGATGAATTTATTCAAGATATCTAAAATACTTGCAATATATATTAGAAATATTTTGCTGCAGGTTTCTTATTTATTTTAGTGTTATTTAAGTAGTATCCATTATTTTCAGTGAATCTAGCCACCATTTTCATCAACTTAATTTACTCAATTAACTTGAACGAAAAATATTTCAAGAGTCTATTTAATTTTTCAAGTTTAGCGAATGAGTAATTTAATGTTAATTATATTAAATCTTGAATTTGTGCAATCCAAGTTGGTCATGTAATTTAGAATAAAATATTAATAATGAAATATATGAAAACTAAATCGATTTCAAGTCAGGCAGATTCTATCCTTGAAGTCGAAAAATCTCTCGGGAAAGAAATATGTTGTTGTCTCTGAGAAAATTATATGATACGTATTTTTCTGATTTGCAAACAAAAAAATTCTACGAAGTTCTATGTGTTTGAACTTCATACTTTGTTTTGAAGAAAAAATTAGTTTAAACTTCTGTAACTGTTGATCTCATTGAAATATTTACCGTTTTCTTCCTGATTCCTCTTCTTCTGAAAATATTGAAAGTCGATTTTGTCAAAAAACCCACACTTATACTTCTTGCTAGTTCTTTGCTAAATCTGTACTTTACTGAGGAATCTTCGAAGTTTTATATGGGCTAAATAAATCTTTTGGCCAGAACCGACTCAAAGATTATCAAAAAAATTACCTGTTGCTCTTTTGCCATATCTCGCATCGTTTACGAGAATAATTCTGAATTATTCGTTTAGGAAACAAAATTTTCCTCATTTAAAAAATTTTTCAGCCGGATAAAGGTGATGGCATGCCTTTTTCTATTAGCAGAAACTTTTCAGAAATATTTTAGAATCAATAAAAAAGGTGGGGTTTTGCAGAAAATATTTTACATACTTTTTAAATTCTAAATATTTTGAGGAAAAAAAATTCTTCCTGATTAAAAATAGTTCAACCCGCATAAAGCTGATATGATATCTCACTTATATATAAGCAAAAACTGTATAAGATATGTGAAAATAAAAAATGTGTTTTTTCCCAGAAAATATTGTCAAGAGTAACAAGAGTTCAAAGAAAATATTTGGCTTGTTAAAGAAAAACACAGAGTTCAAATACATTTGTTTTCTAAAAGATTCTGGGACTTCGATTCAATAACTTGCCTGATTTTCAATAGAATTGTGTTTGTTTCCTTGTTTTTATACGGTACGCTATAGAATTTTCGAGAAAATTTTCTGAAAAAGCCATTTCAGACATTTAAAACTAGGCACGAATAATATTTTTGCAAAATTCCTTGGCCAACTTGGATTCCAAGAAATCATCTAGCTTCATTTGGCTTCTCTAAACAAATTGCATACGCGAGAAACCAAAAATGTTCAGAAATTTTTAATATTTTTTTTCTCAAGGCACTGATTGAAGAATGAAATATCTTTTTGAATTTCGAACAGTATAAATTATGTGGAACAATCCACTGTTTGGGGATTACAACCCAAAATTTAGATGGCACTTCCATTTTTTTTTTAATTTTGCAATGTATTTTTTAATTCTTAGGGCAAGTACAATAGCAAAACACAAGATAAGTTACATAATCGTTCGCCAGCTGCGCAAGTAGACTCATTAATTTATAAGATCTGAAGGTATGATTATACCACTTCAAATGACGTATTCTATTGGTATGTCACAGTGAATGGTGATATATTATGAATTATAACGTGAAATAAAGTACGCCATTTAACTTTTTTTTAAATGAATTGTACATATGCACTGTTTCATGTTTTCAAACTGGATTAAAAAAAATGAAATACAAATATCTCAGGAAAATAACCTTCTCCGCACTTACCAATATTACAAAATATTGAAACAATTTAGAAGGTCGAATGATATAGCAACTGGAATGACTATTGCAAGTTTTTTTAAATATGCATTAGTTAGTCAGTGATCACGAGTGTATCAATGAGTCAATTTTCTTCATTTTGAAAAAATCAGAGTCATTTGCACTTTGATGTTTGTGCTAGCGGTTCTCATTACTGCTATTGGTATAAATATAATATTTTAATATATGCAACTAGAATCAATTTGTTAATTTTCACTCCATTGCATTGTATTTTTCTTTTCTATTCAAAATTATTGGAATGACAACCCGTAAGTGATAAATTATGAGTTATGCGATTTTTTACTACTAATTCTCATTCTCTTGTGGTTTATTTTAGCACAAATTGCTTATTATATATTTAATATAAGTTTTCACTAATAAACAGATGATTCAATAGATCGTTTATACAATTTATAATTTATTATAGCAATTTATTCTTACAAGAGGTGTAAAAAGTTGCGAAGTTTTTTTTTAAATTTCGAACCATTTTTCACCTTCTCACTAAGCCAGGTTATAATTATTTAGATTTGGAAAAAATATTTTCCCAATCAATTAAATATTACTTGTAACAATATTCTGTCAAAATAGCACCAGAAATGTACTATTGTTTATCACTAATTTCTCTTCGAGTAATACTAAAAAGATGTCATTATACTGATTTTTTTTTAGGGTTTTTAGTTGTAAACGAATAATGAATAATCATTAAAGAGAAGCATTCTGTTAAACAATCTATTACTTTTTCGCGGATTTATGACCATGATGAGAACTAAAGAATTGTTTATTTACTCCTTAATTCACACTGGACTATTTAGCAATAATTAATGACTTTATTAGGACCCTTGGTGGAGGCTGATGGTAACAAGTGTGCAGTTCCAAATATTCATTTTAGACTCTGCATAAGCTTATATTCGAATACGAAAAAAAAAATTCACTGTTCATTTACTAACCTATTTCTCGGACCTATGCAACTTTCTAGCATTGCTCTAAGGCAAGATATTTCGAAAACAATAATATATTGTTTGAACAATTTGAAGCGAGGAAAGCTAAACGGTGCTTAGTTCAATCAACGTAATTTCGCACTAGAGGAGAAAACATTTTTAGAGGTCATTTTTAGAGGCTATTTTGTCCATAATTTGCAAACACTGCAAACAAGAATTTTTTAAAACATTTTTTTCGAACTTGGGTAAGCAAGCCGCTTACATATCGACTCAAGATTAATTACACATTTTTTAGATACCAATACTGTAAATTTTCGATTTTCAGTGATTTTGAATTCTAAAATTTTCTTTCTCCTACTCTTGAATGCAATATCACAGCCTAACCGAGCAGAACAAAATCTGTCTGCATCGAGCGCGGCTTGCTTCCTTCGCAAGTTTGAGCGCGCCTGGGGTGTGCATTTGTTGGATATCGCGCTTCTCTTTTTAATGAACAAATTTTTCCTTCTCCTTTTTTTCGTAGCTTGTGTTGTTCGTCTAAAAATTTAATTTTTCTATTTTCAATGCTGTTTTGTTCAATTAATTTTTGATTTTTCCGAAACTTCAAAAAGTTACTATGAAAATATTGTAGGGTGTTTAAGAATCAACGTTTTCCTATTTCCGACTTTCTTTCCAGGTCGTGCGTTTTTTGGCTTAACATGTTCATTTTGGTTGTTTCTCAGAATTTCAAAAATGCTGCAATTCTGGTATTTTTTCCTTCATTAGAAAAACACATTGAAATATTTTGTTCGTCTCTTAGAATACTACTAATAACCGTACATAGAATTTTGAAATCATGAAAAAAATTAATCTGAAAAATTTTCAAAATGTGCTCACTAACAGACAGACTAACAAACAGGCTAACAGACAGACATTTTGTAAGAACCTGTTTTTTTTTGGGTTCAGGGGGTTGAAAACGTGAACATTTGACAAAGACAGGGGGTGGGAGGGTCTTATTTTACACCAATCTAATACCTTCTCATTATAGGATGAGAATACAAAAATAATCCTTTTTCCTTTGTGTTTTTGATTAGAACTTTTGGCATTAATTTCTTTGTATAATGTACAAGATAAATTTACATGAAAATCTTTGTCCCGATGTTTCAGTTTGCCCCCGCGTACGGGAGGGAGAGCCATCCGGAGAAGTGCCTGGACTTCATGGTTTCAGATTTTTTATGGCTCAGGCAGAAGACATTCCTGGTGTTCATACCAAGTTACACGGTCGTCCATTAATTCCAGTCCTGGGTCCTATAAGAGTAATTGCGAAGGGTAATTTTATCTACGCATGGCAGGAAAAGGGTTCTATCCGGCTATTATTTAATTCTGAACACAAAATAATCGTAGTAAGTACCCTAACCGGGATGATGGAGCCAATGAATGCTGAACATATTCGAGAAGCATGTCCACTGATAGATTTGGATCGTGCAAGAGCAGCTGCTAACCTTCGGGGCGAAAATGAACCGATCAAATACAGTATTGGCCATAATTAATTTGAAATTTGTCAACAATATAATTTCGAAGTGCAACTTCGTTTGTATCAACAGTATTACCTAATTAGTAATTCTAAACTTGTTGAGTGTCGGTAAGGGGCTGCGCTCGGGAATGTATTTCTGCAGTTTTCTTTTTCCTTAACTAGAAATCCAAGCGATTGCGAGAGCTTTCATAATAAATCTGGCTGTACACGATAGGGAATACTTTTTAGATTTAAGTTTTTTTTGATATAAATATTTAATGATATGTATATCTAATTAATAAAAAAAAATAGTGAACAAACTTGTCTTTTTTTTTTACTGCGATTGTAAAGAAGGCCGAGAAATCTCGTTTAATCCTGTTTGTTATGTTATGTCACATGTATACTATGCTAAGATTAGTTTAATGTTTTTGCAAGTTGGATCAAAATTTCTAGAAAATCAAGAAGGACAAAAGTTATCCAAAATCAATTTCAAGGGTGATATTGAGAAAATCATGGTTTTCTTATACTTTTATGTTGTTATGAAGCGTTTGTTATTTTTTTTTGGTCAAAAAACGTAAACCAAAACGCACCAGACTACAATATTACTCTACTTGAGCCTACTACATGGCACTTACAAGCACTAATTAGAGAAAATTTTCTTTGAAAAGGGAAAAGGCTTTAAAAAGAAGTTTCCTATACATACGGATTTCAATAATGTGTGATTAATTATAAACAAACTAAGCATCCGTTTGAAAGTCCGAAGAAACTTCTGGATTGGTATCGGAAATATCCAGATATGCTTTCTTAAACCATTCTAAGAATAATATTACAGTTTTTTCAATTTCGCGAATTTTGTAACCAGATATATTAGTAACACACCAAATTTGAATATTTAATCAATGTAGACATATAAACATCCATGAGAGACTTTTAAAAAATCATTATTATTATTATTATTATAGATTAGCAGTTCGAACTCGAAAGTTCATTGCCTCATCTACCCGAGACCGCCGCACATCTCTGTCCTGTGCATCCTCCATGCAGTTTAAGTAATCATGTCCTAGTTTTTTTAGATCATCCCTTACACTTTTCTCTCATCTGTTTCTCGGTCTGCCTAGGGGTCACTTACCAGTCGGTCTCCCTCTTCAAACTTGCGCCACTGTTCTTTCATTGCCCATTCTTGCTACATGCCCCGCCCATCTTAATTAACGCGCTTTCATTACTCTATTAATATTTGCTGACCCGTAGAGGGCATGCAGTTCATCATTATTCAAATTTCTCTATTCGCAAGTCTCTTCGTCCCTTTTTGGACCATAGATTTTCCTAAGTACTTTATTTTCAAAAACTCCAAACCTATTCTCCTCTCCTTTCGTCAGCGCCCACGTTTCACACCCGTACATGACGACCAACATTATTACTGTTTTGTAGATTCTTACTTTGATGTTTCTAGATAGCAATTGCGATTTTAGTAGTGTGTTTGCTGAATAATAGCACCCACTGCCAGCGTCCAGCCGCACGTTGATTTCCGTTTTGATATTATTTTTGCTAGTCATAATAGACCCGAGATATTTGAACTCATTAACCCTTTCGAATTTCATATTTTTTCGGCCATTAGATCCCCGCCTACATTACTTTGTTCGGATCTGACGACGCTCATATATTTTGTTTTCGATTCGCTAGCTTCCAAGCCAATATTTTTGGCTTTTAAAATCAGGAGTTCTGCATTTTTCGCTCCGGATTCTTTATCATCCCCTAGTAAGTCGAGATCAGCTGCATACCCAAGAATTTGTATTATCCCATTGAGAGTAGCACCGGTCGGATTCACTTGTACTTGTCTGACCGCGTACTCTAAAACTAAGGTAAAAAGGACGCACGAAAGTACATCGCCCTGTTGTAGGCCATCGCGGATCGAAAACTCTTCAGATAAACTTTCGTTTACGCGTATTTCACCCCTACTGCCGGGTAAGCAAATTTCGATAAGTCTAACTAATTTTCTTGGTAATCAATGGATCATCAATTAATAGATCAGCAGTGTGGATTTCGCCGAGATTACCTTCAACGGGGGCTTCGCGTTCATTTAATAGTTTATCGAAATAGTCTTTCCATAAATTCAGTCTCGCTATCGCATCGGCTACTAGATTGCCATTTTCGTCCCTCATTACTTCCGTTCTACCTTGAAAGCCTTTCCTTATAAAATTGATTCCCCTGTACATCTCACGCGGGTTATTTTGTTTATTATGCGTTTCTATTGCTAGTATTTTATTATTTTCGCACTCCCTTTTCTTGGAACTATAGAGCCTATTTGTTCTTTTCCTAATCTCGAGATATCTCTTATGTGTTTGATCGCACTTATTTTGTAAACTACTTGGTCTGGCCTTCCGACGTTTTTCAGACCCGAGTTTGCACTCTTCGTCAAATCATGGTTTGCTTTTTGTTACTTTCATCAAACCTATCGTAAGTTTCGCGGCTGTCTTTACCGCCTTTTTTATATCGCTCCACAGGGTTTCCGGATCCTCCTCGCAATTATTGTTATCGTCTCTCTGTTCTTAGAGAGCGTCAAAGCTGTTAGAAATCTCAACTTGATAATTTAATGTTTCTGTTGCTGTTTTGAACTTATCTATATTGAAACGAACTGTTGGCTCTGTGCGGCTTGTTTTTTTAGTTATCGCTAGCCTGAATCTTAGTTTTACTATCACGAGAAAATGGTCTGAATTTGAATCCGCTCCCCTATACGATCTTATGTCGAGAATGTTTGTATGACGTCTTCTGTCAATTAGAACGTGATCAATCTGATTGTGAGTGATACCATCTGGTGATGTCCAGGTGGCCTTATGTATTGTTTTAGGCTTGAAATATGTGCTTTTGACAACGAGGTTCTTTGCAGCTGCAAAGTTTATTACTCTAGTTCCATTAAAATTACTGACGTCATGCAAACTTTCTGATCCTATTGTAGGCCTATACATTGGTTCTTTCCTAATTTTCGCGTTGAAATCTCCCAATACTATTTTTGCTTCGAAAGTTGAGAACTTGTCAAAAACCTACTCGATTGTTTCGTAAAAAAGATCTATATTGTCTTCGTCTTTGTCCTCGGTGGGGCAGTGCACATTTATTAATACGTGTTTGCTGAAATTATACCGATCGTTAATAAATTGCATGTCAATAACCGCTTGCGAAATTCGTTTATTAATAAGATAACCGTTACCCAGTTTGCACTCCTTAGCTCCACCATAGTGAAAAGTATAGTTATCCTTAGAAATTGACGCGAAATCGCCCGACCAGCAGGTTTCTTGAAGTACTATTATGTCAGTTTTGTATTTATTTGCCATCCCAATCGGTTCGCTAAATCCGCCAGTATTTAGACTACGCGCGTTTAGAGTCCCACCCTTAGATCTTTAACTGTAGTTTTCTTTTTTTGCAAGTTAGCCATGGTAGTTTCAAGGTAATCCGCACGTTAGGATCCTATTCCGATCGTAGGTGAGTCCACTGTCCCAGGAGTGATAACCCCCATACCTCCCCAGGTCTAAGTATGGGAGCTTTCCGACTCTGACAAGGACCATGTCAACTTGTCGTCAGGCACATTACAGTTTCATCCTCGTATCCTAACGTCTCCTTGCAAGGCAGCGCGCCTACTGGCATCAATACCCCATTTGGCCCCATACAGGCGAATCATTCCACACATCCCTTGCGGGCAGTGTCATCGCTGCGGTGTCCGATGGGGCAGCAGGATTTTTCCCTTACAAGATTTTTAGTTTTGTTTCGGGTAGTTTTTTGTTTCTAGGTGAATATTTTGTACCAGTGATTCAGCTCACCACACCCACCACTGGTTCCTATCGTCTGTACGTGACTGCTTATTCTTGTATTCGCAGTTAACCTGAGGGGCTGTTCAGCCTTACGGGCCGTTCCTCTATCTGCAACCCGAGGACGCGCTGCGTAGTGGTGAAAGGCACCCAAAAATAATATAAAAAGACACGCCTAGATATTTTGGATACGATTCGAAAGGTTTTCCCAGATTTTCAATCGGACTCTTAGTTCCTTTATAATTAATTACAAAGGTTTAAAATTGATAGATTCTAGTTCTTCAGTTCTCTCATTAAATCCTAAGAATTTCTCAAATTCCCCATAAAATCCCTGAATATAATTGAAAATATTTTGTAAAAAGTATAAATTCTCAAAATATTTTCATAATTATTCAGAGAGCTCAAGGCACCTTAAACCATATGAATTCCAGTGAAATTATTTGTGATGCAGCAACATTTTTTAAACGTTACATACTGAAAATATTTGGAGCTTCCGTTTAAATATTTTACAATATTTCAAATGAGGATCCATTTAAAAAATTCTGTCAAGCCACAGAAGAGACGTTCGTTGGCCACGAAAATTCAGGAGATTTTTGGAAATCCTTTGAAACCTTTAAAAGTTTTGTAATATGCCCTAAAATATTTGGAAAACGCCCAAAAACGCTTCAAATCTTTTTACGTTTTCAAAAATCCCTTGAAATCTGTTGAAATAATTGAAAGTAATTGATAATTCTTTGAAATATTCCGAGAGACTCTGAAAACATTAAAATTTTGAAAAAGTTACGAAACCAGAAGATATCTTCTAAAATCTTTTGAAATTGTGTGAAGTTTCCACGAATCCTTGAATTCCTAATAGCTGATGAACCCTCAATATTCGAATGCTCAGCCTATAGGTATTAAGAATTCAACAGCAATGGATATTTTTCCTATATTTAATTAAATTCACTTTCATTCTCACATCAATGTAGATAATTCAAAATATGTATTTGCAAGGACAATTGAATAGGTAGCCACCATGATTATCATAAGTTAGATCAACAGTACATAGTTGTAAACAAATTGTAAAATTGTAGTCAACTCTTTTTTTAGATTTAAAGTAAAATAAATGAAGCAATTTTCAGTTATTTGCAAGCCGATCATGTTTTCAACAACAATGACTTCGAGATTATCGAGACATTTCGTTGCATCACTTCTTTAAATAGACTAGCATTACCAATTGCGCGCAAAGGACGCTTGTAGTTTTTAGGTTTGTGCGGAAAAATAATTTTTAATACGTAATGAATGTATTGAATATCCATTTTTTCGTGTATTCGTTGAATTATTTCTAAGGATATATAAATATAACTTCCCTAAGATTTTCTAAAAATTTAAAAAAGATTTTAAAAAATATTGAGGTATGTCAAATCAAAATTTCAACAAAAAAGTTATTCTTTGACAAAACAGCTGAATTTTTCAATAAAAAGGTGAATTTTCAACGAAAAATGTAATAATTGATAATTTAGTACAAAAAGATTTTTTGAAAATCAAAAACAGTTGAATTGCTCTAAAAAACAAAACAAATTTTCATCAAAATAGTTGAATTATCAACCAAAAAAAATTGATAAATTTTAATCAGTTATATTTTTAGCCAAAAGAAAAAGATTGAATATTTCCTAAACGAGACGACTTCTCTACAACAGATTACTTTTTTAACCGTAAAATATGAATTTTCTATCAAAAAGAGGAATTTTTAACCAAAATAGTTGAATCCTTACCCAAAAAAGGTTAAAATTTAAAATTAAATATTGGTTATTCCAACAACAAAAATGAAATTGCTACCAACAGAGATGAGTTTTCAATCCAAAAACTTCATCAATATCTTTTAAAATGACTAGAAATATTTCTAAAAACGCTTTGAATCTCCCGGATTCGTTTTTTTAAATTTGGGATGTATATCGTAATGTTGAAAAATCTTTGTAAATAATTTCTCAAATGAATTCTTCAGAAGAAAAAATATGTTTCAATATTTCCAGGCATCTTATGAAAATTGATTTATTATTGTGTAAACCCTCCAAATCGTTGAAAATTTTTTACTGTTTCTTCAAAAATGTACATTTTGTTTTGATTTTTTAAAAATGTTTTCAAATTTTTCACTATTCTGAAAATTTATTCTTTTAAAATAATTCAAATTTCCCCTACAATTTTGAAAAAAAATGTAATCTCCCAAATTCTTTTCTGACAATTTTGTAAATTTAGAAAATTTGTTTATTCTCTCGAAACTTTTCAAAGTAATTATGTTTTGATCTTTCCGGAAGGTCGAAATATATTTCAAACTGAGTCGAATTTTTCTACTATTCTGATCTGTTTTTTAACCAATTTTTTAAGCGACTTCAATTAAGCCTATGTGAACGTAAACAGTCAAGACCGTATCGTAATATTGCGCAACGTGACACAGTTATCAGCTAAGCTTCTTCCTTTATTATTTCATTTTAAAATCTACAACAATCTGAATTTAGTTGAAATTATTTTTAAATTTTCGCAAGACTTCGAGAAAACTTTGAAATATCCCTTAAAATAATTCTGAGTTCTCGTAAATTTGTTTTTGAAACCTGCAAAAATTGAAGATTATTCATCGCCATATTTTGAAATCTTTAAAGCATGAAATTATGTAAACTTCAAAAATAAAACCTGAGCCATTTAGGAAAATATTTTTATCTGTACTCATAATTACATTCTCCACATCTCTCTAAAAATTTAAACTGGTTACTTACTTATATATATTTTCTTAGCAATATACTGAAAACAGAATCCTTTTAGGATATGTACAAACGTTTAAAATTTGAATTTCCTCTTTTAAAAGTAATGTTTAGAAATATTTAGGAATTAAATAATATCCGTTTTTCCGTCATAGCCACAATCTATCTATCAAAACAAAATAATATTTTATTCTTTATGAATAATAAGTATCATGATTCCAAATTAGAAATATATATTTGTCGAAAAGTATATATTATCATCAATATAATACATAAATATATGAAATAATACATAATTTTTTCAATTTAATCTTATTTCATATTATGAATCTTTTGAATGAAACCCTGAATGAATATATGGTTCAAGAATCACTTTACAATTTAGATTTTCTCTTTTGGAAATAAATGTTTGGAATTAAAAGTTTCCATCTAAAAATTGCGATTTATAAAATTCCAGAAAAAAAAATAATAATAATAAACCGAAAGCATCCACTAGAATTCATATTCAATCAGTATGCAACTAATCAGGAAATCAACAGTTATCAGCGCTAGATTTCCGAAATTTTTTTTTCATTCCAGTTGCAATTTAACAAATTTCGTAGTGGAAGACAAAGAACAAATGTCCCATATTTTGCCTTTCGTGACATCGTCAGAGTCACACTACTTGATTTCATATGAAACCGGTCAAATACAACTTTGTATGAAGCTATTTTACAATTTTCAGGGTTTTTGAAATATTTTGTATATTTGTACTGTGTATGCGAATAACAGGTTAATGAAATACAAGCATCTCTGAAAAATAACAGCCCAACCTACTCATCTTACAAATTATGGATTAATTTAGAAGGCCGCATGAGATAGCACCTACTGCAAATATTGAAATAACTGGTAGAATATTCATTAGTTACGAAGCGATCACGAATACTGTTGATAATCAGTTTTTTCTAGTTTGAAGAAATGAGGCTCGTTGGTACTCTATTTTTCGCTTCAGCAGTCCTTGTTAATTCGATTGGTAAATATATGATACATTTTGAAAATAATACAATTAAACGTTTTTCAGCAAATGAATATCTAATACAACATTCTAAGCGGTTGTCTCGATGTATATTTGCGCGTGTGAGCGGATGTGCCTAGGTGTGGATGTGTGTGTGTGTGTGTTTGTGAACATGATATCTTAAAGACGGTTACAGATAAATTTATTAAATTGGAATCTCTTATTATCATATACGGTGTGTTTTTCCATCTTAAGACATCGAAATATCTCCAGAAATATGTATGCTACGAAGAAACAGTTGCACAAGAAACTTTTTATTTTGAAGGGGAAAAGGCAAATCAGCAAAAATTCACCCCAGACTCTCAGAAATCCAGAAAAAGAATAATGAATGAAACTCATGTATTTTTTCAAAGGAACGCTCGCATCTGCAATGAAAAATAGAGGTTCCCGTTTGAAATTTCAAGTTCTTTCTTGGGATATTTCAATGTTTCAAGACAAATAAACACCCTGCGTATTAATAGCGAGCTTGCTTTTTTGTGTAGGGTTTATCATAAAATAACAATTTATCAGACAAAACAATCTTTTCTTCTAGATCGATTATCTTCAAAGTTTGCACAAATTAAAGCGTTCAGCATATGGATTTACATTAAGAAATGGAATTTGCTATGTAGAAGTTCCATTTTTTTTTGTCATTAATGGTTAAGATGATGAAACGATGAATGATGAAATAATGAATGCGAAAATTTTGTTTTTTAGATGATTATGCTGGAAATTTTACTATTTTTCCGATATTTTTAGGGATGGTTCAAATTCAACGTCTGATATTGTAGATGTGCATTACAAAATAAAATTTACTTTATCAGAGTATTGTTTTTCTGTTATCAGTGGGAATAAAATCGGGAAAGTTTGGGAATTTCCTCTTTTAGCCAAGAATGCTCGAATATTTTCATTTAGATCGATTGCCTTCAAAGAAGGCTGAAATTGAACGTCTGGGAATGTTGTTCAAAATACGGATATTTGGCTTTTAGACAATTATGCAGGAAGAACTTTTACTAATCACATTTTATTGGTGTTGTTCTCATCATTACGAACATAAAAAACATTTTCAACTATATTCAAACAATAAGAAGGTCATATTGAGAAATTGTTACCATGACCTTGTCTGTTTCTATTTTCAAAATAGTGGTTTCAGATTGTTTAAAAAATGGTCAGAAAAATAAACATTTTCTACAGTCTTAAAAATATAATGGATCGATGTGGATTAGTGTATTAATTGATTATGCATATTCAGGATCCTCATCCGCTACTTTTGAACAAAGTTCTGCTTCCAATTTTCAAAACTTTTTTTTGGGTCGTATTGTTTCTTTTTTTCCATGAAGAATTGTCATCATTTAACAAACTTTGTGAAAATGATTTGCCTCGAATAAACATCAGCTTGAGCAAGTATGGAATTGAGCTACCGAATAAAAAAAATTTCAACAAGATATATGGATTTTCAACAAAGCGATTTAACTTTCCGTGATGTATTTGAATCTTCAACTCAAAATGGATTTTGATTTAAAATTATGAATTTTCAAGAACAACTAAATGAATTTTCAACAAGAGCATTCAATCAACAGAAGCAAATTGTTCAATTTTCAACTAGAAAAATGCATTATTAAGCTAGCGTGGTTAGTACGTTGAAAATGCTTCCACGGCTTTTTAAATCTTAATTAAATATGTAGGTTGCATCTATGGCAAGCATATAAAGAGAAATTGTCAAGTTTTTTTGACAGAAAATTCCAATTTCAAAACATTCTGAAATATTTCAAATAATTTTTCAATACGAAATTTGCTTTGCAAAAGAATGAGACTTTTTCTGAGTTTCCGTAAATATCTAAGTTACAGAAGATCTGATTCCACCACTCGATTCTACGTAAAAAAGAACGTAAAATACAGGTACTGAACATTTTTTTTCTTAGTCAAATATTTGATGTCAATATTAGAAAAAGATGCTGTAGCATGTGTCACACAACTGTGAGTTTCTCTACACTGTGTAACAAATTGGATGGAAAAAGTTTGTTTATTATATGAATTTTGTGATACTCGTCTCGTAAAATTAAACTGTGCAACTATTTTTTCTGTAGCTCACATATTTCAAAATGGTGACAAGATTGTCCTTTGTTTTTTGAGGTAATAAGAAAACTGGGATCTGATAGAGGAAACGGATATTAAATTTGGATGAAGTACATAAAAGCAAGACGGGAGTGGGGTCCCAGTTTCCCGGACATCAAACATTTTTTCTGATCCTGGTTTTATAATTATTTGAATACTTAAATAATTAGTATCATTTGCACTTAAGATATTTGATATACTCGTATATTTGATCCGAATTGCATTTGAATCATTTGAATAGAACCGCTTTTTGTAGGGGATCAATACTTCATAATTTTTATTTGGAAATATGATCTATTTGGGTTAAGAAAACTCAAGCACAGACTTAAATTATTAGAAATGGTAACATTTGCTCTTCATACTTGAAATGAGAAAGAAACAGTTTGAAAATATTGAATTCCTTCCAGATTCTGCAAAGCTCATTTTTTTTGTAATTCAAGTCTACAACGATAACAACAACAATCGTTTGGATATCCTTTAAAATCACGAATAGGGTACTTAATTTTTTATGCTTTGAATTTAAGAATGTTTTCAGCTTTTTAGTAGTGTTTCATTTGTTTGAGAATCTTCTGATTCATACAAATAGGTTACAGTTCAATTCTCAAACTAACTGGTATTCTACTAAATGAAATCAAAAAACTAAAATTACAGTCTGATGGTAAACATCGCCCAAGAGGATTCAAACCAAGATTACAACGAAAGCAAATAAAAAAACATTTTACTATATTATTAATTATAATGCTCATTTGTGGAACTTACTAACAGAAAAAATCATTTTTGTTGGATAATTTTTATCAGGGTTATCTACAATATTCAGCCAAGCATTCTTTATCTCAAACAGATCCCTACTTTTGCTTATACAAGAAAATCTTACAGTATTAAAAAATTGACATTCTACTAAAAGATGGTACACAGGTTCTGTTTTCGGACTATTCTCAATACAATAGATACAATAACCATCAACTTTCAAACTGCAGGTTTTATTCTTGATTAAAAGTCTAGGTATGAACTTATTTGTCAACCTTGATTGCGCTATAATTCTGATGAAACCAAGAGGTTATCATAAGCTCTCATCCATGTCGATTTATTCTTTTGCGAAGAGGTATTTCTCTAACTCGAACTGCAAAATGGGAAGCACCTATTTCTAATCTAATATCATATCCAGCAGCATTTTGTGAAACATGCAGGATTCTCTCATAAAAAGTGGTTTTAACATTTTCTGTAAAACATAAATACCTGAGACTCCAAATGTTAGCACCATACATTGAAACGCTGGATATTAAAATAATCGAAAAGTCGAACAATAGGGTTCCATGAATTGAGTTTTAATTTGTGAATCAGAGTAATCTTAGATCCTGAAGCGAGGTTACATTTAAGAACAGCTTTATGTTTTGCTTCGACAAAAAGTGCAGATTGGGTGAATGGAGTGCCTAGGTGGATATAACTTTTGACGATATCAATCTCGGATGTTCCGTACATAAAAGATGGGTACTTTTTATTGTGGCTATGACCTACCTTTCTGTGGATTACTATTTTTGTTTTGTCTGTGTTGACTCCGGGCTCCATTCTCCTACAATAATCTAATAATCCTTCAAGAATCTAAGGCATTCCAACCAAAGAATCCGCCAAAAAAGCCAAATCGTCGCCGTAATCTGAGAGCAATATTTCCAACAAATGGTCTATTGATACACCTCTGATACCTGTGGCATACTTAATTCTTGTAAATCAGCAATCAAAAATGTCAACATTGTTGGACTTAGAACCTCCCCCTGCATGAGACCTTTCGATACATCTACCGATCCAGAGATGCCCTTATTTCTCTTGATCGCAATATTAGCTTTAGAGTAGAAATCTATTACTAATCTAACGAATTTTGATCCACAACATTTCAAGATTAATTTGTTCCATAAGATGTTGTAATTAACTGAGGGGAAGGCTGCTTTAGAATCAACACAGAGTACAAAGAGTTTGCCTCTGTTCAGTCTCAGGCGATTTTGGATCATTGTATTAAGGGTAAAGATCTGATCCGATCAACCTCTTCCCCTCCTGAAACCTGCCTGCCACTCTGGAAGCAGTTGCATGTCTTCAGCCCGAGCTGTCAGTATTTCGGAAGACATCTTCGTAAATATCCTTGTGACATAGTTGACTAAGACAATGGACGGTGATTAGGAGGTGATTATGTCATTAAATAACGAGTTTGAGTAGAGGATCAGATTGCTAGGCAAATTTTCAAAGAATTTATAGCTAATACCATCCGGACCAGGGACCTCACCATGTTTTGACTGTTTCAAGCTTGAAATAGTTTCATCAAGAGTTATATGTGAATCAAGATAAGGATTTCAAAAATTATTAATTGTTATTATGTAAGAATTTGGAGCTCGAACTGGGTAAAGAGATTTTAAGTACTGTTCCCATATCTTCAAGTCTATATAATCTTTATACGAAGGTTTGAAATGATAGCTGTATACTATCTCTCAGAATTGTTGAGAGCTGATTGAATTCGCGAGAGAATCTAATGAGGAATTCTCATAACCTGCCTTCTTGGACTCTAATAATTTTGCATGCACATTTCACAATTCGTATGAATCGACACAACATCGGGATTCAATTTTTGTTTCTCGCATTTCTTGAGTACTTCCTTCAGCTCTCTTTTGCTTTTTCTGCATTTTGTGTCAAACCATGGCTTCGAACAATTCATTTTTCTAGACGGATTTACAGTCATGTTAAGATCTGTCGCTGTCTCTTTATTATCATGAATCAAATTGTTTGAAAGGTCATCTATCTACAATATTGCAGAGTTAACATTTGGATGGTACTGGATGATTCCTTTAAATTTATCAGCAAAGTCAATATTCCACTTAAAAAAGGGGTGCTCGAGAAGCTTGCGTAATTTAAATTCGAGTGATCCAGTAACGTCAAAGCAATAGGAAAATGATCGGATCGAGTTGGAACTCTCAGCACTTGGAAATCCTCGATTGAATGAATTCCCACACTATTAGACCAGGCAAAAACTATAATTGAAGAACTTTTTTCTCTTAGGAATGTACATTGAGCTGGGCAGTCGCTTTTAGTTCTCCCATTCAGGATAAAAAACCCATTTTTTCAAAGCTTTCTATCATCTTTTTTTCCCTTTCGTCTAGATCAGCGACCAGACTTGTTCGTACGACATATACATTTAAATTGTTACAGAGCGTTTCCTCCTTTGATTGATTCATTTCTCCAATTTCACCGTTAAAATCACCTTCCACAATTATCCAGTATTCCGGATATTTCAAAGATAGGTTCAAATAAATTTGGTATACAAAAGATTCCGGGAATTCCATTTAATAACTTGCCTGATTTTTTGTTTCCTTTTTTTATCGGGTGCAGAATAGAATTTTCCAGAAAATTTTCTGAAAAAGCCATTTCAGACATTTAAAAATAGGCACGAATAATATTTTTGCAAAATTCCTTGGCCAACTTGGACTCCAAGAAATCACCTAGCTTCATTTGGCTTCTCTAAACAAATTGCATACGCCAGAAACAAATGTTCAGAAATTTTTAATATTCTATTCTCAAGGCACTGATTGAAGAATGAAATATCTTTTTGAATTTCGAACAGTATGAATTATGTGGAACAATCCACTCTCGGGATTACAACCCTAAATTTAGATGGCACTTCTAGTTTTTTTTTTCTAACAAAACATTGCAATCTATAACAATTATATTTCATATATGTGCCATCATCCTCATATCCACCTCTACATTTCCGAAATTCACGTTGTTTGTGTATATTTTTTAATTGTTAGGGAAATTAGAATAGCAAAACACAAGATAAAATACATAATCGTTCGCCAGCTGTGCAAATAGACTTATTGATTTATAAGACCAGAAGGTATGATTACACCACTTTAAATGACGTATTTCATTGATATTTCACAGTAAATGGTCATATATTATGAATTACAACTTAAGATAACGTACGTCATTCAATTTTTTTTAAAATGAATTTTACATTTGCATTGTTTCATGCCTTCAAACGGGATTAAAAAAAAAATACAAATAACTCAGGAAAATAACCTTCTCCCCACTTACCAATATTATAAAATATTGAAATTATGTAGGAGGTCGAATGATATAGCAACTGGAATGACTATTACAAATTTTGTGGAATATACATTAGTTACTCAGTGATCACGAGTTTATCGATCAATCAATTTCCTTCATTTTGAAAAAATGAGGGTCATTTGTACTTTGTTGATTGTGTTAGCGGTTCTCGTTATTGCTATAGGTATATATGTATATAATATTTGAATATATGTGACTAGAATTAATTTGTTAATTTTCACTCCATTGCAATGTATGTTTCTTTTCTATTCAAAATTATTGGAATGAAAACCAGTAAGTGATAAACTAAGTTATGCGATTTTTTACTACTAATTCTCATTCTCTGGTGGTTTATTTTAGCAAAAATTGCTTCTTATATATTTAATATAATTTTTTACTAACAAACAGATGATTCAATAGATCGTTTATACAATTTATAATTTATTATAGCAATTTTCTCTTAGGAGAGTGTAAAAAGTTGGGGTGTTTTTTTTCAAATTTCGAACCTTTTTCCCCCTTTTCACTGAGAAAGGTTATAATTATTCAGATTTCGGTAAAATATTTTCCCAAACAAGTAAATATTATTTGTAACAATATGCTGTCACAATAGCACCAAAAATGTACTATTGTTTACCATTAAGAACAATACAAAAAAAATTTACAGTTTATTTACTGACCTATTTCTCGGACCTATGCAACTTTCCAGCATTGCTCTAAGACAAGATATTTAGAAAACAATAATACATTGTTTGAACAATTTAAAGCAAGGAAAGCTAAACGGCGCTGAGTCCATCAGCGATTTTGAATTCCAAAATTTTCTTTGTCCTACCTTTAAATGCAAGATTACAGCCTAACTGAGCAGAAAAAAATCTGCCCGCTTCGTGCGTCTGTTGGATATCGCGCTTCTCTTTCTGATGAACAAATTTTGTCTCCTCATTTTTTTCGTAGCTTGTGTTGTTTATCTGAAAATTTAATTTTTCTATTCTCAATGCTGTTTTGGTCAATTAATTTTTGATTTTTCCGAAAATTCAAAAAGTTATTATGAAAATATTGTAGGGTGTTTAAGAATCAACGTTTTCCTATTTCCGACTTTTTTCATGTCGTGCGTTTTTTTGCTTAACATGTTCACTTTTGTTCGTTTTTCAGAATTTCGAAAATGCTGCAATTCTGGTATTTTTTCCTTTGTCAGAAAAACTCATTGAAATATTTTTTCGAATCTTCGAATACTACTAATAACCGTACATAGAATTTTCAATTCATGAAAAAAATTAATCTGCAAAATTTTCAAAATGTGGTCACTTTCTGAATTTTTATTTTTATTAGCTGGCTGACGAACTTGAACTTCATTTTAGAACACTTGGAAAGTATAAAAAAGGCCAATCCAATCTGTCAATTTTTTCGAAAGTTATCGTGTTAACAAACTAAGGATCTACAGACTAACAGACAGATTAATAAACAGACTAACAGACAGACTAACAAACAGTCTAACAGACAGACTTTTTGTAAGAACCTGTTTTTTTGGGTTCAGAGGGTTGAAAACGTGGACATTTGAGAAGAGGGGGAGGGGGGGGGGGGTCAAATTTTACACCAATCTAATACTTTCTCATTATAGGATGAGAATGTAAAAATAATCCTTTTTCCTTCGTGTTTTTGATTAAAATTTTCGGCAACACTTTCTTGGTATAATATACAAGATAAATTTACATGAAAATCTTTGTCCCGATGTTCCAGTTTGCCCCCGCGTACGGGAGGGAGAGCCATCCGGAGAAGTGACTGGACTTCATGGTTTCAGATTTTTTATGGCTCAGGCAGAAGACATTCCTGGTGTTCATACCAAGTTACACGGTCGTCCATTAATTCCAGTCATGGGTCCTATAAGAGTAATTGCAAAGGGTAATTTTGTCTACCCATGGCAGGAAAAGGGCTTTATCCGGCTATTATTTAATTCTGAACACAAAATAATCGTAGTAAGTACCCTAACCGGGATGATGGAGCTAATGAATGCTGAACATATTCGAGAAGCAAGTCCAATGATAGATTTGGATCGTATGAGAGTAGCTGCTAACCTTCGGGGCGAAAACGAACAAATCACATACAGGATTGGCCATAATTAATTTGAAATTTGTCAACAATATGAAATCAAAATGCAACTTTGTTTGTATCAACTGTATTACCTAATTAGTGATTCTAAACTTGTCGAGTATCGTTAACGGGCTGCGCTCGGGAATGGTTTTCTGCAGTTTTCTTTTTCCTTGACTAGAAATCCAAGCAATTGCGAGCGCTTTCATAATAAATCCAGCTGTAGACGGTAGGGAATACTTTTTAGATTTAAGTTTTCTTGATATAAATATTCAATGATATGTATCTATAATTAATTAAAAAAATAGTGAACAATTTTTTCTTTTTTTTTGTTTTGACTGAGATTGTAAAAGAGGCCGAGAAATCTCGTTTAATCCTATTTGTTATGTTATGTCACATATATACTATGCTAAGATTAGTTTAATGTTTTTGCAAGTTGGATCAAAATTTCTAGAAAATCAAGAAGGAATTATTTCTGAGACAGAATTTATCCAACATCGATTTCAAGGGTGATATTGAGAAAATCATGGTTTTCTCATACTTTTTTTATGTTGTTATGAAGCGTTTGTTATTTTTTTTTTTTTTTGTCAAAAAACGTAAACCAGAACGCACCAGACTACAATATTACTCTACTTGAGCCTACCACATAACACTTACTAGTACTAATTGGAGAAAATTTTCTTTGAAAAGGCAAAAAATTTTAGAAAGAAGTTTCCTATACTTATGAATTTCAAAAACTTGTTATTAATTATAAACAAACTAAGCGTCCGATTGAAAGGCCGAAGAAACTTTTGGATTGGTATCGGAAATATCTAAATAATTCTTAAACCATTCTAAAAATAATTTTATAGTTTTTTCAACTTCGCGAATTTTATAAACAAATATATTCGTAACACACCAAATTTGAATATTCAATCAATGTAGACATATGAACATCTATAAACGACTTCAAAAAAAATTATCACTAGTTTAGAAAATAATTAAAAAAGACACGCCTAGATATTTTGTATACGAATCGGAAGGTTTTCCCGAATTTTCAATCGGACTCTTGGTTCCTTTATAATTAATTACTAAGGTTTAAAATTGATAGATTTTAGTTCTTTAGTTCTCTCATTCAATCCTAAGAATTTCTCCGAATCCCCATAAAATCCCTGAATTTAATTTAAAATATTTTGTAAAAAGTATAAATTCTCAAAAAATTTTCATAATTATTTGAAGAGTTCAAAGTACGTTAAATCATATGAATTCTAGTGGAATTATTTGTAATGCATCATAATTTTTTAAACGTTACATACTGAAAATGTTTGGAAGTTCCGTTTGAACATTTTAAAATATTTCAAATGAGGATCTATTTAAAAAATCCTGTCAAGTCACAGAAGAGACGTTCGTTGGCCACGAAAATTCAGGAGATTTTCGGAAATCCCTTGAAACCTTTAAAAGTTTTGTGATATGTCCTAAAATATTTGGGAAACGCCCAAAAACGCTTCAAATCTTTTTACGTCTTCAGAAATCCCTTGAAATCTGTTGAAATAATTGAAAGTAATTGATAATTCTTCGAAATATTCCGAGAGACTTTGAAAACATTAAAATTTTCAAAAAAGTTGCGAAACCAGAAGATATCTTCTAAAATCTTTTGATTGCTTGTAGTTTTAAGGTTTATCCAAAAAAATAATTTTTAATATTGAATGAAAGTTTTGAATATCCATTTTTCTGGGGTATTCGTTGAATCATTTCTAAGGATATATAAATATAACTTCCCTAAGATTTTCTAAGAATTTGAAAAAGATTTTGAAAAATATTGAGGTATGTCACATCAAAATTTCAACAAAAAAGTTATTCTTTGACAAAACAGCTGAATTTTCCAATAAAAAGTTAAATTTTCGACGAAAAATGTAATAGTTGATATTTTAATACAAAAAGAATTTTTGAAAGTCAAAAAAAGTTGAATTGATCCAAAAAACAAAACAAATTTTCATCAAAATAGTTGAATTATGAAAACAAAAAAATAGATGACTTTTAATCAGTTATATTCTTAGTCCAAAAAAAGATTGAATATTTCCTGAAAGATACGACTACTCTACAACAGATTCAAAAATGTACATTTTGTTTTGATTTTATAAAAATGTTTTCAAATTTTTCACTGTTCTGAAAATTTCATCCTTTAAAATGATTCAAATTTTCCCTACAATTAAAAAAAAATTTCTTAATCTCCCATATTCTTTTCTGACAATTTTGTAAATTTACAAAATTTGTTTATTCTCTCGAAACTTTTCAAAGTAATTACGTTTTGATCTTTTCGAAAGGTCGAAATATATTTTAAACTGAGTCGAATTTTTCTACTATTCTGTGATCATTCTAAAATCAAATAATTTGTCCTTAAAATCTTCTACATGCTCTTCCGAAAATTTTGGAAATTATTTAAAACATTTTAAAGTCTTTAGAAATATTGTTTTCTAACTAATTTTGTTAACGACTTCAATTAAGCGTATGCGAACGTAAACAGTCAAGACCGTATCGTAATATTGCACAACGTGACACAGTTATCAGCTAAGCTTCTTCCTTTGTTATTTCATCTTAAAATCTACAGAAATCTGAATTTAGTTGAAATTATTTTTAAATATTTTCTAAAAGATTTAAAGATTATTCATCTACAAATTGTGAAATCTTTAAGGCACGCAATTATGCGATCTTCAAAAATAAAACCTGAGCCATTTAGAAAAATATTTTTATCAGTACTCATAATTGCATTTTCCACATCTCTCTAAAAATTTAATCTGATTACCTAATTATATATTTTGATAGCAATATGCTGAAAACAGAATCATTTCAAGATATGAACAACTGTTTAAAACCTGAATTTTCTCTTTCAAAAGTAATGTTTAGAAATATTCAGAAATATAATTTATCATGGAATAAAATTACTTATTTCGAAATTTTGATTTATTCAATTGATGAGGCACAAAATTCTCAATCTTTATTGATAGGTTGAAGTTATTATATGGAATATTTTTTATGAATTGATTCTCGGGCAAATCCGTTTTTCCACCATAGCTACGGACTGAGTCCGTTATTATTATTATTATTATTGATAAATTTTTTGAAAGAGAATCATATTTTATTCCCTCTGAATAATATATATTATAATTTCAAATTGAATAATATATTCATCGGAAAGAATATATTATCGTCGATAAAATACATATATATATGGAATAATAAATAATTTTTTAAATTTAATCTTATTTCATATTATGAATCTTTTGCATGGAACCCTGAAAAAAAATATGGTTTAAGAATCACTTCCCAATTTTTATTTTCTCCTTTGGAAATAAATGTTTGGAATTAAAATTTTTCATCTGAAAATTGCGATTTATGGAATTCCAGGAAATTCAAAAAACTAAACCGAAAGCAGCCACTTGAAGTCATATTCAATCAGTATGCAACCAATCAGGAAATCAACAGTTATCAGCGCTAGATTTCCGAGAAGTTTTTTCATTTATTTACATAGTATTTACATAAATTTTCCGAAATTGAACTTAATATTCAATTTGCAATTTAACACATTTCATAGTGGAAGACAGAGAACAAATGTCTCATATTTTGCCTTTCGTGACATCGTCAGAGTCACACTACTGGATTTGATATAAAACCGGTCAAATACAACTTTGTATAAAGCTATTTTACAATTTTCAGTGTAAATTTACTCGATATTCTTAATTCTGTGTGACACGCTCAGCGAATATAATTTTTGAAATATATTGTATATTTTTACTGCGTGTGCCTTCATTGCGGGAATAACAAGTTAATGAAATACAAACATCTCTGAAAAATAACAGCCCAACCAACTCATCTTACAAATTATGGATTAATTTGGAAGGCCGCATGAGATAGCACCTACTGCAAATATTGAAATAACTAGTAGAAAATTAATTAGCTACGAAGCGATCACGAATTCTGTTGTTGATCAGTTTTTTCTAGTTTGAAGAAATGAGGCTCGTTGGTGCTCTGTTGTTCGCTTCAGCAGTTCTCGTTAATTCGATTGGTAAATATATGATATTGTAACATATATATAATTTTAAGTGATTTTGCTCACTTGTAGATGAAGCTTTGTAGTCGCTACAACTTTGAACATTTTGAAAATAATACAATTAAACGCTTTTCAGCCAAAATATCTAATACAAAATTCTAAGCGGTTGTCTCGATGTACATTTGCGCGTGCGAGCGGATGTGCCTAGGTGTGGATGTGTGTGTGTTTGTGAACATGATATATGAAATACGGTTATTATTATTATTATTATTATAGATTAGCAGTTCGAACTCGAAAGTGCATTGCCTCACTAACCCGAGACCGCCACACATCTCTGTCCTGTGCATCCTCCATGCAGTTTAAGTAATCATGTCCTAGTTCTTTTAAATCATCCCTCACATTTTTCTCCCATCTGTTGCTCGGTCTGCCTAGGGGTCTCTTACCAATCGGTCTGCCTCTTAAAACTTGCGCCACTGTTCTTTCGTTTCCCATTCTTGCTACATGCCGACCCATCTTAGTTTACGCGCTTTCATTACTCTATTAATATTTGCTGACCCGTAGAGAGCATGCAGCTCATCATTATGCAGTTTTCTCCATTCACCGGTCTCTTCGTCCCTTTTTGGACCATAGATTTTTCTAAGTACTTTATTCTCAAAAACTCTAAACCTATTCTCCTCTCCTTTCGTCAGCGCCCACGTTTCGCACCCGTGCATGACGACCGGCATTATTATCGTTTTGTAAATTCTCACTTTGATATTTCTAGATAGCGATCGCGATTTTAGTAGCGTGTTTGCTGCATAATAGCACCCATTGCCAGCATGCAGCCGTGCGTTGATTTCCGTTTTAATCTTATTTTTGCTAGTTATAATAGACCCGATGTATTTAAACTCGCTAACCCTTTCGAATTTCATATTTCCGGCCATTAGGTCCCCGTCTTGATTACTTTGTTCGGATCTGACGACGGTCATATATTTTGTTTTCGATTCGCTAACTTCCAAGCCAATATCTTTGGCTTTTGTGATCAAGATTTCTGCATTTTCAGCTACTGTTTCTTTATCATCCCCTAGTAAGTCGAGATCATCCGCATATCCAAGAATTTGTATTATCCCATTGAGGATAGCACCGGTCGGATTCGCCTGCACTTGTCTGACAACGTATTCTAAAACTAAGTTGAAAAGGGCGCACGAAAGTGCGTCGCCCTGTTTCAGGCCATCGCGGATCGAGAACACTTCGGATAAACTTCCGTTTACGCGTATTCTACCCCTGCTGCCGCGTAAGCAAATTTCAATAAGTGTAACTAATTTTCTTGGTACACCCAAGAACTCTAGGATCCATTACATTCGTGCGCGTATAATAAAGTCGTAAGCTTTTTGAAATCGATAAATAGCTGATCCACTACTTCATTAAATTCCCATTTTTTTTCTAATAGTTGTCTAATTGTAAACATTTGATCGCTAGTAGATCGGTTTCGGCGGAATCCACACTGGTTATCCCCAATGATTTCCTCAGCGAAAGGAGTTGGTCTACCTAACATGACATTGGACAGGATTTTATAACACGAGGGCACAAGTGAAATTCCCCGATAATTGTTACAGTTCTTTTTATCGCCTTTTTTTAAAGATGGGAATAATAATAGAGGTATTCCATTCCTCCAGCATGCGTTCTGTTTTCCAAACTGCGCGTATTAATTTACAAATTTGCCTTTTGAGGCAAGGGCCTCCATTTTTTGTCAGTTCTTACGGAAGGTCGTCGATTCCCGCGGCTTTGTTATTTTTCACGGGCGTAAACAGTTTCAGCAGAACTTCGTGCATTTTTCAGTTCAGCGATATTTAGTAATATATACACAGAATTATCAAGTAGATTTGACATTTCTACATAAACACACATAGAGAAATGTTATAAACATTCAGTAAAGTCAATAAACAAAACAAAAATTGTGCATACACTTGCCACGCAATGAAGCGTATTTTCTACTTTATGTAACCATTGTCCTTTTATTTTTGAAATACACATATTTTGAACGTGATATTCATGTGTTTTCCATGAATTTTCCAACAGGCTTTGGGCCTAGAGCCTAGTGCATGAGAAGTTGGATACATTGGCATAAAAACAGTGACAGTTGGATACAGTGCGACAAAAACATTGACAATTGGATACCGTGACGCAAAAAAACACAGTGACATATTGGATACTGTGACATTAAGTGAATATAAACCTTAAGTGTGTCAAAAGGTGTATATGAGCAGTGAAGCTTCGAAAATGATAGTGAAGACAGTGGAATATTTTTTTGCGAAAGTGCACCAGGAATCACAAATGGCTAATGTTGTACGCAAAAATGTACAAAAGTTGAATAGTGAGAACTATTTTCTATGGGGCCAGAAAATGGAGTTGCTGCTTATAAGGAAAGAACTGTGGCATGCCATCAAAGGAGACAAGGCGAAACCATTGTAGCGTGTACGGTTAAAAAGGGATGATGAAGCGCGTGCAACAATCCGACTCATCGCTGAAAATAATAATTTACTTTATATGCAAGAAACGACCAGTGAAGCGCGTGAAAAGCTCGAGAAACATCACCAAAAGGCGACGGTCTCTAAAACGATATTTTTGTACAAAAGAATATTCAGAATACGTTTAGCAGACGGTGGTGATGTAGAGAACGAGGTGTCAGCTTTAGGAGAGAAGTTAAGGACAAATTAAAAATGTCGCTCCTACTAAGCAGCCTACCAGACTGATACAGTGGATTAATCACAAGTTTAGAGAGTAGAAGCAAGACGGATTCTACTCTAGATTTTGTTAAAGGAAGAGTTATTGACGAATACAAAAGGCGTAAGGAAGGCCAAGGATTCGAAAGCAGCATTGAAACCCGTGCATAGAAAATTTAATCAGAATAAAGGGCAAAAGGAAGAGGAAAGTTTTTTCCTGTAAGAAAACAGGACACTTCAAGAAAGAATGTTTTCAAGGCAGAACATTGAGAGCAGGAGAAGGCGAATAAAGTCAAGCAGCTTCATGGGTTTTCGGATACATTTTGTTTTATGATAACAGAGAGTGAAGAGGCTGAAGCGCCAAAGAGGATTCTCGGCGGAATGTGTTTTGTTGCTAACCCGGGACGAAGCAATCAGAATGCTTGGTTTGTTGGTTCAGGAGTTACGTGCCACATGTGCAGTTCAAATAATTTTTTTTACAGATTTTGACTCCGACGTGAAAGTCTATGTACATTTGGCGGACAGGGAAATGAGAAGCGAAGTAAAGGGCATTGGTTCAGGAGTTCTAAAATGTATAGTCGATGGTCAGTTTTATCCAGTACAAGTACGGAATGTGCTTTATGTTCCAAATTCCGGATCGAATTTCATCTCAGTGAAGAAACTAATGATGATTACTCGAAATTCTGAAGGAATCGATGAAACGGCTGATTTTCTGAAGACCAACTTCAACTTATGGGATCTAGGAATTTTGAAAAGATATTATGGCATCAAAATAAGAATAAACGAAGAAGGATTTTATCGCGTCGAACAAGAAAGACGCAGCGAGACTATTTTAAGTAGATTTGGATCAGAAGAAGCAAAACCGTCCAGTGAACCTTTGGTTACGAGATATTCGATAAAGCACAATTAAAAATATCATCAGGCTCATTGGAGCTTTGCTAAACATACCAGTGAACACAAGACCACATATAGCTGCAAGTGAAACAATACTAAGTCAATATAATAATATACTCACAATGGCGGACTGGACGGAGATGAAAAGGATTTGCCGATACCTGATGGGGACCAGGGATCACGAGCTGGTACTACCAATAGGTCACTCTGACGATAGAATGGGTTCAATTGGTTATGCAGGCGCAGACTGGGTCTATTTCCGCTATCTCTCATATATCGCGATTTTCAACGGTACTTCTGCGGAAAACTTGAATATCGAAAGCATAATGACACTCCTGTATTTTACATGGACGATCTCATGATCGATGTTAAAAAAGCAGAGTAACTTGACTCACCTCTATAGATTGTCAAGAAGCACACTCGGGAGAGTGGAATCGAGTCTGTGATAGAAAAATCCTCCAAAATTTATTCCAAGCGAGTTATGATTCGCTGGCATTACCGAGGACCGTAAGCTCTCAGATAGAAGCGCCATACAGCACCTTAATGCTGAATAGACTTGCCACCACCTGAGCGTGCTGGAGAGCGTCATTCAGGACGTAAAATCTGTAAAAAGTGCTCGCCGAAGCAGATGCAGACGACTCATCAAAAAAATTGGATTTTCCAAACTGCTGGCAAGAAACAAAGTATCTGCAGCGAATATGATTGCCGTCTGGGTACTACTCTAAGCATTTCAAATGTTTCCATGAACAAAGGAAGAACTCAGATCTCGCAAAATCGCAAAATAAAAGTTTACGCACATGAACAAAAGCTTGTACTTAAGTCGGCCGTTCCGCAAATTGACGTCTCGCGCTGTCAAGGTGGTCATGGAATGCTTAATATTGAGTGTCTCCACTACAAGATTATTCTGGTATAGCTAATATAGTCGAAAATGCTGAAACACTTGGCCTTGACGTCAATATAAAGATGAGAAAAACACATCAAACATTATCCATTTCTAGTACCCAATGCTAAAGGCCCAGATGAAGAGAGCACAGAACAAAAACTTCCACCCACAGCTCTTTTACATAAGCATAGACTGCATCTTCTACAGACATGTAAAGGATCGGTCGATGTCGCTTAAGCTAACTTCTGTTTACCTTACATCACCCCTCTTGAATTAGGGCACAGAGCGTTTTATTTTGACTTGCGAAAACGGTGTCATTTCCACATTAGCATGCCGTCGTCACATTTTAGCGACTCAATTCAGCACATTTTAGCCAAGAAATTCCCCATGATAGCTGCAGAGCGTATCATGCACACCCCGAGCATCTAGGACATCTACTATCTGGTTGACAAACTCACACGTGAGCGATGTACATCCACAGTCACAATGTAGCACTAAGGATTGTTTAACACATCTCTGTCACTGTTACCTCATTAGCGCTGATAGCGGTTCGCCAAACGCTCTCAGCAAAGTGGAGTCAATAGTCAATGGTCGCGCACTCAAAGCCTGATATGGTTTTTCGTGACTTCGAAAAACATTTGTCCTTATAAAGAAGCTCTGACGATTGCACATGAAATTTCCATTAAGCTTGTTGTCTTGATAATAGTCGGTGCTCTTGGCGGTCCCAGGCATTACTGGTTGGTAGCCTTGAAAGCATCGCTGCGCGTTAACGAAAGGCCGATACATATTTTGCCGCCGAAAGAATCTTAAACTTGAAGAATACAATCTCAAATACGAAATACGAATATCTCAAAAAACTCCAAAATCCCATCACATAAAAATCTTTGTCTAATTGCATCACAAAAACATCATATATTGCCGGCAGAAGATTCTGCGGCTTGAAGTGTACCTACTTGCCTGATGCATAATGAGAATGTTCATAAACCCCTTACTGGTTAAAATGAATAAGTTAAGAAACACAAGGTTTATTTACATGAAAATCTTTGTCCTGATGTTTCAGAATGCTACCGTGTGCGGGAGATGAACCCATCTGGAGTATTACCTGGAGTTCCCGGTTTCAGGTTTTTCAAAGCTCTAGCAGAGGACATTCCTGATGCTCACACCAAGTTGCCCGGTCATCAACCAGTTCCAATATTGGGTCCTCTAAGAGTATTAGCAAGGGGTAATTTCATCTATGCATGGGAGGAAGATGAATGTATACACCTAATATATGATTCCCAAGGCAAAGTAATGGTTATAAATATACTAACTGGGATGTTGGAGCCAATGACGCCTGAACATGATCGGATATCTCTCCCATTGGCAGATTTGATGAGAGCAAGAACAGCTGCTCTACTTCGGGAAGCAGATATTATAAATGCAAATACAGCTGCTCTACATCGGAGCCTGAACCATATATCCAAATACGGAGGCGGCCGCATTTAATTTTGAAGTCATTGAGAATATAGAACCAAAATCTTAAATTGTGATTCTGAACTTGTTAATTATTGATAAGGAATTGCGTTCAGGAATGGTTTTCTTTAGTTTTTTTATCTCTTGGTCAAAAGTCCAGGCAAATCTATGAAAGAATCCGGCTGTGGATATTAAGGGGTACTTAGTAAGGATGGGCTTTCTAAATGTAACTACCAAAACTACATATATTTGTGAGCAATAAATATAGTAATGAAAAAGCCAAAATATTTTTCTCTCAAATTCATATTTGTGTCTAATGATACATTACCTGCTTTTGAAAATTTAATGCAACAATTTCATTCCCAGCTTCACTCAAATTCTCCTCATAAAAAGCCTCACTCTTCCGATTTTCGATGACGGTTTAATGTATGTATGATGACATTACTGATAACTAATCATATACAATATTCCTAAGAACGAACACAAAACATAAAACAGACAAAATGCTGGAAATTTGAATTTAGCTGAGAGAAGACAATTCTTCATGCGTAACATAATGTATTCTGTAACAAAAAATAAAACTCCTCAGTATCTTTAAAACTTTTTCCATTTTGTAGCAAAAAATAATAGATATTTAAACTAACTGTGACATCGATCTCAAGTGTTTCCACTTTGTTTGTATTTATAATTACAATTACAATACTGAAAATTTTCATATACAAAGACAAATCAGGCAAATCAAACTTTGTATTAGAAATTATAATTTTCCGAGCTGAAAAAGGGAAGGAAAAAGTTCTGCCGCACCCTATCCCCTTCCCAGCTTTATGATTTCTTTACAGAAATTGTCAGAATTACTCTATTTGAAAATGTATGATCAAAAAGTATTTTCTATTCATGCGTCAACTTTGAATTATGTCAATGAAAAAAGTTTTTCTGATTGGAACATATGACTAAAATATTATAAATAAGCATAACTTCCTTATTCTTCAATGAAGTGTATTAATATTGCAGATCAATTGATTTGTCTCTAAACAAGAAATCTTCTATATCCTTGCCTCAACTTTGAATTATGTCAATAAAAACAGTTTCACCATAAAAAAGCGATTTTTAAACTATTATTAGGTACTAAAAAAAATGCAGAAAATATTTTTAGGAATTCTTCGGTCAGTTTCAAGATATTAGTGGGGAAAACAAGCATTCCAAATTTCATTAATTTATCTGCAATTTTTAAAACCCAAAGATATTTTCTGAAATCTGTTGAAATTATGTGAAATCATTCGATATCTTTGAAATATTAATCTTAGCTACATTCAACATTCGAATGATCAGCACATCAGCATTGAAGAATTAAGAGCAATAAATAATTTTTTCATGTCTAAGGAAACTAGGTTTAATTCTCTTATCAGTGTGAATAATTTAAGATATGACAATTAAATATGTCGCAACCCTAATTATTACAAATTAAGCTGACAGTACATAGTATAGTAATTTCAGATGTAATAACTGGGGCAACTTGAAGTTATCAACTAGCCAATTAGGTTTCCGACAGCAATAATTGCGAAATTTTCGAGATATTTGCTTACATCACTTCTTAAAATATTCTAACCTTATTAATCTTGTAAGAATATTCAGGGAGAAAAATTTTTGGGATACAGGATATGAATTTTAATGAACAATTTTCACATTTTCATTCTAATTATCAGGTATTAGTTTTATGTGAAATTTTAATTTGGCGATTTTCATTTAATCTCCACGTATTGAGCCCCCCTGAGTAGGGAGGAACGATTTTCACGAATGTCTATCTGTTTGTATGTCTGCATGCTATAGATAAGATAGCTTTCAAAAGACTGAACGGATTTGATTGGAAATGAATGAGTAGGTTTTGTTGCAACCATTTTATGATAAGTCGCATATTTTTCATTCTAATCGTGGAAAATTCTGACAAAAAAATTTAATTTTTTGCAAAACTATGCAAGATACAAAAAAAAATTAGATCACAAAAATTATTCATACGAAAAAGATCTGGAAATTCGTTGATTATCATTTATTCATGAAGGATGCATTTTTTGTTTTTATCGTGAAAAACAACATTAAACCTTTCAAAAGAAATTGAAAGACCAATATCAGATATGAATTAATAACCAAAAGTTGTTCAGCAAAAAGAGATCTGTATATTCATTATTAATCATTTTCTGACAGAACGTGCAGTTCTTCTTAAAATCGTTAAAAATTACTTTAAAAATAAACAACTTAAGCTTTTGGAAGAATAAAACAAGGTACAATGGAATGTTTGATACAAAGATTGCTCGCCTAAAGTAGATCTGGAAATTTGAAAAAAAATTCTGATCAGTTGTATTTTCAAACAAAAAAGATTACATATTTTCCAAAAGAAAGAAATTTTCTATAATATTTTAATTTTTGAACCCTCAAATATAAATGTCAACAAAAATTTGAAAAAATACAGTTCAAGTTTTAATTGAATATATGAATTTCCTACAAAAAAAGATAAATTTCCAACTGAAATCACAAATCTTTGAACAGCCAAGTGAATTTTCAACAATGCCGTTTAACTCTTACTAAGTAGCTGCATTTCCAATTGGAAAAGTTGAATCCTTAATCCTAGAGGATTTAAATTTTAAACCAAATAGTTTCAATTCTAATAAAGAAGATAAAATTTATACCAAAAGAAATGAAGTTTCAAACCGAAAACACGAATTTTCAACAGAATTGTTGAATTTTCAACAAAAAAGATTTTTCAGACCAGAAAGAAAAAAAATTTGTCAATTGTCAATTTAGAAGAAATTCAGCACTCTTTGATGCTTGGAACAAGTTTCGACATATTTTATAAATATCTTTCCGACTTTTTTATGTTGAAAAACTCTGCAATTTAGTTCCAAATATTGAAAAATCTACATTTTTTCTCAATTTTCTTCTTTTTTCTGACAATTTCGGAAGTTGTTGGCAATATTTTGATATCTTTCTGAATATTTTTTAATAATCAATTTCGTCAAATGAAAAATTCTTTTTAAAATCATCAGAAAATTTTTCTAATTGCTTGGAAAATTTCAAAATTGAAATTAGTTTTGTGTGTTATTTTCTAATCCTGTCACATTGATAAATGTGAATCATTTCAGAATTCAGAGAAAAAAATTAAGAATTTAAATTTTCCCTTTTGCGAATAATGTTTGAAGATATTCAGATATTAATTTTATCATCAAATAAAATGACATATTTGGAAATTTTCATTTACTACGTTGATGAAGCAGAGAATTTTTAATCTCTATTAATAAATAAACACATATAACTTTAATTAATATGGCCAAGGTGTCACAAATAAAATCAGTTTGTCATTTTCAAAATTTCATATAAAAATGTTAAGAACAGAATTGTTGTCTTTATTATTAAAGAATGAGTTACGATTCTAATTTTGTTTTCTTAAATATAAATTTGTAGCGTAAAGAGTTTTTTCATTAAGAAATTAAGATTTTATAGATTCCACGCAATTCATAAGAATAATCTCAAGAACAGCCACTCAGAGTCATATGTATGCAGTATGCATCCAATCAGGCATGCAGCAATAACAAGTGCTTTATTTAAGAAAATGTTGTTCAAAATAATTCTTTAGCACAATTTACATCAATTTTTCAAAATTCGATTCAATCTTCAGGTATTCCCAAGCTCATTTAACAAATTTTGTTGCGAGAAGACAACGAACACATGTCTCATATTTTGCCTCAAAAATCAATATATTTCAGGCTTGAATAATTTCGTGACATCGCCAGCGACAAACCGCCCGATTTCATATAAAATCGCTCGAATACAACTTTGTATGATGTCATTCTAGAATTGAGCGCGGTAAATTTGGTCGATATACTTAATTCTGTGTGACACGTGAAGCAAATTTAACTTCTTGAAGACAGTGTATATTTGTGCTCTTTTATGCCTTCGTAGTGGGAATAACAGGTTAATATAATACAAACATCTCAGAAACTTAAGCTTCTCCCAACCTATTCATCTTGCAAATAATAATTCATTCAGAAGGACAAATGAGATAGCAACATGTACGGATATTGAAAATCCTGCAGCGTATTCATCAGTTAGACAGCGATCACACATTTTTCTGTCAATCAGGTCTTTCTAGTTTGAAGAAATGAGGGTCATCGGTGCTCTGGTGTTCACCTTAGCGTTTCTTGTTGATTCTTTCGGTAAATATATGATATTGTAATTTATACACAATTTTGAATAATCTCTCTTCTAGTCCAGTCAATGAACAAATTTCACTCGACTGCAAAAATCCTGGGAAGAGAAAGAAACGACCAACTCATATGCATTGAAAGTTGGCTGTGAAAAATGATCTCAACTTCGAAGTATGTTCCGATACATTTGAGGGGATGTCTTTGAGACGATACTTCTTTCAATTGTTCCTTCATATTTCGAAAATATATTTCTTAATTTCCAGGTTAGGATAATATTATTTAAGGCCTTTTTTGAAGCACCAGACAAGTAAATTTCAAAAGAGGCCTAGAATATTATTATTCTGACCTAAATATTGGAAAATATATTGTACAAATATGGAAGAACAGTTGATATCAATTCAATCTCAAAAAAATTTCCTTACGTGTATCAAACTGTCTGCTTAAATTGAAGTTAATTTATACTGCTAATCTTTGTTGCGAATGAGTTGGTCTTTTTTTTTAAAGTAGGAAAATGCATCTGCTCAATTTCAAATCGTCTGATCTATTTTCGAAGTTTTTTGCGGAATACTTTCACCTTTTATCTTTTTTCATTCAGAAATAGCTCAATTGTACAGTTAATCAAATTTTATAGCATAGACGCCGATAATACTTCGACAACAGTTAGAACCTTTCTGTGCATTTTATATTTTATTATTCTACAATATCCAATAAGACGGCAGTAGTGGTACACATGTTTTTAGGTACTTTTCCAGTACCTTTATAAAGCCATCCCCAACGTCTGTGTAGACAAAAAATTATGCTAGGACGGATTTTTCATAGAATCCCGCATTTACTGAACCATTCCTTATAGAGAAAGCTTTCGGGTCGTTATAATTCCAAATATTTTAAAAATAATATAATTAAACGTTTCTCGGTTGAAAATTTCTGAAACACCGTTCTGAAGAATTGTGTGGATGTGTGTGAGTGTGTGTGCGCGCATCTGGGCGAGGTGCATGCGTGTAGATGTGTTTGCGTGCGGAAGTGTGTGCGTGCGCATGCGAATGTGAAGATATGTCTGTGAGGATATATCGCTGTATGATTGTCATCCGTTTTTGTCCACACAATAATGTGAAGATGGCTTAAGGTAAATTGAAAAAAACTAAAAAAGATTGAAAGGGCTACCATCATATACCGAATGCTATTTCTTATCTTAAGGCATGGAAATATCTCGTAAAATACGCATCCTACAAAAAATTTCTGCAATAGAAACTTTTTCATTTTCGAGGAGAAATATGAACAAAAAAAATATTTTGCACGCCTGATTTTCTGTTGGATCATTGCTTTGTCAGCATTGGGACTATTGCAGCGCCAACTCTCACAAACCGAAAAAAAGGTTTCAAAGTAAAACATACGTATCTTTGAATGAAACATATGTAAACTGCTGAATATAGTGGAATTACATATTCTCGAAAACGGTCTCTGTCGCGCACTTGAGGCCCAGAATATTCTATTTAGCTAAATGTCCTGATCATCGGTGCTTTCGGGGGTGCCAAGTTTTCATTGGTTCATAGCCTAGAAAGCATTTCTGCGTGATAAAAAAAAATGCCCATACACAGGGAAAAATTTAGAAGACGGTCATCCTCGGGAGGCTCCGTGTTCTCAGGACCAAAAATATCTAAAGATGTATGTAAAGTCTGATTCTACGTGTTATACATGGAAAAAAGATGAAATTGTTCTTGCTCTGTCTCATAATTTCAAGGTCTCATTTCGAGCCCTAAATTTTTGAAAAGTTTCAGATACATAGTGCATTGTTTGTGTTAATGTTAAGTTTCTATTAACTTGTGAATTGTTTTTCTTGTCATTGACAGTCATATAAGATATTTTGCCGTTTCAAGTAATGTGACACTTGAACTTTGAATTGAGAAGAAATTAACTTTACTTCTTGATTACAGATGACAAGATTTCACTTTTCAAAATCTGTCTTAAGCAAAAGGTGCGCTAGACTTTATATTGACATGGGCTTAAAACTGTCATCAGCAGTTTATGAAGTTTTCTGCACACTAGTGTCCATTTAGGGCAAAAATTAAATCAGTCTCAAATTAAGATAATAATTAGATTTAATTTAAAGTATATTTTTGAAGACTGAGAGAAAAAAAAACAATTAATTATTTCTAAGTCTGATTGAATGAAAAGAGGAGCTCTGTTTCGAGTGAGTGAAAATTTCTGTCAATCGTAAAGAATGCCTCTCTTTTAGTAATAATGGTTTTATTCTATATTGGTTTGAAAGTTTTATATTTCAGAATAATGTTTCAAACATGTTTCATAACGTTCGGTTATTTCATTCTAATTTCCTCTAAAAATCACACATTTTCTCGTCAAGAAATTCTTCGATTTGAAGTGTACATTCCTACCTGCCTGATTTGAAATTAGAATTTTCACAACGCCCTTCATCGTATACTATGGATAAGTTGGAAAATTTGAAGATTTAATGACATAAAAATCTTTTTCCCGATGTTTCAGTTTTTCACCACGTGCGGGAAGAGAGACCATCCGGACAAGTGCCTGGACTTCCTGGTTTCAGGTTTTTTGTAGCTCTACCTGAAGACATTCCTGGTGTTCACACCAAGTTGCGTGGTCATGCACTACTTCCAGTACTGACTCCAATAAGAGTAATAGCAAGTAGAAATTTCATCTATGCATGGGAGAAAGATGAAATTATACGTCTAATATTTGATTCTGAAGGCAAAGTAAGGGTCATAAGTACACTAACCGGAAAGATGGAGCCAATGACGCCTGCACACCATGAGATGGTACGTCCATTGGTAGATTTGATGAGAGCAAGGACAGCTGATCTGATTAGGGAAATAGAAATTCTGGAAGCAAATGCAGCTGCTAAACTTCGGAACATAAATCATCTAGTCCAAAACAGAGGCAACAGCAATTAATTTTTGGAGTCATCAGGAATGTTTTTCTGTAGTTTTCCTCTCCCTTGGCCGAAAGTCCATGAAAACGCGGGCACTTCTATAAAAAAAATCCGGCTGCAGATGGTGAGAGGTATTTAGTAAGGATGTATTTTTTTAATGTGATCTCCGAGAATACATATATGTGTGAATAAAGAAGTAATAAAAAAGCCGACGTCTTTTGTTCTCAATGTTATAGTTGAGTATAATGGTACATTAATGACTTATTGTTTTCGCATCCTGAATTTGAAAAATTAGACCCGTCGAGGAATGGGATTACCACTGCGTACCAAAATTTCTGATAGTATTTTTCATCATGTATAGGTTTGGTGCACCGGGTTTGCTCACTGCTCCTCTGGTGGCGACCTGCACAATTTTTGTAATTTATTGCGGTTCCGTTGGCTCTACTACTGTGTGCTGACAAACGCAGTTTTGACGTGTGACAGTTCTCATAAAGACATACATCTGTGATGACTAAAATCGATCGAATTAGTTTTTCGAAAGATGTAAATTTATTCAGAAGTAGTCCAAAGCATAAAGTATCTTCTCTTAAAAGGCAAGGATGTACGACTGTTGCAATATGATGATTTGTGAGTTGAAATCTAGTTACACAGATGAGTATGGTTTTGTAGTTTGCTTTACACTTTAACTATGATTCAAGAATAAACAAGGCTAAAAATCAATTAATTTTCATTAAATGAAATAAATTGGCCAAAAGTGGAACATATTTAATCATCAAATTTGAAATTTTGGAAACTGAGATTAAGCTCAACCCAAAAGTACTTGCACATCAAGTTTCTCTGTTCGACATGTTCCGTAGATGATCCCCGGTTATTTTGAGCCATAAAAGCAAAGAATCGTAGTTTTCATTTTTGAGAAAAACGATTTATTTTGTTTTCCATCAAGTAAAATCTCATTTTTGCCAAAAACGACGCAAAATGTGAATATGCAGTTTATGATTCAAAACTGTTACCCTTCCTTAAATCTATGAAGTTATACAAAAAACACCAAAGAAGCTAAGTGAGGTATACAGAAAAAAATATTAAGAAAGAAAAACAAGAAGCTCAAAAGCAATCGAATCCTTGAGAGATTATTCGAGGCGTTTCATAAAAAATGCAGTATTTTCATGTTGAGTTGTAATGTTGAGCAAAAACCGGAGCATCGACCATATTTTTAGTTCCAAATTTTCTATTATCTTTGTTCTAACAATTTATTCACGTGATTTATTTATAATAATACTACAAATAAATTTTCCTTCAAATCCCTAAATTATTATTTTTACCAGTATCGTCAGTTCGTTCTCAACAATATTTGGAACTAGGTCAAGGATAAATATCGATGGTTCTGCTATAAATTTGCTTTTGTGTACAAATTTCATTCTTAGCGATTATTTTATTTGATTTACTATCAGAAATATATAAGAGAAACAAGTATTAGAAAATTAGTGAGTTTTCCCTTTCTTCTCTTTTCGTACGCAATTAAACTGGAAAGTGAAATTTTTTTTAAATAATCGATAGTATTGACAAATTGAAATTTGAATTTTTTTTGAAATTATTAAGCTTTTTCGGGTTTCACTTGTGTACGAAACTATGAATGTTGCCGACATGTCGTGAACATTGCAGTTCACTTCTTCAGGGCTGACCTGAAACTGAAGTTTCAGGTTATGTTGTTTTATACATGTATTCTCTACGATGCCTGTGATTGGCCAGAACGCCTCATGGTGAGGACTGGTCGAACTTGATTGGCCAATCAATTTTTCTAGCCAGTGCTGATTATGTGAATTGTTTCAGCCTGACTTTACTCTCATGTTCCTTTACACGTTGGCTCACAGCCCTCCCGGTTTTTCCAATATAGACTTTGCCACACAAGCAAGGGATGTTATATACTCCAGGATCACTGAAAGGTGCATTTTCTTCAGTAGGTTGTGTTGGGTTATTTTTTTGAGTGTATTCCCTTATTGCTGATTCGCATTCAACCCAAATACATCCTAGTAAGTTTCGACTTGGTATCTATCTTTACGAAAGTACCAATCTATGATACGATCGATATTATTAAATCCTTTGCAAACTTCTCCTCCAATATCACACCTTTGATAGAACACTGTCTCACTAATTCCTACTTCTGTTTCAATAACCAATTCTGCGAACAAACCTCAGGAGCAGCAATGGGATCTCCAATCTTACCTGTGATAGCCAACATCTTCATGGAAAATCTAGAAACTAAAATCTACAACAAATCCAAGCTTTAACTGGAATTTTGGTGCCGTTAGGTTGATGACACTTTTATCACCTGGACACATGGACTGGATGAACTACATGAGTTCTTCAATTTCATCAATCAGTTACATCGTAATATCAAGTTCACCATGTTAATTGAAAAAAACGGAAAATTGCCTTTCTTGGACGTGCTAGTTCACAAAAGATCTGATACATTAGTTCATGAACTTTACAGAAAACCTACCCATACAAACAGATACCTGCATGCCTTCTCCCACCACCACCCATCTCAAAAACAATCAGTCATCAATTCCCTTGTATACAGAGCTGTCTACATACAGATAAAGATAACTTACAACAGTAACTACAAAATGTTAAACAAATCCTAAGAAAGAAACAGTACACAAACCAGCAACATAATAAAGCAATAAGAAAATACACTGAAAAAACAAATCAATACAACCTACTAAAGAAAGAGAGAGAACGACCACCACCCTACCCTGCATTCAAGGTATTACAGAAGGAATAGGAAGAATTCTCAACAAACGCAACATTCAAACTATATTGAAGCCACCTGCGAGAATAGGACAGCTTCTAAACAACCTTAAAAATAAAGAGGCACCTTTCAGTGATCCGGGAGTACATAAAATCTCTTGTTCTTGTGCCAAAGTCTATATTGGAGAAACTGGGAGGGCTGTGATCCAACGTGTAAAGGAACATGAAAGTTAAGTCAGACTGAAACATTTCACGCAATCAGCACTAGCTGAGCATCATATCGGAATATGACATAGCATCTTATTTGACAAAACAACCATCATTGCAGAAAAGTAGAATATTTTTCCAAGAAAACATAGAGAAACAATCGTAATCTTAAAACAACCTAATAACATCAATAGGGACAATGGATATAATACCAAACCGATTTTGCTTTCCATCCTTCCGGGTTTTTTGAAAAAGACTAGATTGGCCAATCAAGTTCGACCAGTTCCCAACATGGGGTGCTTTGGCCAATCACAGGCATCGTAGAGAATGCATATATAAGAACAGCATAACCCGAAACTATGGTTTCAGGTCAGCCGAGAAAAAGTGAACTTAAACGTTCACGAAACGTCGGCAACACTCATAGTTTCGCACACGATTGACACCCGAAAAAGCTTCAAAATTTCGAGAAAAAAAAATCAAATTTTAATTTATCATAAGGAATCATCGTGAAAGCATTTAATCTAATAATTATTGGAATTCATCAAATTCGCAGATAATTTCAAGTTGAATCAATTTGAATGAAAACATTTCTTGTATCTCGCACAGGTTTTTGCAAAATCACATTTCTTTTGTTTCTTAAAATTTTTCGCGATCAAAACAAGAAACTATATACGCCTGATAAAAAAGGGTCTATAAAAAAAATGTACAGATCAAAGAAAGAAGAATAATGTATATTATAATACGAGGCTTGGATTCGGAAATTATTTACACTAACCAGCAATATAAATTTTTAAAAATTGCTCATGTGAAGAGTTATACAGTGATATTTCTTCTATATAAAAACGCATGATATTCGTTTTGGTTTATCGATTTGTTATTAATATTAAAATTATTTTTGCATATGTTTGAACACTTGAACAATCGATATTAAATCGATTAGAGGTAATATTTATTCTAAAAACAAATTTTTCAGTAAGGAGAAGCCCAAGAATGATATTCTACTTACAAAATTTCTTATCAACGTTTGGAATATTTTTTCTTGTAATCCTCAATATATTTTGTTGGCAGTACTTCATCTGACATTGATTTATGAAGTTCAAATTTTTTGTTCAAAGAATGTTCGTGATAACAAATTAACGCATGCGGCGGATCTCGTAATTTTGTAGAATATCACGAATAAATATTACGTTATTGCTGAGTGAAATGAAAATGTTTGCAAGGCTAAAAATAACAATTCGATGCTTCCTTTCATTCTTTATCTAAAATTTTGTATCATCACTCAGCAAGCATGTGATATATATTCATGTCTTGGTCCAGATTTGAAGAGTAGGAGTTGATCTTGCGGAAAAGAAATCGACCAATTTTTGCAAAAATTTCATACAGTTTTCCATGTCTTGAACTCAAGATTTCAAAAATTAGGATTATGAGTCGGAACTTTCTAAACTTTTGGATGATTTTCCTCTGAAAATCGTACACTCAGATTTTACAGATATTCGACCTTGACGTAAAGCATGCATTTTAAAACAGTTTATACATACTATTTCAAAAACAGTATAATAATGATGACTGTTGTCGTTTAATTTTCAGGCAACATAAATTGATAATTTCACATGAGTTTATACATTAAATAACAAAATGAGCGCATTTTTTTTTGTCAAGAAATTTGATGAAATCGAGAACACCATTTAGTCTCAGATTTGTTCGAAAAATGTATTCGTACTGAAAAAAATTTTTCAAAATCTTCGTAGTACAAAAATACTGGTGGAATGAAATATATGTGTGATTATTGCTATTACAGTTATTCTTTGAAGTGTTCCCAAAATTCGAATGACCTATTCTAGAACCCATTTTTTTGGCTACTAATCATTCTTTGCACCCCGAAGAATGCTTTCTGTGCCGCGCCCTCGAGCATTCAGTCTACCGCTGGACACTGATATTGATCAATTATATTTTATATGAAAAAATGAATACAGTATATATTCATCATAACGAGGCTAATAGATTTGGCTGCAGTGATTCGCAAAAATTAAAAATTAAAATTTTGTATGATAAAATATACAAAAAAGAGTTTATACCATTGAAGATATAATATCATAATTAATAGCACTATAGAATATTATTGGTTTTTTATGCTTGAAATATTGTGCTCGATTATTATTGAAGCATCGTAGGAACAATTTTTTTCATTTAAATTTGTGTCGTTTGTTGAGCTGTGATGCTCTTTGTCGAAATTGTCACATATAAGATTTTACCCATCATCTAGGTATCTTTTCTCAAACGTTGCAACATCTTGGCAGAATATTTCTCTTGTTCGTTACTGACTGTCCTGTAATACCTTAGATTTGTGATCACTTTAAAAATTTCTAATCACATTTTTGATAGACCATCAGGTTTCTCTGTCAACATCACTCAAGCATTTGTCCAATTCAGAATTAACCACAAGTTCACAAATTTGGGGCTCTACTAGAGGATTGGAAGCAACATTTCTTTGTTACCGTTTAGAAGACTCGCGTCCGGACCACACTTTGACGATATAATGTTTGTCCTCATCATGACTCTCCAAGTCACACAAAAAATAATACTGTTGTGTGTATCTCGTTTGCAGCCCTGTGATAATAGCAAGTTTTTCTAACTGAGTGCAAATAGACCATGTGTGAGAGATGTAATTTTTTTGAGACATATCATTTTTATTAGTAGGACCCTTCCAAATGTAAAGCATGGGCTAAAGTTGTGAATGGAAACTTAAGGTCATAATGAAAATATTGGAAGTATAAAAAATTGTTTTTGATGTTGCATCTCATTTCGAACTTCCGATCTATTTGGTAGAAGCGAAGTAATTTTCTTTTAAATTGTATAAGAAGGTCAATTTATTTTTAGAGAATATGATAATGGGCCTCGCTTACATTATTTTCTAGGCAAATATTAGAGAAAAATTGACCATATGATGCTTCAGCCAGCATTTAGCACAAGTTTTTGAAAATCAAAACAGGGGCGCAGATTCTTCATGATATTTTAAGAACGGTTTATCAGAATTTAGATATCCTCTTAGATTATTGCTGAGCAGGGCTCCTACAAGCAATAAAAACAATATATACGGGTAGTAAAGCAAGTGTAAGGGTAAATGGGAAACTGAGTGACTGGTTCGATATTATGCAAGGCGTGAAACAAGGATGCGTTATGTCCTCGTGGCTACTTATCATATTCATGGATAAGTGTCTAAGAACTGCCCTCTTCGACGAAAAAGGTATAGATCTCGAAACCGTCAAAGTACGTGGGTTGGCTTCCGCAGATGACAAGATTGTTATGGCAGAATCAGTCGAAGACTTGCAAAGAATGTTGAATAAACTTATCACGAGCATGAAGAACATGGACCTCAAAATTAACGTGAATAAAACGAAAGTCATGGTTTTTGAGGGAAAAAGTGAGAAAACAATATGCAACATTGTTCTAAATGATGTGAGATTAGAACAAGTTGACAAGTACGTATATCTAGGTAATCTATTCACTAGCGACGGAAAAATAGATGGGGAATTAGATAGGCGCATAAATAAGGGTAAGCAGGTTATCGGTAGAGCAGGGTCCATCCTCACAAATAAAAACATATCAAAAAAAGCTAAAATGGCCATACATAATTCCATATTCGTACCAACTATACTATACGGTAGCGAGGCATGGACCTGTCAAGAAAAGGACAGGAGTAAAATCAACGCGATCGGCATGAAACCTCTGCGCATAACATGCGGAAAAACACTGATGGACAAAGTCCGAAACGAGATAATCCTCAAAGAATGTGGTACAGGAGAGACGCTAGTTGACGTATGGGAAAGAAATCAGTTAAGATGGTTCGGACATCTTGAACGAATGAAAGATGAACGACTGACGAAGCAAGTATGGGGTAAAATTTCCCAAGTGTCCCCGCCTAAAATTTTGTTGTCGCCTATCTTATTCAAACTCCGCTAGATTGTAGTGCTAGTGGACCTCTTTATATTCTGTAAAGGGGGCGCACCTAGTATAACGGGTTGTCAAGATACAGGGGCCCGAATTTTCGACGATTCACCCCGACTGCTAACCTTCAATTGTACATAACTCCTGTTACAGTTATCCAATTTAACTTTTTTTTGCGGGTTTTAGAAAGGTATTTTAACAAGGTTTAGAACAAGAATAACCAATGAACAATAAAAAAATTATTTCACCTTGATTTTTCATTTTAAAAAACATTCTTGTGATTTTCTCCCAATGCGGCATTTTTAATATTTTTTTAGTTAGGCTAGAAAAAAAGCTTGATTTTTTCTTTTGAAAAAACCCCCAGAACTAAAATGTGATGGAAAGTATTGGTTGAGTTGTAGAAGGTCACAAGAGCGCGGGTGCCCCGCGCCGATGAGCCACGGCGCTACTAGGCGTGCTGTAGTGACTCAGTTGTTTTAATAATTGATAAACATGATTTTTCAGTTAACATGTAACGAATATTTCATTTTATCCTTACTTTCATGTAGCTGGAGAACGATTTACATATTTTCTTAATTAAAATTTTCAAATGGTTCCATTGTAGGAAAACGATAGTTAATAATAAAATCATTAACGATTTTGTTGGATGGTTCTGCTTATCTGTTACATTTCGAGATGGTTTTTAATAAGTCGTCTTGTATGCCACGTTTTGGTGAGTTTTTTTAGTGTTAATCTCTTTGCCTTTAACAATTTTTGACGTGATTCTCCTTGCCTTTCACATTTCGGGGTGCTTTTTTATGTGAGTCCCCTTGCCTCTCACGTTTTGGGGTGCTTTTTATGTGATTCCCTTGCCTCTCACGTTTTGGGGTGCTTTTTGGTGTGAGTCCCCTTGCCTCTCACTGTGTTACTTAAAAAGTGATTTTTTGTTCAGCTTAACGTTCACTTTGATCTTCTCTTCGCGATCTCTTTGCGATTTTTCTCTTCGGGAAAATGTCATACTGTGATAGTATTTTTGTGTGCTTGGCACATTCTTTGCAGAGTCGAATCGAGTTTTAAGGTTTTCAGCAGTGGCGGCATGATTTTCTTTGGAAATGAAAAATATTACCGTTTCAGGCAAGTTTTTTAGCCCATTGATATAGAGCATCAGCAGTCAAAATCTGATTCTGAGACGATGCCTGGAGACTGGCACGTGCAGCGAGTCTTTTCAAATTGCCCCCAATTCCATCACATGGTCCTTTTCCATGTGCAGTCGCGTGAAAGTGTCATTCCGTCTGAATACCGAAGTCTGCTTCATGATATAGCAGATTTGCAAAATTGTACTTATTTTCAAAATGTTGTGCTGCACCATCGATAGAGTGAATAATTTTTTTTGTTTTGAAATTATTTTTTAGGTATTTGTTTATAACTTGCTGAAATTCGTAAACAGATATTGTTTCGTGATTTAGGTTGTCGGATAAAAGAGCTAGATTGCGATGTTTTAATTCATTACCCTCTTTGTAATAGATGACAGTTGTATAGATCGTGACCTGATTTTTGTTACTTGTAAGCAGAAACATAATTTTTATCAATTATTAAAACAACTGAGTCACTACAGCACGCCTAGTAGCGCCGTGGCTCATCGGCGCGGGGCACCCGCGCTCTTGTGACCTTCTACAACTCAACCAATACTTTCCATCTCATTTTAGTTCTGGGAAGTTTTTCAAGAGAAAAAATCAAGCTTTTTTTCTAGCCTAACTAAAAAAATATTAAAAATGCCGCATTGGGAGAAAATCACAAGAATGTTTTTTAAAATGAAAAATCAAGGTGAAATAATTTTTTTATTGTTCATTGGTTATTTTTGTTGTAAACCTTGTTAAAATACCTTTCTAAAACCCGCATAAAAAAGTTAAATTGGATAACTGTAACAGGAGTTATGTACAATTGAAGGTTAGCAGTCGGGGTGAATCGTCGAAAATTCGGGCCCCTGTATCTTGACAACCCGTTATACTAGGTGCGCCCCCTTTACAGAATATAAAGAGGTCCACTAGCACTACAATCTAGCGGAGTTTGAATAAGATAGGCGACAACAAAATTTTAGGCGGGGACACTTGGGAAATTTTACCCCGTATATAAAGGTAAAGTAAATGGCAGAATGCCCAGAGGTAGACCGCCAAAAGAATGGTTAGAATCTGTAAATGAGACATTAATCCGAAGAGACATAAGAAGTCATAGGAACAGAAGAGCTTGCATGAAGAAATGCATGGACGTAAAGGAAGCTAGAGTAGTATGCCAGGACAGAAAAGTGTGGCGACAAATAGTTTATGAACAGAGTGACAATAGAGTGAATGATGCCTGAAACAAAGATCTTGGATACTAATGGGCCCAAGTGGGGAACCATACATAACAATTTCGTGAGGCTCCTCACTTGAGGTGATCGCTAGAGAGATTTATCAGCAACCTGGGTCGGAGCAGTGTTGCGGAGTGAACGTGTCATTTGAATGAATAACACGAAAACTCCAGATCAATCTAAAATATCTATACCTAACACATATACCTATATACCTATCTACCTTATACTATATAACGACCTACTTTACACCTATATACCTATCCCACTACTTTTCCAACAGAGCAAGTCACGCCTACCCCGAAAGGAAAATGGCTTAATGGTATAATAATAATAATACGAAAAATCGAACATTGAAATTTTTACGTTCAAAAACATTACGAAGTCCTGAAAAATAGAAGTGAAGAATATCAACGAAAACATAAAGGTAAAATTTCACGTTTAATCGATTCAATAAATTCTGCTGTAGCTGTACGCAAAGAAAAATCAAATTTTCTTCAAACATACAAAAAACTGAAATTTATTAAATATTTATTCTTATTACGAATTTTTAAAGTATTGCAGTAGAACGGAGTACTGCACATTCTTAGCTAAAGTTTGCTGATAATATATACTGAAGAATTTGTTATAGACGAGAAGAAAAATTGAAGAGCAATTTTGCTCTTCTGAAAGATGCCCAGAATCGTTTAAACTACTGCTATTATTATAAATTTTTGAAAAATAGCACTGGAAAATGATTCCATGCTTACCCAGTTGAGACTATTGCTCCGGCAATTACATAAAAGTTTAAAATCGATAGTTCTCTTGAGAAAATGGATTTGCGATTTCTTTTCGAACTTGAACTTGACGGCGTTTTTCTACTGCAATTCTTGACCTGATTTTCGAAAGATACTTGATGATGTGTGACAAATTGTAATAAGGAGTGTAATATCTGCAGGATATGATCAACTTCGTTCACTATTTTAGTTGTATTTTGTTCTGCAATTAAAAAGATATAAAGGATGAAAATAATCATTTCTCCTTGAGCAATAAGCTATTTTTCTTTTTATATACAATTTTTAAGAATGAGTAAAGGACATAACAAGAAAATTAAATAAAAAAGTAACACACAATTAAAATATGTTTAATTTTGCAACGTCAAATTCCAAAATAAGATAATCGGATTCTAAAGGCTTCGACGATTCCAGGTATACGCATTTGTATGAAAAATGTTTACATTGACAAGAAATGTTGCTTATAAGGAACCTACGAAATTTTCAACATTTTCAAGCCGATTAGTTTTCCCAGGAATCGAGAATGTTTGGAAACTCAAAATGCACTATAGCGATACAATCCATTCTCCGGATTTCGACTCTTAATTCAGATGGCTCTTTTATTTTTTAGTTTTTTTTTGTAACTCGTAGGAATATTTGAGAGTATTTAATTATTGATATGTCTTTTTGCCATCGGCCCCCATCCCTTCCTGTTCACCAATTGTCGCAGTTTCTGGAAAGTAGCCGTTCTCGCTTCTGCAGCAAAAATAACTTGATGAAATTTGAACATCTGAAAAAAAAGCTCCTTCCCACCTATCCATCTTGCAAATAATGAAATAAATCAGACAGCCGAATGAGATATCTGCTCGTATATATGTTGAAATATCTCGTAGAATATTCATCAGTTACATAGCAGTCACGAATTATCCTGTCAATCAGTTTTCTCTAGCTCAAAAAAATGAGGGCTCTTGGTGCTCTGGTGTTCACTTCAGCAGTTTTTGTTAATACTATTGGTAAATATATAATATTGACGTAGTCATAGGTGTCATTTACGGCGTTTATTCTGAGAGCTGCTGTCATTTTTACAAATGGCAATCACTCCCAGTTGTTAACCCTGTCCAAGATTTGCAATTATTTTTTTGTAAGAAAAATAATTCTTAACTTTGAGGTATTTTCGAAACCCCTGAATAACACGCTTTCAACAGCTTCTTTATATAATATCAATATAACTGCAAGGTTTACTCACGTAAAAGTCTTTGTCCCGATGTTTCAGTTTGTACCCGTGTACGGGAGGGGAAACCATCCGGAGAAGTGCCAGAACTTCCTGGTTTCAGGTTTTTCGTAGCTTTACCAGAAGATATTCCTGGTGTTTACACCAAGATACGCAATCGTTCATTACTTCCAGTTTTGGGTCCAATGACTGTGATAGCAAGGGGTAATTTTATCTACGCATGGCATGAAAATAATGTCATGCGTTTAATATTTGATTCTGAAGGCGAAATTGTCGTAGTAAATACACGAACGGGGATGATAGAGCCAATGACGGCTGAACATGCTCAGAATGTAAGTCCAATAATAGATTTGTCTCGTGCAAGAACAGCTGCTATGCATTGGGGTAGAAAGAAGCCAATGCAATAAAGAGTTGGTCACAATGTATTTTAAAGTCATAAAAAATATATAACCTAAATGAAACTTTGTTTTACCGAGGGTACCATTAACACAGCGGTTCTGAACTTGTCTAGTCGCAGTAATGGGCTGGGTCCAGAAATGGTTTCCTGCAGTTTCCCTCTCCCTTCGCCAAAATTTTCAGCAAATGCGAGTGCTGCTATTAAAAACCCAACTTCAGACGGTTCTGAATACTTATTAAGGATGACTTTTCTAGGCGTCAATATTCAAAATCATGTATATGTGAGTAATAAAATTAATAATAATTAAAAATGCAGTTTATTATTTTTCTCAATGTTACACAGTGGTTTCTAATGGTTATTATATCTTATTATATGTTTCGGTGTGTAAAACGTATAATTGAATTCAAAGTTTTGAAATTATAAATAGCTTGGTTGCTGTGTCACTTAGAGAAAGAGTTAAAAAAACTATAACATAAGATATAGTTTGTTGAAACTGAATAATTTTTGCTGTAAAAAGATTCTTTTCAAGCCAAATGAAAATCTGCTTAGCATTGAATTTGAGAGGAAATTCCATTTATGTCAAAGAACATCCTTCTAACACAATCGCTAATTGTTTTTCTCTTATTGTCAATTTGCGAAAAGCTACAACTTTCTTCAAAAAAACATTTAGTCTAGTCTTGAGGTATGTTCAAAGGGGAAAAAAGGTGTGAAATCAAAAAATAAAACCAAGTACTATGAGTAGAAATTTTGCACACTAAAGTATTTTTTTATCAAAGGAATGAGTAATAATAAAATAAATTACTCCTTTGCAAACTGTCTCATTAAATTGCAAGATTTCGAGATATAAATAGGTACAATTTTGGCATGACGTATTTCCACAATGCTGCATGGTGATGAAATTTTTATATTCCTAACACTGTGCGACATGTGAAGCTAATATAACTGATGTCGTAATAGTATATTGCATTACAAGGGGCGAAGCCCCCCGATTGAAAAAAAAACCAAATCATAAGTTAAAATTATGATAAGATTACGATCAGATTAAATTAAATAAGTTTAACTAACAAATTTTTTCATATAAAAAGAAGGAATTTAGAATCAAGATAAATGTATACCTGTTTATTTTAGCAACTTTATTTTAAAGAGAACACTTCGGAAGTATAACATTTTGAACTAATTCAAATTTTCCCGCAACTTTGACTTGAGCAACTATAGCGCACCTAGCGGCGGAGAGGCTACCGGCTTTTATAACCTTATTTCTGAATACTGTCACGCGTTTGTTCGGTTTTCTTCAATAGTTAAATCAATGTGATATTATCGAAAATAGAGAAAATGTCAGATTCGGACGAAAGTGAAGTTTTTCAGTGTACGCCTCCTATTTCTGCACGGTAAGTCGCGAGACGAGCGCGCTACAGTTGTCGCTGAAAACATCGGCCTATTTCCGTCCTTATCTAACTATCTTCCTTTCACTTATTGTGAAAATGTGGAATGCTTACGAAAAGAGGCCTTTTCGTAAGCATTCCTCATTTCGTACATTCTTTATTCGCATCGTTCGAAATGCGCCACATTACACACAGATCATAAGTACGAAAACACGCCATTTTCATGATAGTGTTGTAAAAAGTACATTACGTCACTTCTTTTTCTGTAAATATATTCCATATTTGTATGATATTTGTGACGGGAACAAATAGATTGATGGAATACACACATCTGAGAAAAATAACCTTCTTCCCAACTTACCAATCTGGTTCTCCGTAGTTTGAAAAAATGAGGGTCGTTGGTACTTTGATGTTTGCTTTAGTGGTTCTCTTTAATTGTAGCCTAATTCAAATTTACATTTTGTTCCTATGAAAAATTGCTCAAAATAATATCTCTTTTCCTCCTAAAGCACCAGTTCCAGTGCTGTTTAATACTGGGCTTCTTACACGTATATAAGAAATTATTTTTTCATGAATAATTATTGACAAATCTTTAGCAAGTATGCAATATACTACTTTTTGAAATCAAAATTACAACAATGGGTAGAATTTGGGTATTTGATTGAGGAATTATTAATAATTCTTGAAAAAAATATCCTGGGCGGTGAATGAAAATAAATCTAAAAAAATAGGCTGCCTTTTGGTATTCCTATTTTCAAATTTGTCAGTAATCAATAATTAATTAAAAACAAAAGCCCAAGTTGATATTTTTTTTATCGATATATCATATAATCAATTTGAATTTGTTATGAGAATTCATTGTAAATATCCGTAGGAAAAAATGTAGATAATATGTGGCAATATTTGTTCCTCTAAATATCCTAAATAGACTTTCTTTGCTCCTGAAATGAGGCTTAAAATGTCTTACAGTGTATGTGAATTCTGATTCTAAATGTAACAAACAGAAAGAAGATAAACATGTTTTCACTACGTCTAATGCATACAGTCTTATTTTAAGTCTTGAATTGAAGAAAAAATATGTTGAAAAACATAAATTACTTCTTAAATTTAACCCCATAAGCCTCTTCAACAGGATCCAAAAAAACCCGTAAGTAACCAATTTGGTTTTACGAGATTTTAGCTCTAACTTTCACTTTGTTGCAATGAGAAATATAACTTTATGCTTATTTTGTATGTATGTTCAAAGTAATCTAAGTTGAGAAATCAAGGAATGAACATTGTACGGAAATGTTGAGAGACACAAAATTAATTTTTTTTTCTTAATATAGGATTGTAGAGAATGACGAGACGGAACTTTTTTCTATTTTCTATTTTTTCCTCAGATAAATATTTTCAATAATAATCATGATAAATTGAAAGAATGTATTCCCCAAATTCGAGCATTTTTTGTTTCAACTCATACAAATATTATTGAGAGTGTTTGAAATTTGATACACGCACGCATTATACTCTAGCAATGTCTACGAAATGAAAAAAGAGGTAAAACTGAAAATTGTTGAATAATATACAATTGCAAATAAAGACAGATTCGTAAACTCGTTTTTTTCTTCTTGACGAATGAATTACTTTTATTTTGTTCTGGATTCAAATGAATTTGACGGAACAGAGCATGAACATTGAGAAAAGAATCCAATGCGTATTCGGATCGACCGCTTTGATGGGACAACCTGGGAGACTGGGAGAATCTGCGTATCTTCTAGCGAGAAAAAGCAAGCCTATTTAATAAAGTAGAATATTACCGGTCTCGGCAATGGCAAAGTGATGGACTAGAAAATTATTATACGTACAAGAAGGGGAAAGTTGAATTAAGCTCCTGGAAGACTTTTAAATATTATCCGATTGGGCTTACAATTGCAGGACACCTTCTCTTATGTAGCCTCACAAAACTATTGTCTATTGTGTATGTGCGAAACACTGTTACACAATTTTATGCACATGTACATGAAAATTAATGTGATGATAGTTCAAATTCAAAATACGTAAATAGAAAAGGCTATTAATACGTACATTGAGAATTACTGAGTATAAGCGTATTTTCTAAAAGTGCACGAAAAATTTAGAACAATGTGAAAAATTGATTTTCAAACGTAGATATTGACGCGTGATATCTATATTTTTGGAATATTAGGCGTTTCGAGGTGCTAATGACAAAATGTTCTAATTGTTTAACAACATCATATGATACAAAATATCATCCATAAGAAAAGCTATTTGCTTAGGTCCTAGAACTATGTAGAGAGGTTGAAATCCAATTTAACTAACTTTACCCTACGGAGACATGATGATTGTACATTTTCAAGGCTCTGACTTTTAACACCTCAATCAGCAATCTATCAACGTAATACTGTTCCGCTTTATTCGGCAGAATTACCAATGCAATCCAGAATGCTGCAAGGGCTGCAAGATTCGCCGATGACCCAAAGCAATCAGATCTTAGATCTCTATACATTGGGCTCTCCGCTAAAAGACGAAATAGGTTCTCTTCCTCTGCTTGGTTGCAGATTGAGCAATGCTGACCGATCACAAATCCAAAACTAAGATTCCCTATGGAAATTTCACCTCTAGCCAATCCTATGAGATGAACCTGAGCAAAAAGTCTGATCCATTTTAAAGGAATCTCACATCCAAGTAATGTTCCCCATTCAACCAATACAGAGATAAAGGAGAACTTGAAGTGAGAAGTCTGTGCAAGCCTGTTTAAGTCCCAATTTTCAAGATGGGCCCTGAATAAAGTTGAAATGATCTCTTTATTGGACTGCAGATTGTCCCAGTCTAGTCCAGTCCTCAAGAGCGCCGCCTTACACAACGAGATCAGATGTTCAACCTGTAGGACCCAATTGGATGTATACGATGTCGCAACAAAGTCTGGAATAGCCTGGAGGCGCTTCAGACGTATTCTAGGTTAATCATATACTGCATATTTTCCAAACAATTTAGGGCCAACCTTAAGACGTTATGCGTAGTTGTGACTCGACCAAGCTCTAGCCTATGTGAGTACCCTTGAGTATGTGCAGGAAACGCCATGTCTGCATCGTTCACTTGATGAGGCTTAGAGTCCCTTTCGTGATAGATGCTTCGCACATTTGTCGTTCACTTGATGCAGTTTATAGTAACCTTGATGAAAAATAATGATTATTATCATTTTTGTCACAGGCTAGTAAGCGTGATGCTGTTCTAAATTTGGCAAGCCAAGTTACTTGCATGTGATAAGCTTAACAAATTTTGAATATTTTCAATCGCATTAACTATTCTAGGAATCTGAAAAGTATGTAGATTCCAACTATATTATGTCTTATTCACTAAATCCAATGTCAAACATTGTTCTAATTTTGCCATTTTTAGCTGCTTATTGATCAAATTTATCGACATATATTTACTAGACTACTGTTGCGAAACGCACAGATTAGGTGCAGGAATGAATTTTCAGGATTTTCACACGAAATTTTGACGCAATCTTCAGCTTTTTTTCCTCGTGAATATTAAAAATACATTCATCAAATCTATTTTACTGTAATATAAAGATATTAGTGATAAGTAACATTGAACATTTTTCATTTGTTATTTCATATATGTATATATATCATCTCCTCTTGCCTTCCTGGTCACCAATTGCGATACGTGGAGAAAATTTAACTAATAACGCAACGTGTGGTACATCATGTTCGTTTTTATGAAGAAAAAACTTCTGATAAAACGAAGGATCTCCAAAACCTATTCATCTTGCAGATAATAAAATAATTTAGAACGTCGAATGAGCCAGGGACTAGTATATGTATTGAAATATTTTGTATATTCAATTTTCAGGATTATAGTTTAAGCAAGATCTTCAACAGTCGATTCCTCCCATAACATGAAAGTGTTATTACAGAAAATTTGAACAGTCGTGTAATAGTTCTAGAACAAAGTTACGATGATTTTGGAACAATTTGTTTAGAACGCTATTGTAACCTTAACAAATCTATAGAGGTGTTACATCAGAGATATGCAAAAACGTTGTCCAACAAATGTAAAACAGCGCACTTTCAGCCTATACAAATATGCTTTGAAGATAAAAATTTATGGATGAGATGAATGAGATGGAAAAAAAACCTGCCCTTCCATTCTTGACCATACAGATATAGAAACCAGAGAAAATGATGGAAAATTCGTAAAAATATAATTTTGTATATGAGTTGTTCTTTCTTGCACGATTTTCCAAAATTAAAAGGTGTCGTATGAATTCGAATTAAGAAAAAAATAAATACATTTCCCTGTAAGCATTAACGTGAAAACGTAATCAAATCTTCATATAATGTTATGTTGATCTGCTGCCGTATATTCACGAATAAGATGACTAAAATCCAAAAAGAAAGCTATAATTGTAATGTCAGTTTTAAGTTCTTTAAGCAGATCGGAATTAATGTCAGCTGACACTTCTAATCAAATACTGATGCCTGATTCGTTAAGAGATTACATAGATTCCATTAGATAGATATTTTGGATTGATAGATAGATTGTTAGATTTAGGTTCCATTAGATTAGATAGATTACATTCATCTGTACTATTACGATTGTTGAAAGGGATATTGAATTGAAAATTAGTTCCATCGTGCATGCTATAGTTGCTGCAAATTGTAATTCAATTTTTGAATGATATTTTATGATGCTTCGTATTTTATAACAAGGAGTGTGGTGACTGCGGAATATAATAAAATTTGTGTAAAATGAAAGAAATATTTTGTTTCATCTATAAGATCTATTTGGTTGGATAAGTAGTTTTCGACGACTCGTCAAAGCTTAAAATGCTAAAATAGAACCCTAAAATTCGTTTTTTTTTCAATGTATGGATTCACGGTTTCACCCACTTGAGTATACTTAAATTTAGAGTTGAGTTTGAATACATTATTCTTGAATGACTGATTGCAAAATCAAACATTTTTTACATTTATTCTCAATTCAAACTAGAATTCCGACGCGAAAATCATGGACTATGGATGCCACTTTTAGGTTTTTCTGCAACTATCAGATATAAATGTATTAAATCTGTGTTGTTATAATATGAAAAGAATTGAAATGAGTAACATAGAAAATTATTTGACTATTATTTGATTTTTATGCCATCGCTTCCCCTTTAATAGGCTCGAATTGTCCCAGAGTCTGCTATTATAAGAAAAAAATAATTACTGCTATACAAACAGGCTCATTAATTTTTTTGTTTTTAAAACATTATTGCAATTTCATGTAAAGAATTTGAGAAATGTTCCGTGGCAAATTGTATATTATATATTATACTGATAAAGAAACGGATCGTACATTATTTTCGTTTTTTTTTTTTTTTTTAATACGAACATCTGATAAAAGAAGCTTCTCCACACCTCCCTATCTTCAAAATCCGGGAATGATTTAGATGGTCCAATAAGATAACGAATAGTATGTTCATTGAAATATTTGGTGGAATATTCATTAGTTACAGAAAGATCACGAATTTTCCTGACAATCAATTTCTCTGCTTCGAACAAATGAGGGCGGTTCATTGTCTAGTGTTTGCTCCAGCGCTTCTCGTTCATTTTGTTGGTAAATATATAATATTGTAATACATGTATTCTTCTAAATATTTTTCTAATTGGAGCCCAATTCGAACGTATATTCATTTCTTATTCAAAATTGTTCGAATTAAGTACTCTTCATCTCTCAATGTACCAGTTACAGGGCTAATTAATACTGGGATTCCTGTCCCTAGAAAATTATATTTATATGGTCCTTTTTTCAATTTGTAATAATTTATTCAGAAACTAAGAGCAAGCAACTAGAAGTTGAATTTGACATTTTCATTCAGGATTCATTAAAGGTTTTCAAAGAAAATCGACACCTCCATTCGAAATTCTAGGTTTCACTTTTTTTTTATTGATTTTTGAAGAAAAGTTTTTCGTCCCGTTTTCCCCTTGCACGGGGCGAAACATAAGGCTTTGTCAAATGAAAAATAAAATGTATTATGAACAGAATTAATTGAAAAAGACCCACTGTTCGATCGAAAAATCGTGATAAAACAAACATTCGCGAACTACGATTTCTGCATTTGGCAGAAATCGAAAGCAATGTGTGTTTACTACATCGCGAGTGGTGTCCCGTTTTGCCCCTGACCATTCTGCCCTCAAATTATTGTACTTCTTCCAATATGAGTCCTGAAAATCGCTATAATACTAACCATTAAAAACGTCTCAATTTAAAAGAAGGACTATTAAGCACAAAACAGAATGGTGCTAAGGCGATATTAATCAAACAAACAATTATACTACTCAGGTGTAATTGAAAATCAATCAAAATTATAACTGTGTACGAGAACGATTCATGCGTCTCATAACTTATGAAATAACAACAAAATTGTAACAAATGGACATGCGAAATCTCGGGAACGACTCAAAAACAAAGTTCCTACAATTTGCAGTAGATGACGTCACACCACTGTGGTGCCTTTGTCCCGTTTTGCTCCTGTCGACATTTTGCTCCATGTTCCCCTATTGAGTTGAATTATTCCTTAAACCTTCCCTAAGAGGTGACCAACTACACTCTTCAAAAACCATACACACTCTATTTTGTGCCGGTGTTATGAATCTTTGCCTAAAACTTCAGTTAAAAGTTAAAAGCTTTTAACAGAAAAATAGTGTAATACAACTAATAATTAGTGGGAGTTTTCACTAAGAAAATAGTGGTGGGGTTTCCAGTAATAATAATTTTGAATAATATTGGTTTATAATCCGAATTTTTAAGAGAAAATGGTTTGAACAAGTTTTTTATCCGTTGGTGCCTTCCACACCATTTTGCAGCTCCAGTTTTAAATCATGATTTTGATTGATAAATGTTTACGAAACAATTACTGAAAATTTCATCCCAGAAAATTCGAAAAATCGTCTAATAGTTCTGAAATAACGCTTCGCTAATAGCGTTAGTTGAGATTTAGATTTATTCACATGAATATCTTGGTTTAAATGTTTCAGTTTGCCTCCGCGTGCGAGAGGGGGCCCCATCCGGAGTATTGCGTGAACTTGCTGATTTCAGGTTTTTTGTAGCCCAAGCAGAAGACATTCGTGGTGTTCACACCAGGCTGCCCAATCATTCCTTACTACCAGTCTTGGGTCCTATAACTGTGATAGCAAGGGGTAATTATATCTATGGATGGCAGGAAGATCGTGTTATACATCTAATATATGATTCTGAAGGCCATCTAATAGTAGTAAATATACAAACCGGAAATATAAGGCCAATGTCTTCTCAATTTGCAGAACAAGCAAGACCATTACTAGAGTTGAATCATGTGGCAACAGGTGCTTTGTCTTATAGCAGAAGCTATACAGTTCAAAACAGGGTTGACCACAATTAATTTAAAATTCATCAAAAATATACAAATAAAATGTAATTTTGCTTCTACCGAGAGTGGTAGCTACATGGTAATTCTGAACTTGTCAAGTATCAGTAACGGGCTGCATTTGAAAGAGGTTTTCTGCAGTTTTCCTTCACCTTGGCCGAATTTCCAAGCAAGTGCGAGCGCTTTTATAAAAAATCCATCTGTAGACAGTTTCGGAATGTTATATAAGAATGGGTTTTCTAAGTGTGAATATTCAAAACTTCTTCAATATGAGTAATACGAATAATAATACTAAATAAGGCAATGTAATTTTGCGCAATATTATTTTTGTGTTGAATGGTCCATTCCGTCTTCTCAACATTCTAATACAACTACAGACGAAAATTTATATTTTTCAATTTGGATAATATACCATCGTAATTCAAATGGAATTATTAAATTGTAGCTTAGTTACGTTGTATAATTATTTTGTACTTAATCTTTTGATCAATTTAGAAGCCTTTCTCCCTTATTTCTGTTCTACAAAAAGATACACTTCTTGTGAAAAATTCTTCACTTTAAAACCATTACTTTAAAAATTATTTACTTTTTTCCGTTATTCAACTTGTACTCGCATCCACCTCGTACTGGTTTCCACTAAATTGACCTAGGTCTAAAGAAAATAACTTATCTTGAGAAAAATATTTTAATTTACATGTTGAATGAGTAAAAACATGTTGACATATGTGCTCAAATATTATTTGTGAACTTTTTTTTAATGTAAAAATGACAGTTTGTGGAAATGCCTAATTGCCTATATACCATAGCATTCACTTACTCATTCTGGATTAGTAGGATATTGATACTAGGGAAAATAATTACAAATTCGGAAAATTATTAATTTATATTTATATTTTGTATTGGAATTACATTTCATGCAACACATATGTGTGTTTATAAGATATATATGTGCTTACAAGATTTTTACATTCTCGTCTTAACGAGAAGGTAATGGTTTTATGTGAAAAATGACTTCCGCGGATTTCATCAAATGTCGACGTTTTGAGGCCCCCTGAAGCAGAGAAAAGTCTGATCGGATTAAATTGGGCTTAGGAACACAGTCTTAGGGGCCAAATGAAAAGATCATGTTTGCCAACCAGCTATTTTGGATTGAAATTTGAAGAGTTAGAGTATCTTCAAAATTTGTTAAATGAATTTCATGTTCTCAAATTGTGCAAAATTAATAATAAATGAATCAGGAAAATAAATGAATAAAATTGTTGCTGAATATTATCTCAATATTATAATCAAATTTTTATTTGAAACGGTGTTGCTTTGCTACGATGAATTCACGAATTAGATAGACAGAATGAATTTTTACACCTAGAATTCCAAACGAAATTCGAGGAATGAGCTTCTCGAAATAAAACTTTGATGGAAATGTTAGTTTCGAGTACTTTTAGCAGATAATAATCAATGTAGCCTGATATTTCGGAACAAGTACTTATTTCTGATTCATTGGGAGATTACATCATAAACCACAAATATCTACTCTTTGCTCCGACCATATCTCTTTATTGGACTGCAGAATAACCAAGTCAAGTTCAGTCCACAAGATCGCCGCCTTACACATCGAGATCAGATGTTCAACCCGTAGGACCCAATTAAATTTATGCGCTGTCGCAACAATGTCTGGGATAGATAGATATTAGTGACAAGTAACATTGAAGATTTTTTATATATTATTTCATATTTATGTCATCCCCTCTTGCATTCCCAGTCGTCAATTGCGACACGTGGAGCAAATTTAACTGATAACGCAACGTGTGATACATCAGGTTCGTTTTTATGGATACAAACATCTGATGAAGAAAGGATCTCCGTACCTAATTATCTTGCAAATAATCGAATAATTTAGAACGACGGATGAGCCAGGGACTAGTATGTATATTTAATTATTATGTATGCTAATTTGTCAGGATTATAGCTTAAGCAAGTTCTTCAACAGTTGATTCCTCCCATATCATTATACAACTCCAGTTTCAAGTAATGATTTGGGTTGGTAAGAGTTTTCAAAACACTTAGTGAAAGTTTCATCACAGAAAATTTCAACAATCCTGTAATATTTCTACAACAATGATACACTGATTTTTAAAGAATTGGTTTAAAACGCTATTGCAAATTCTACAAATCTATCAAAGTGTTTCATCAGAGATATGCGACAACGTTGTCTAACAAATATAAACCGCGCGTTTGCAGCTCCTACAAACTGGTTGCATCTCTGGTGAAAACTGAGTTATTGAAAGTGAAAAAGGAGGCGTGTCAATGAGGCCGGATGTTTGGCTAATCCGGGATTTTGTTCTCATTTGAAGTTATGGAGTTATGTTGGTCTGCTGCAATAAATTCACGAATAAGATGACTCAAATAAAAGTTTAAATATAGATAGATAAGGAAAACTTGACTAATGGATTTCACAAATAAAGATGTGATTGAAATGTCAGTTCGGAATTCTTTAAGCAGATCGGAATTAATGTCAGCTGACATTTCTAATCAAATACTGATGCCTGATCCGTTAAGAGATTACATCGTTAAACCATACATCTCTACCATTGAGATTGTTGGAAGGGATTTGAATTGAGAATTAGTTTCATCGTGCATTCTATAGTTGCTGAAATATAGTAATTCAATTTTTTAAGGATATATGATGATGCTTTCAAAATTATGACTAGAAGTGTGGTGACTGTGGAATATAATACAATTTGTTTAAAATTTAAAAAATATTTGGTTTGATCTATAAGGTCTATTTGGTTTGAGAAAACAGTTTTTGACAACTCGTTAAAGCTTGAAATGCTGAAATAGAACTCTAAAACTTGGTAATTTTCAATTGTAGGATTCACGGTTTTACCCACTGAAGTACATTTTAATTTAAAGTAAAGCACACCTATGGCCACGTCTCACAACCATGAGATGGGTGGTCACAGGGCATGACGAAATCACAACGACAGGCCGGCGAAACCCCCGCGTGTCTTGAGGACACGAACCGACCCAAGGATGACAGCTTTCTGGATCCATCTCGCAAGTGCCTTGGCATATTTTTGGCACGCGGGTATGGCTTCAAGGTTACGAACCAGTGATAGTGTCGCACCTCCAAGAGCACCTATCAGAAGGACAACTACTCGCATCGAATATTTTGGGTACAGTTGCTGCAGCTCTCTTTTAAGGTCTTGATATCTCTCCCTCCTCTTTTTCTTTCTCCTTTGCAGTGATGTTGAATTTGGACTGAGCCAAGAATTTGATCACGAATATAGTTCATTTCTCGAAGTCTTGGAGAACAATGCCAGGGCTCGAGTGCGTAACGGAGACTGCTGTCCGAAACTCATAGGTCCAGAAAATTTGACACTTCTCGTTTTGGACAATTGACTCTATATTCCTTGGATCATCCGGCAGGGCAAGGTCGCGAACCACACCGTAAGAGCGACAAAGATATATATATCGTACCCTCAAGGCCGCTTTATGTCTATAGATATACGTCGTTCCTGCATGTGTCGGACATCCCGATAGTATGTGTTCTAGGTACTTATAGCCTGTGCATAACTGGCTCTACACCTATCACTGGGAACTTCTTGACGTAATATGCGGTCACTGTATACTAAGGTGGAAATGACACCGTTCTGGCATGCGAAAATAAAACCCTCTGTACCTGAATTAAGTCCTGATGATTCGAGAAAAGAAAAAGTTTGCTCCTTCGACAAGGACTGTTTTTTTACATTTCTGTGAAAGTTTCCGTGCATATGCTTGTCGAGTAGCTGTTGGTGAAATTTTCCAACATCTGCTTTCTTTACTCCGGCTTTTGGACGTGAAGCATCTAGATGGAGTAAATGCACTTTCCTCACTTCTGATGATGAAATTCAAACCAAGGGTCTCGGCCGCTTGCTCCACAACTTTGTAAAGGAACGTTCGTTCGCCAATCATCTCGTGATTCCTGACCATCTTTAGGAGAGGATCTCTGCCATTCGCAATGCTGTAAGCTGTACTTAGAACAATTCGATTATGAAGACACTGGAGACTCAAAAGTCCGCGTCCGCCTTGACGGTGTGAAATGTATAATCGCGGACCTGACCAATTGATATGCAAGATTGTATGCATATATGCATGATCTTACGTGTGGTGACGTCGAGGGCCTCAAGCTCGTTCTTCGTTCATTGAACCACCACAAACGAGTTGAGTAGAACCGGGACGGCAAGCATGTTAGTCGCCGATACCTTGTTCAACGCCGACCGATTTGAAGACCAAATCTGTCGAAGAAGATGCTTGTATCTGCTATGGAGAGACTCCTTCACTGATGTTACGTCCCGAATGTGGCTTTGAGGAACGCTCAGGTATGTATAGGTCTCTCCAGTATTAATATGTCTAATAACACTTATATCAACAAGCTCAGAGTCTTTGGGAACGCCAGTAATCTTCACTTTTTCTCCAGATGAATTTTGGCACACTTTTCCAAACCAAAGTCCATCCCAATCTCGCCTGCGTTGTTCTTGACGATATTTAAAGCAGTTTGAAGTTTTCTTTTACCAGAGGCATAGATCTTCAGATCATCTATATAAAATAAATGCGTGACCTTATGCTTGCGCTGATTAGTGTCGCCACACAGGTATCCAGGAGAATTTCGTTGTGCGAGATATAGAGGCAGAAATGTGATGCGAAAAAGCAAAGGGCTTATAGTATCACCTTGAAAGACGCCCCTCTGGGAGGTGACGTTGTTCGTCTGCAGATGATAATTTGTAGATGCGACAGTAAATCTAGTTTTCCAGAGAGGCATCAATCTCTCTATGCATCTCACTATGTATGGATGTACCTTCAAGTTGCCTTTTATCGGCAGGAGTATAGTGCGTCCTAACACCAGCTACTGCAGAATGGGCGTCTCCGACTTTAAATATGAGGTGAATATGCGGGCCACGGGTTGGTGTATAAAAGTAAACTTCTTCCACCAAAAGTTCTTGATACAATCTGGTGCAGCGGCGGAAAAGTTCTTCGTGCCTCTAAGTACTTTTTTCACCTCTTCGGCAGTGACTGATATATATATATATATATATATATTGTTGCCGGAAGCGGGTGCTGATCTGAAAAATTGCACCACCTCTCAGCGAAATCGCGGTAAAATTTTAGCAGTAACCACGTATCACGTCCGTGAGATAAGTGGTTACAGTCTGCGATGAATTCAATACGATGATTCGGCAAAAGTCTCGTGCACCCTGCGGAGACGGAGCGACCCAAGGACGATCGCCTTCTGCATTTCCCCCGCAAGTGGGGAAGTAAAGGAGAACTATGTCAGGGCTCGAGTACGCAACAGAAACAATTGTCGAGAATATGAAGTTCCAGTATATACGGCACTTCTCATTTTCGACAATTGACCCTATTTCCCTAGGAGCGTTTAGCGAAACGGTATTTGGGCTTATTCCGTAAGAGTGACAGAGATGGTAATAAAGCACTCTTAGTGCCGCATTTTGCCTTCGGATGTACCTCATTTCCGCGCAAGCTGGACAACCAGACAGTATGTGTCCTAGGTGCTCGAGGAGTACATTATACGCTCTGCAACTATCATTGAGAGTGTTTCCGCTAAAAATTTGGCGACGGTATGCTAGAGTGGAAATGACACCGTCTTGACATGCCAAAATGAAACCCTCCGTGCCCGACTTCAATCTGGATGATTTAAGGAAAGCATACGTTAGCTCATACGACATCGACTGATCCTCTACATTTCTGTGGAAGATGCCGTGCATCCTCTTGCCGAGAAGCTGTTCGCGGAAGTTTTTCTCCTGTGCTTTCTCAATCCAGGCCTTCAGGAGTGAGTATTCAAGATGGATAAGATTTGATGCATTTTGCTCACCCCTGATATTGAAGTCAAGGCCGAGTCGTTCAGCAGCTTCCTCCGCTGCTTTATACAGAAACGCCCCTTTGGCTACTTCTCAATATTTTCTGACCATTTTAAGAAGAGGGTCTTGTCCATTTGCGACTTTATGTGCTGTACTCAGAATAATCCTGTTGTGAAGACATTCAAGATTCAGTATTCCACGACCACCTTGACGGCGTGAGATGTAAATTCGTGGAACAGAAGACTTGAGGTGCATGCTTTTGTTCTTGTGTATAACCTTTCGGGACCCGATATCGAGGGATCTGAGCTCGTCCTTCGTCCATGGAACTACACCAAATGAATAGAGTACTACCGGGACGGCAAGCATGTTCGTTGCAGATACTTTGTTCTTAGCCGCCAGTTCGGGACACCAAATCTGCCGGATGAGGCGTTCATATCTGCTTCGTAGTGTCTCCTTTATAGATGTCACGTCCTGAATGCGGTTCTGTGGCACGTCCAGGTATGTATAGGTCTTTCCAGCGCTAAGGTATCGTATAGAGCTTCTGTCGACAAGCTTTGGATCTTCAGGGATGCCATTAAGTTTTCCTTTCTTCAAATTAACCTTGGCGCATTTCTCTACCCCAAACTTCATTCCAATCTCTTGAGTATACTCTTTGACAATGTCTAGAGCTTGATGTAGTTTCTCTTGACCTCTAGCATAGATCTTGAGATCATGCATGTAAAATACATGAGTGACCTTATGCTTTCAACCTCCAGGTTCGCCACAGAGCTACCCTTCGGAATAGCGAAGTGCGAGAGACTGTGGCAAATAATGTGAGGCAAAAGAGAAGAGGGCTCATGGTGTCGCCCTGAAACACACCTCTGAAAGTTCACACTGTTAGTGATCAGACGATGTTTTCCAGATGAGATAGTGAATCTGGTTTTCAGAAGCGGCATAAATCTCTTTATGCACCTCACGACGTATGGATGAACCTTCAAGCTTTTCAACAGACAGATGATCAGTCTATGGGAGTTTGAATCGAAAGCTTTCCGCTAATCAATCCAGGCCATCGATAGGAATCGCTGATAGGATGCTGCGTCTTTACAAACACATCTGTCGATGAGCAGGTTTTCCCGACACCCTGCTACGCCTTTCTTTGAGCCGCGTTGTTCATACATCTCTCGCCACACATATCCAATTGTCCGAACAATCATATCATTTAGGATAGCTAAAAAGATCTTATACAGTGTGTTCATAAACTTCATTGGCCTGTAGTTCTTAGGGTCAGCTAAGTTGCCCGTCTTCGGCAGGAGCACTGTGCGCCCTTCCACAAACCGCTCCGGAATAGGCTCTTCCGACTTCAGATATAAGGTGAAAATTCGGGCCAGATGGTGGTGGGTTGAAGGAAACTTCTTTCACCAGAATGTTTTGATACCATCTGGACCCGGAGCGGAATAGTTCCTCATGCCTCTTAGACCTCTAGAACCCTCCTAGCGTTAGATAGTACTCGTATTCTGTTAACGATATGCTGCCTGATGGTCAGCAGCTTTGACTTGTTGATGGTGTGATGACGGGTCCGCAGTTCTCGCGCGAACTTTCGAACCTTGGCAGTGAAAGTCCTGTCAGATGTTATTTAGTCAATCACACACTGAATGCGACACGCGTACTGTCTTGTCCAGCCTATCTTTGTGCAAAGTTGATGCATTCGTCTTTTGGTCTTATGATCAAACGTTGGTCTTGTTTCACGGTTTGCATCTGCCGAGTTTCTCGCTGCAGTGTACACACCATAATTGATAGTCTAGAGATCGGATTCTTCGGAAAAATCTCCACGAAGCTCATCATCCAGTTCATTCAGATCTTTGGGCTTGGGAGAAATACTTTTAGACTGCTCCGCGTCCCATTTCGGCGATGTACAGAGCCACGTCACGTCTGCGTCTGTCCGCTGTATAGCTCCAAGTCTTATTTGTAGGCAAAAGACGTGGAACGCGACATGGAGCAGGATAGAAAGGATGCGCTAAAATAATCTATGCAGTGAATAGAAATATTCCTTATGACAATATAGGCTGTCATTCAGTACGCCTGTCCTTGAATTCATCAATAATTAATAATCTACAGAAAAACAACAGTCCTAGGTGATTATTTTCATAATCAATGTATTAGTAGTAATAAGAATTTATTGTGTTTTTTTATTGACAATTTACTGACAATATTCGTAGACTTTAGACACTAGCATAGGTAAATTCAAACACTGATCTTGGTATCTTTTTGAAATGAATTTAGATTGAACTTGAACAAATCTTTCAATGATTGAAGTTTTGTACATAGGATTTCGTAACCGCATGCTAACACAGGACTTAACTTCACTTCATGCAATATAAAATTAGTATTTTCCGTTCACTACTTATAACACAACTTCTTCAGGCGGGCGCGGGCGGTGTTGAAAAAAAAAGCGTGTGGTATACGTGCGCATAGGTGACAGCTAACTCGTGTGATTGCATCATTTGCCGGCGGCTTATGCTACAAAATTCACACGTGCACACAATCACCTATTTTGCACACTTTCATAAAGAATAACTAACTTGGTGCAAAAATGAGGCCAAAAACGCGTACAAAAGTATGTTCAGTCTGAATCTAAATCTCTCTTACAGAAAAAAAGTGGACTTCATATTGCTGTATCTCATATTCCAAAGATCTCATTTTGTGTCCTAAAGAGACTAGCCGGATAAGTATACTTAATGTCAAATACTTAATATGTATAATTCCTCAAAATGAAACCAAGGATCCAACGACCGAATTTGGACAACCGCAAATAATGCCCTTATTTTCATTAAAATGTATATCATTGTATGTATAATACAGATCGCGAATTTTACTCTTTATGACGTGAATACAATGTTGTATCACGTATTTCGAAGTATTTTCCTGTTGATTTATTTCAATATTTATAATTCGCTGTGACACGCAAAGCCACTGTAATTTGACTGCTCTGTTTCAAATATTCTTGTACAAATAATATGAAAGTTTGGAAGGTCCAATAAGATAGCGACAGCTGTGTAAAATTACTCGAATCTTCTAGTATATTGATTAGTTAGTTTAAAAATATGACGGTCGTTGGTACTCCTGTCCTTGCTTTAGCTATCCTCGTCAACTTCATTGGTGAATATATTAATATATTTATACGATATTTATACTTTATATATATTTTTATTTTAGTTTATTCACTATAGACAAATACATGAACATGATATAAAATCATTTTTCCCGGAGTGGGAAGACCCTTGGAGGCTTTCTAACAAAATTTCAATTTCACTTTTCAAAGACCATATCCACATCTAAAATTTGCTTGCGCATCTTTTTCCTCGATGCGAAAAGTTTCAGCTTTTTTAGTTTTTCAGTCAAAGCCAAAAAACTGTATTTTCTGAAAAATCGTTTTTAATTCAGTTTTTACTCCAACTCGGGCTCAATCAGTCAGTCTTTAAAATTTCCACGAAATTCTCAGGGAACGTGATTTGGAATGTCTTTTGACTGGAGGAGCAGAAGTATTTCAAAAATTTATTCAAAGAAATTGTTAATAATTTTTGCCTGATGCTCGGCGCATTTTGGACTTTCCCTAACTTCCAGCCTTTTGTTTATCCAGCGTATTCTAAGCAACAAAAGTCGAATATAAACAGAATACACTTCTCGTTGAATCTTCTCAACTGCGATTGATAGAGTAATAAAGTTCATCAAAGGTTACTTCATAGATTATTCGAAGCGAATCAAAAAGGCAAAAAATTACATTAAATACAGTACTATTGTATTTCCTATATGAAAGAAAATTCCGTTCTATAAGCAAAAAAATTATTGAAAAATTGAGAAACGGTATTGATAAAAGTTAATGGAAGGCAATAGGTCATTCGATGCGTAACAAGAATGCGAAAGAATCCATCAGATACAATTGGCCTATCTAGTTCAAAACTTGCTCAGACCTGGTGAGAAAGTGATTCCGGATGATTTAAGGAAAGCAAGCGTTAGCTCCTTCTTCACTCGGGCTTTTAGAAGTGAGGCATCTAGATGGGGTAATGCATTTCTTTCACTTGTAAAATTAGAATCCAGGCCAAGGTGACTATCTCTCAGAGAGGATCCCTTCTATTTACGACGATCTGAACTGTACCATGCATAATTCAGTTTTAAAGACATGGGGAATTCAGAAATCCACGATATACAAACGCGTAATGTAAAAATAGATATGCAAGCTCTTCTGGGTATGCGTGATCCTACTCGGTGCGAATTCGGGGCTGTGAGCTTGTGCTGCACCCATGGAATCAACCCAAACGAGTAGAGTAGAATCGGGAATGCGGCTCCCAGGCACAGCTAGGTGTAGGGAGGTATATGCAGCGTCAAGATGTCTGATAGCAATCATAGCCACGAGCTAAGACTTCCCGTAGACGCCAGGAATTCGTCCTTGCTACAAATAAATCTTGGCACACTTGTCTAATCCAAAGACCATACTTATTCCTCCTCTGCACCTCTCGACAATTTCTAAAGCTTCATGCTCGTGATGATTAGCCTCGACGCAAAGGTAGACAGAAGAATCAAGTAGTGTCAAAGATAGTAGCAGAAGTGGGATACAAAAGAGGAACGAGCTCTTGTTGTTAGCCTGGCAGACGCTTTTCTCTAAGGCTGTTCTTTAACGCTGTTCGTTGTCATATGATATTCAGCAGATAAGATAATGAATCTGGGTTTTCACAGATGCATCAATCTCACCATGCATTTCATTGTGTGTGGATAAACCTTCAAGGTTTTCAGCAGACAGATGATAAGTCTGTGGTAAGTTCAATCAAAAACTTCCCTGTTGTCAATCGAAGGCATCAGCTGGTAGCGCTGGAAATATAACAATCCTGTAGCAATCCTATACAACAACGTTAAGCGCACTGTGTGATGCAAATTCTATGAAATGCTGGTGATAACCTAACAAGTCTGTAACAGTTTATGTCAGAGAGAAAACTCATTTTTATAACCATTCGTAGAATCCTTGGATTCCTTACGTAAAACTGTATCATATAAAGCAAAAAAGGTTGTTTGTCAATCAATCCTGTTTTTCAGAGAATTAAGAATTTATTCTCATCTAGTATGTGTTTCGTGTAATAGCAAAATTGGACAAAAAAGATAGTACATTTGCATTGGTGTGTACCATTAGAATTTTCGACATCTCTTCTTTTTCTTCAATATATGTAAGGGAGAGTGACCTTGACTGAGTCGTTCTAGGAGAATGCCCACTGGGTATCCTTGATTATTTTTATAACCAGTGGAGAAATTTCTCTTTCAATGCCAGGAATAAATCAAATATATTCGACTACACAATTTCCAGAAGTTTGTGCCATCTCAATCGAGTATGAAATGAAACAAATGAGAAGAAACTGTTATTGAGATTATGCTGAAAATATATACCTTGACTTTGCTAAGTATTTGGCAAGGAATAGGCGCTTTCAAAAATATTTATGTAGATGATAAATATTCCTAAGGGTATGAACTAGAAAACAGATGATACAGTCGGTTAGAAATTGCATAAATAAATGAACATAATTCGATTTCTTATGATCGGTAGTTGGTCAACAGCAGGTATAAGGCACTGGGCTGAGCAATTTCCGCGAAACAAGTATTCAATAATAATGACAGCATTAGGACTGTTTGCTAAGGAACATTAGAACTAATTTTAAAACCAGCATATCCTTTTCTATATGTAAAAACACTTGAAAAGGGTCGTAACATCACATTTTGCTTACTACACGATGAGAACTTGATTCATTATTATATAATATTTTTATATAAATTGACACCTCTAAATACTTTTTCTTGTAACTTCACGAAGCCTAAGTTTGTTCATACTGTGCAAACTAAAATATGGTTATCGGCTCACTGCGACGAGATGACTTGAGAAATAAGAACAAGTTATTTTCTCACAGGAATGTTGAATTTGCATAATCAGCTGTACAAAATCTTGTGTATTACATCTGCATCACGTATTTAAGTATACAGCTTCTAGACATACCTTATTTGAAATCATGAATCATGTAAAATGTAGGCATCATAATACTTTTGCAATTACTCGACACACTGATAGTCACTTTTTCTTATACATTGAATAACTACAAGATATACTTACATACAAACTTTTGTCCTGGTGTTTCAGTTGGTGTCCGTATACGGGAAGGGAAACCATATGGACATCTTAAGGAACATCCTGATTGTAGGTTTTTTGTAGCTGTACCAGAAGACATTCCCCATGTTTTCACTAAGGAAGGCACTGGTCGATTTACTGATCCATTGATTCCAGTCCTGGGTCCTTTAACTGTAATAGCAAAGCAGAATTTGATAATTGGATGGCAGGATAATGATACTACTGGTCTATTATATAATTCTCAAAGCGTGCCTGTTGTATTAAGTATAGAAACCGGACTGATGGAGCCAATGACGGATAGACATATTCAAGCAGCATATCCTTTCTTGAAACATTTGCTGCGTTCTTCGATCAGAAATGCTATAAAGGTTATGCAGAGAGAGGAACGTGGACAAATATGATGTTATGTTCAACAAAAATATGAAATCAGTATACTATTTCGTTCATCCCTTAGGGTAAGGCTTAAGGTCTAAGCTCCAAACAAATGTGATCGTTTATACTGGAAATCCGGCTTCAGACGGTAGGGAACACTTATTATGGATGTTTTTCACTATATGTGAATGAAAGTAGGCTGAATAAATAAGTATACGTGATAAATCTTCTATTTGAAATTTTCATACTCAAATCACGAAACAAATTGTTACTAGAGGAATTACCGAATTTGTTTCGAAGTGGCTGATGTAACAAAAAGTCAGTAATTGTAACGGACCTAATTATTTATAAATACTATAGGACTTTCCGTGAAAGAATTTGATTTAATTCAAACAGAATTTCCAAACGGGACAATAATTTAATGAAAACATGATGTGGTGATGTGATTGTCCTGCACTGGCCAATGGCATTTGTAACCGTGCGGTGGCTGACGGTAATGATTTGATCTTGAGTTGTTCCCAGTAACAATGTTAGTCTGAACAGAGGTGTGATAAAATCTCGAACTTCAAGAAATACCATGGTCAGGTGAGATGGTGAGACTAGACGTTCTTGCAGAGTATCTCCAGAGAATTCCCTGCAGTCAGGTGAGCAGGTAATACTAGAAGTTCTCAAAGAGTACTCGTAAGGCGGAAGAAGGAGTTAAGGAGGTCGGGATCTGATAAGACTAAAATCTTCCAAAATAGACAGGACGAAGTTCTGCAAAAATGAAAGAATGTTCGTGCTTGCGGAATATCATTTCCGGCGTCAATGAGTAGAAACCACTTTTTTTCTAAATTTATTGAATATGAAGAGGGCAGTGTGATATTTCTTTACATTTAAAGTGGTAATTAGATTTGTCCGTCTCTCAACTCATTGAATATTTTGAAAATGGAACCATCCTGGTTGGTAAGATGCCACTTTGACAGAGGTGGCGAAGCCCTAGGGGCACAAAGGGGCAAAGTATTCATTTGGCCCTTTTTGAAATCGAATGATTGGATTCAGCGGATGGCTGAAATTTTTCCGAAATAGTAATTGTCAATAATTTGGTTTGCCCATAGATCTGCGACTAAACAGTGATAGGGAAATTGCCTGCCGTGGAACAATCAATGTTTATGACACTCTTTATCCTATAACTAATACTCTGTTTCACTGCGTATTCATAAACGTCGTATCATTAAAATTCTTGATCCTAGTCTTAAGCTTACCTAGGATAGATACGGAAAATCTTACAATTCTTTCTTTCTTCAATCTTCGAAATCTATTTAAAATCTTTGCAAAATCAAAGAAGTCACTTTGTGAAATCTTTTAAATCCATTCAAAAACTTCGCAAAATATTTTTCTTCCTTGTGAAATCTTCATGTAATCTTTGAGAAGTCATTGCAACCTTTGTCAAATCTTTGCGAAATCTTCGGAAAGCTTTGAAATATTTTTGAATTATTTGGTAACATTTTTGAAATAATTGTCATATCTAGAAAATCATTGAAATCATTTTTCACTCTTCAGAATCTATGTGAAATCTTTCTGAAATAATTTGAGTCTTTGTAGAATCTTCTAAGTCTATCCGAAATCTTCGCCAAATATTCTTGATATTTTTTAAATCTTCAAAAAGCAATTTTTGTGCATTCTTTAAAAACGTTTGCGAATTATTAAAAATATTTTTGATGTATCCGGCAATATTTGTGAAATTATTGAAATCTTTATGAAATCTTGAAGGAATGATTGAAGTCTTGGTGAAATCTTAAAAATCTATTCGGAATCTTTGCGAAATATTTGAAATCTTTGTGAAATCATTGAAATCTTTGAAATCTTTCGGGAATCATCGGAATCTTTGTATAATTTTTGGAATCTTTGGAAAATCATTGAAATATTTGTATGATCTTTGGAATCTATCTGAATTCTCCGCTAAATATTTTAAATCTTACAAATGTAAAATCTTTGTCAAATCTTTGTAAAATCTTTTCAATTGATCTGAAATCGTTGCGAAGTATTTGGAATCTTTGTGAAATGTTTGGAATCTTCGGGATATCATTGAAATCTGCGTCTAATCTTTGAAATCTTTTGAAGATTATTTGAATATTGGTGCCATCTTCGAAATCTATCTGAATTCTTTGCAAAAAATTTAAAATCTTTGGAATGTTTGGTATATCATTTGAATTTTCGTGAAATCTTTGTAAAATCTTTCTGAAACCATTGTGATATCTCTGTAAATTCTCTTAAATTCTTTTAAACTCTTTGCGAAATATCTGGAATATTTTTGAAATATTCGGCAACATTTGTGAAATTATTGAAATCGTTGTGAAATCTTTGTGGAAGATTTGAAATCTTCATGAAATCTTTCGTAAATTAGTGCATTCTTCATCAAATCTTTGTAAAATCTTTTCAACTGATCTGAAATCCTTGCGAAATATTTGAAATCTTTGTGAAATGTTTGAAATCTTCGGGATATTATTGAAATCTGTGTGTAATCTTTGAAATATTTGGAAGCTAATTCAAATATTTGTGTCATGTTCAAAATATATCGGAACTCTTTGCAAGAAATTTAAAATCTTTGGAATGTTTGGTATATCATTTAAATTTTCGTGAAATATTTGTAAAATCTTTGTGAAATCTTTATGAATTCTCTCGAATTATTTGATGAACATTTAGTAACATTTGTAAAATTATTGAAATCTGTCTAAAATCTCTGAGAAATGATTGGAGTCTTTGTGAAAGCATTTGAATCTATCCAAAATCTTGGTGAAATCATTAGATAATTATTGAAATTTTTTTTGCAATCTCTAAAATCTATTCTGAATCATTGTCAGGTAATAGAAGTCTTTGTGAAAGTTTTCAGATCTATCCAGAATCTTCGCAAAATATTCTGAATCTTTGTGAAATCTTGAAAAAATCATTACATTTTTTCAAAGTCGTTGGAAATATTTTGGAAGTGTACAATAATATTTGTGAGCATATGGAATGCTTAGGGAAATCATTGAAATCTTCGCGTCATACTCAAAATCGATTTGAATTCTTTGCGAAGTATTTGAAATCTTTGTGAAACATAAAAAATTATTGCAATCTTTGTCAAATCTTTCAAATCTATCCTGAATCATTGCAAAATATTCAAAATTTTGTGAAATCTTTATGAGATCTTAGTAAAATTACTTCAATCTTTGTCAGATCTTTGTGAAATCTTTCAAATCTATCCGAAATCTTTGTGAAATCTCTAGCAATATGAATTTTATACCTGTTCTTATTATTCATAATTTATTATTTATTGTTCATTCATCATTGATGTTCAATTTTTACATAGTATAATATTATTATACTATTTACAAATTGTACCATTCAATATTAGAAGTCTTTGCTTCTCCCCCGCTCTAGAAAAAAGGCTCCGCCCTCAAATGCATAAAAACATAAAATTCATAATGAAGATGCGTATACAACATATATACGCAGGGTCAATCAACAAAACGGGAGCCAATCACCATAGAGATGCAATCGACTGTCTCGTACAACACGCTGCAATACCAACAGAAACAGTTCTAGCGAAATACGGACAGTGCTGGTGATACGATGGCAGTCGAAGTCAATCCAGGTATACTGTAGAACTCAAAGGTTAATTAATCTTATCGCTAATTAATTTCTGCAATCGATTCAGCTTCCATGTCCTCCAACCCTTGACACTTCTCTCTTCCTGTTGTTTATGGATAGCATATAATTAGAGCAACAAAATGAGCATGAGAATAGTGATGCAACGAATTAGACACTATTAAATACTGCAAGCTCCAGCAGTTCAAATTGTAATAAAACAGACATTAATATGCTAAACTACAATTAAAGTCAGTAATTATTACACAGGATGCCCGTTAATGTAACCGCAATCTCAATTACGTCCCAGATAAATAGTGAAATTGTCAATGCAACGCTAGTCGCGAACTGTATTGTTTATATTGAAACTGAATTACATTTCCATCAGGATTGTGGCTTGATTAGATTAATTATTACGCTAGAAGCGTATGCGGAATTGCGAGTAATGTGTGAATATGTAGTAGTGCGAATAAGTGATTTTATTGTCTGTAATCCAACAGTATAATAAAGGCCATTTAAGTCAAATTTTATGATAAAAAGAGCAAATATTGCCCACAAGTGATTCGTTTTCTAATCATGATCGTTCTAATGGAAACGGTACAGTATTTCGTTTTCCAATGTTGAAAGATATACTTAATTTATGCAAGAAAATTTGCATCTTTAAGAAAATGATGATTTTGGGTCCATACCATCTCACATGCGGCAAGTCTCTCTGCGGCAAGTCACAACTGCAGCATGTCACGTCTGCGGTATGTCACATCTGCCGCATGTCTCATCAACGGCATCTCTATCTAGCGGCTTCTCTCCTGTGCGGAATTTCTCACCGTGGAATTTACATTTTTGCGGCATCTCACAGCAGTAGCAAGTCTCATAGTGCAAGTCTTCCAGGTCGTATTGTCTCCCTGGCGGCATCTCTCATCCGAAGAAAATTTTCGAGTGTATTAAAAAAAGCAAAATTGCGGCAAGCCTCTCAGGACTAATTGTTACATCTGCAGCATCTCCTACCCGCGGAAAGTCTCCCTAGCGGAATCTCCCATCTGGGAACATTTCCAACTCCATATCAAAGTGGCAAAACTTCGGCAAGTCTTTCAGTACTAATTGTCACATCTGCAGCATCTTTTACCTGCGGCAAGTCTCCCCGTGGCATCCCTCAGTCAGGAAAAATTTTCCAGTCCACATTAAAGTAGAAAACTGCGGCAAGTCTCACAGGACTAATTGTCACATCTGCGGCATCTCTCACCAGAGGCAAGTCCCCCCAGCTGCGTATCTTCCCCAACACCGCCGGATAAAAGTTTATTATAAAAATTGGTAAAAAAAGTCGCAAGCCTCTCCAAAGTTAATTGCTATACCATCTGCAGCATCTTACTTAACTGTGATTTTGAGTTAAATCATTATGTAAATACCTAAAATATTAATTTTTTAAAACTTGGGAAATGTCAGAACTGCGAAAGCCCACAATAGACACAAATTATCTTGAATATATTCTTCAATTTCATATAATTTGAGGAATAAAAGTAAGTTACTATTGCCTCCAGATATTTATTAGTTTGTGTAAAAATTTTGTAGTAGAAGTTCCTGCAACGGTTGTAACGCATGAAAGACAAGGCTCTTCTTGCAGTCTGTCCATGTTTTGCCGTCTTTAAAACAACTTAGAACATTCTCTAGGGCGAAAGATACCGCTTAGGAAATTTTCTTGGACGATAGATGCCGCTGGGGAGACTTGCCGCAATTTTGCCATCTTCAAAACTACTTAGAATATTTTGTTGGGCAAGAATTGTCGCTGGAGATACTTGCTTCTGTTCTTCCATCTCTGCAACAACTCAGAAAATTCACTTAAGCGAAAGATGCCGCTAGGGAAACTTGCGGCAGTTTTGCCATCTTTAGAAATACGTAGAACATTTTCTTTGGCGATAGACGCCGCTAGGGAGATTCGCTGCAGTGCTGCCATCTTCAAAAATACTTAGAATATTTCCTTTGGTTAGAATTGCCGCTAGTGAGACTTATCGCAGTTTTTCCATCTCTACAACAACGTAGAAAATTCTTTTCGGTGATAAATGCCGTTGGGAGACATGCTACAGTTTTGCCTCCTTCACAACTAATTAGAAAATTTCCTTAGACGATAGATGCTGCTGGGGATACTTGCCGCAGTTTTGCCATCTTTACAACTACACAGGAAATGTTCTTTGGGGAGAGATGCTGCAGGAGACACTTGCCGCAGTTTTGTCATCTTTGGAATTACTTATAAGATTTTCTTAAGAGAGAGATGCTGCTGGTGAGACTTGCCGCAGTTTTTCCATCATTGCAACTACTTAGAAAATTTTCTCGGGCGATAGATGCCACTGTGGAGACTTGCCGCAAACTTGCTTCCTTTAAAAATATATAGAAAATATTTTTGAGCGATAGATGCCACAGGGGAAACTTGCTGCAGTTTTGCTTCTTTCGAAACTACTCAGAATATTTTCTTGGGCGCAAATTTCTGCTAGTGATATTTGCCGCAGTTTTGCCATTGTTACAACTACTAAGGACATTTTCTTGGGTAAGAGATGATGCTGGAGAGACTTGCCGCAGTTTTGTCATCTTTAAAACTACTCAGAAAATTTTTTTTGGGGGGGAGAGATGCTGCTAGAAAGACTTGCCACAGTTTTCCATCTTCGCAACTACTTAGCACATTTTCTTGGGCCCTAGTTGCCATCGGAGAGACTTGCCGCTGGTGAGAAATGACACAAATGTGACAACAATTCATTCTGGGAGACTTGCCACAGATTTGACAATTAGTCCTGTGAGACTTGCCGCAGTTTTTCCCTTTTTATTTGGACTCAAACAATTTTTTGGCGGGTTGAGGTGCCACTTCAAGACATGCCACTGGTGAGAGATGCCGCAAAAATGTCAATTTTACGATGAGAAGGAATCCGCTAGGTGGAGATGCCGCAGTTATGACATGCCGCTGATGTGACGTCCCGCATGTAAGATGATATTGACCCGATAATTCTCAGCAAGGAAGCAAGCCTGAGATTGAGTTAAGGCCATGAAGGGCCGGCCTTTCCACACCATTTTTCAGAAAAAGTGCGCATAGCATCATTTTTTGTGAATTTTTCAAGTTTGAGAGTTTTTCCAGAACTTTGGAATTGTTTATTAGTTGTGCAACTCACTTTTATCGTCGTTAAGCACGCGCGAAAAAAATATTCTATGAAATTCAGTGAAGGCCTCTAATTAATTTCTTTTGATTTTTTTTTGCAATTCTAGAAAATTATTCTGAGGAACTTAGATGATTTGAAAAATGTTGAAATATTGAAAAACGTGAAGCAAAATAGTAGAAAAAATACAAATGAATAAATAAATAAATTACTTAGCATAGGATTTCAAATTAGGTCAAGGGATTTCTACAGATTCCAAATATTTCAAGGGCTATGCAGGATATTACGAAATTGTGAAGGATTTTGATGATGTTGGATTATTTCCAAAGGTTCAAAAGAATTTCAAAAGCTTTAAAAAATGTCAAGAAATGTCAAAGAATTTCGTGGGATTTCCTAATATTTTAAGGTATTTCAGAGAATTTTATAAGTTTGAGGGTTTATATAGGATCACCAACTATTTTGAAGGATTGACGTTATTTTCAAAGATTTTAAGCTATTTGAACAGATTTCGAAGGATTTCGAGAGATTTCATAATTTTGAGGGATTTCAAAAAATTTTCTGAATTTCGAAAAATTAGGTTTGATTTTAGCGGATTTACAGAGAAGTTTAGGGAATAAATTCAATGTGAGTTCAATATAATTTAAGGAGTTTCAAAGAATTTCACCAGATTCAAACGATTTTTTTGAATGTCGAATGACTCACTAGATTCAGACAATTTCAAGAAATTTCGAAGAACCGTGTAGTATTCGAAAAGATTTTGAGGCATTTTGAAGGATTTCACAAGAATTAAGAACTACATTCATTTCAAAAAATCGACGGAATTTTGAAGAATTCAAGAAGATTTTGAGATCGATTTTATGGGATTTCTGAAGAACTTCAGACAATAAATTAAATAAAAGGAAATTGTAAGGAATTCCGATAACGATTTCAAATCTGTCATAGGATTTGGAGGTATTTCAAGTTCAATAAAATATAAAAGATTTTCTTATTGAATCTTCACAGATTTTAAATATTTCAAAACATTCTTTAAAACTGACTTATTTTGATGGATTCTCACGATTTTCAAGGATTTTAGTGAGTTTAAATGATCTCATTTTTCTATAAGACTTTTGGGAATGAAATAAATTCCGTTTCGAAGAACTTTTACAGATTTCAGTGATTTCATGTGAAATAAAGGAATTAGAAAACCTCAGAATGATTTTAAAGAAATTTTGAGGATAAATTCAAGAAAATAAAATTTCAAGGAATTCCTATAGAGATCTTGAAAAATTTCAGGTTTAAAAAACAGCAAGGAATTCTGAAGCATTCCGAGAAATTTCGTAAGATTTAATGAATCTTCTCATTGAATATCTTAAAAGATTTCAAAGATTTGAGAAAAATGACGATTTCAGGGACATGAACGAAAGAGAAAACTTTTAAAGGATTCGGAAGATTTTAAGTCATTGTGAAAGATTCCAAAGGAATTTAAGATTTCGAAAATTGCATGGGACGTGAACAAATTTTGTAGAGTTTCGAAAAATTTCAAGAAATTTAAAAAAAAATCGCAAAACTTCAGGGATTTCATAGAAGCTCTAAGTATTTTAAAGATACTATACATGAGTAGGGCATTGACCGTTTACGTCGCCAAGGCTGTACCAGATCATTCCTTGATTATTTTCTTATTTTTGGTGAATCAAAAATCAATGAATTAATTAACATCCAGGTCGAAAAATAACATTATTCTACAATTTTATATTTTAAGTAGGTGAACATTCTTTAGACTAAAGTATTCATAACAAAAAGTTTCACAGGGTCCAGTGATGCAGATCGCGTCACCATGCTTTCTGCTGTAATTGATTGAAGCTCCACTCAGGTATAGTGACATTCTTGGTTCAAATCCAGGTTGAAGCAGATTTTCGCGTTTTTTCGAAAGTATTAGACCAGTTATCGAAACTATTTGATGATTAATATGAACAAATCAACTAATATCCTGTTCAACAATGCCATAATTGTTTGAGATGAATTTTCAATTGTACAAAACAAAAACAATCGAATGTGAACATATTGAGGTACCATGCTAATATTTTAAGACTCTACTAAAGGAATTGATGGACGTTCTATTAAAATTTGTAGCTCTTGCAAATATTGATGATGATAATAATAATAATTTGGAAAAGCAACTTTTTAAATCATAATCTGTTCTGGATATTCGCAAATTTGACAATCTTGTCATCTGGAGATGAATATCTTCTCATCCTAGGAGCTTTTCAGAGATAAGTTACGAGGTAGCTTCGCTGAGCAAGGGAGAAGCTCAACTCGGCTCCTTGAATTTTCCGGGATGTCGACCTGGTATAATTTCCAGCCTCCAACGTCGACGTTCACGAAATAGGCTCCATGCAATTTCGCATGTGACAGAGTCTCTCATTACAAAAATACACAACCAATAGTTAAACAGCGCACAAATAAGATTTAATTTCCTAATATTCCTATTATTGTCAAATCTTAGGTAATTATATGAGCAATATTGTGAACTGATTTCAATTTTGGTTTCCGAATTGCAAGTGAATTTAAATTATGCACATGGTTAGGACACCGGCAATCCCTCCCCCCCTCTCCCATGCTATACTATTTTTTGACATACCTTCACTTTTCAGGGTTTTGTAGCCCCGGGCAAAAACCCTTATAGTTTTGGTTAGGTTTCCATCCGTCGTACCTTTTTTCGAGTTGGGAAATAAAAAGAAATGAGGGTAAATGAGGGGAGCGAAAGTACAGGAAGTAAGGTTTAATGCGGGAGGGGGGAGTAGTGGCAGCGAATTGAAATGAGGTGATGAGAAGTAGTAGTCAGAAAAAATTGGAGGAGAGAAATTACGGGAAATGATGAAAAGTAAGGGAAGGGAAAGTAGGGGAAATATAGCTTGAGGAAGTTGTGAAAGGGGAGTGTCATCTGGGGCAGTAAGGTGAGGGAAAGTGGATGAGGCAGTTGCGATAGGGAAGGGAAGCGAAGGTTGAATTGTGCGGAGAGGAAGTAGTGCGAAGAGAGGAAGTACAGGTGAAGGGGGAAGTAGGATTAAGGGGGAAGTAGGGTGAGAGGGGAAGTAGGGAATGTTGAAGCGGCAGTGGTGGGAAAGCATGAAAGGGGAAGGATTAAACCACATGATCAGCGTCTTAATTTGCTACAAAACCCTTTTTTTAGGTGCACTGGGCCTAATTTTACTTGTTTTTTGATTTTAAAAATAATACATTGGAAACTGCAGGAATGACCTCTTTTTTGGATTTTTAAGGGTCCGCCATGTTGGGTTTTTCAACATTTTCGATTTCCGAAACCTTAGAGTGCTTTCTGAAGCTACGCTGAATTTTGTAGCGAAGATCCAAAATATTTGTCAGAGAACTGCAAAGACAAGCTGCATTTGAACTATTTAATTGGCCGCTATCTTAGATTTTTTTTTCAAAAATTTTGAATCCACCTGTTTCCATTTACTTCATAATAATTTATTTGATTTTTTTACAATATTTAAAAACCTCAAGCTGGTAACTATACAGACAATGCAATTTTTGGCCCTAATTGTTGGGCTTGCCATTTCAAAAATTTAAAGAAGTTCACGTTCTTTAAAACTTGAATATTTTCAGCATCACATAGGGAATATTTTGGATAAAATCTGTTTACTCAGTACTCTTGATAATCGTTAAATATCATTTCACTTTTGCAGACTCTTGAAAAGTTTTTTTCACTTGAACAATATCTTCCTTAATTAGCAATTGCATTTTCAGTGTAAAAATAGCCCGAATTAAAAAAAAAAAATTGGTGCACTTTTCTATATGTTGAGCATTCTCAATAATTTGATATTCATCAAGAGAACTGAGTAACTATTCATGGTTTTGAATTTTATTATTTATGTGGAGAAAATAATTAATACAATTAGTTCATGAAAGAAGTTTCATCTGTCACATCTGATATTCCATGTGCAGACGGGATCACAAATGTTTTCCCAATTTTCAGAAACATCGGTTCCATGTAAGATTAATTTGTCAATTAAGATTGCTATTACTGCTGCTGCAAAGTTCATCGGAAAATGAATGAAAAACACCTTTTCCGTGTCATAACTGAAAAGAGTAAACTGGAATAAGGTAAATGTCCCAGTAATCGTGACGGTGCCAGTAATCGTGACACTTGGTCATAGTTTGAATATATTGTTACAAAAATGTGTTAAAAGAAACATTTTATGAAAAAGTCACTTATTTTGAGCATTTCATAATAGCAAATAGAAATTACATTTATTCAGATAAAATAAAAAGTAAGAAAATTGGCGTCACGATTACTAGGAAATGGCTTAATGGTGTAAAAAATTTTTTTTTTAAATAAAATAGAAATTACATTTATTGAGATAAAATAAAAAGTAAGAAAATTGGCGTCACGATTACTAGGACTAAGGTCACGATTACTGGGGCGTTTACCTTATTTGACATTGTTTTGTGATATTTGATGTCCAATGTAAGTGAGCTAAACGTAATTCGATTATTTTGAAGTAGCGATCGATGCGTAAATGATAAAAAAATTGTGAAAATTTTGCGACTTCCCAACTTCTTCAAAATATGTGAAAAATGGTTCACAAGTAGTTCTAAGAGCTAAATGTGACCAATAAGGTGACAAATGCTACATTCAGTGAATCCTCGGGATACATTTTTTTAACAACTGACTTTATTATGAATAATTTGTTAGGGTGGGCCCTTAACAAGATCTAGTCTTTTATCTAGCATAACAATCGACCTCAAAACATAGGTCTTTTTGAAATTCTCGGATAAATTTTCCGGGTATTTGATTATGAAAAATCAGTTATCTATTGTTTATAACAAAAAACTTATTATTTCCAATCCTCAAACCATGCAAGCTCAATCAGGATCAAACCATGGGCAATCTCGTGAAATTTTGTTAAATTATATTCAAAATTGAGAAATTTATACAGTATTTTATGAGAACCAACTTTTTCGTAATCGCAGGAAATTATTTGAACAATCACCTTTCGCACCATTCAAAAATCAACCGATTTGCTTTTTCTTGAACGCATTTCTTTTCTCAGAACACGTGGAAAGTATTTCTGTGTGGCACTCATTAAAATTCAGAAATTATGTTTTTTTGAATCACCCTAATGTATATTATTATCAATGAAAAGGTATTTTCTCCATTATTTTTCAAACATTGGCAAACGGAAAGAAATAATTCACTTCGGAAAAAATACATTACTATTTAAATGGAAAATATTTTTGATGTTCCTTTTTCTCATAACTAAAAAGTCGAAGCGAAACTGAAGATTTCAGAAAGAGGGAAATCGTCTAGCATGACTCTAAGAAAAAATAGTTATAAAGAATAAGCATTTGTTTAAATAATTATTTTTGTTGATTTGTTTTAATTATGACCTTGCTAAGTGAAGTGTGGAACAGAAATTAAAAATTATAGAATAAACTCGCAATTATCTAGTATTAATGTGAAGAGTGGACAAAAAATAGAATTTTTTTTTAAATCCAACTATCTAGCATAATTCAAAGGCAATATTATTTGGAATGATAATATATTTTTTGAACAATTATTTGTGGTTAATTGAATTGATTATTGGATTCCTGAGACTAAAACGTTGTTTGAAAATTGAAAAAAGACCGCGACTTTCTAACTTTATTCTAAGACAAAATTGCTGAGAACAATAATCAATTCTTTAGACAATTTATATAAACATCCTAGTATTAGTATAAAGTAGTATTTCATGTATTATAAACAGTTTGAATTGAAAAAAATGTTGAGTTTCAACACCTGATATTGACCATTCTGAATATAATTTACAAAAGCGGCTTCATTTCTTATGGAAAACGCGTGATAAACTTTACGGATCTTCCAAAACCTCTAATATCATTAAGAAAAAGGTTTTAGTTTATCCTGATGTGCACCTACATGTAAAAAAATATTTTTGATAAAGTTTCCTATGCATGCCATAAAAAATGAAATGAAATTCCCGCACAGGAGTATTAGTGGGTAAATGGGGCATGCTGCATAATCCAAAACTCCATATGGCCACGTAGTCTGGTCAGAAGTTCTATTAGATTAGATTAGTATCGGCCGCCTCCATTGTTGTCGACTTATGCTAGAATGACGGGGTCGAACAAAGACGGTTTGCTTTCAGCACGAGACCGGCCACATTATTATCTTTTGGTGATGCGTGCTCGATGAGTACATTGTATAGTTATGGCTATGGGTATAGAAGACCATAGCCATGGGGAATGATTCCGCTCTGCGCGCCTTCACAGAAGAGGGTGACTTGTGATCTTGTAATTATTCTCCAACTTCAATGAGGCGTCCGAATTTCTGAATCCCATATTCCCATTCAAGAACTGTCAATGGGTGTCATTCTTCAATGCGTCTTTAAATTGTTGTCATGGAACGAGAAGGAAATACAATAAAATTCCATTCTTTCATTATCTAGTGGATTCGAATTGACTACTTTTTATGACTACATTTGAGACAAGCATTGATACAAGAAGAATATGTTCTTCTTAACTTAGAGAGACGTGTAAGACTTTATAGAAATCTTATGACAATTTATTGGAAGACAAATCTCAAGAAATGAGTGTCTATCCCTCAATATTTGGACAACTTAATCATTTTTTCAAGGAAGCCTTTCTTTGTATGTTTTACTTTAACTAGAATATTATGCGCTTTTTGCGTGAACTAATTACTCTTTCTCTAGAAAATGGTCTCGATTCATTTTCCAATATTTTCTCATAGACTGGAAAGAAAATCCTATATTAATTGAAAACGTATATGATTTACAGAAGTTTATTCAATATAGCGAGAAAATTCAAGTAAATTAAATATGAATGACAACATTTTTGTAATTTGCGTACAATTATTTATAATTCGCATATTATTCTTCTCAATAGCAAAATACTTCTTGCCACGTGTGGAACGATTCGACATCGTACTCTTAATTTTTTTTCTTATTTTAAATATTTTAAGTTGAAAATTAAACTATAGACATGAAATTATATTTTTCCGATTGATGATTTATTATTTTAGTTGAAAATTAATTCCTTTGCTTGAAAATTTAACTATTTCCTCGAACATTTGTTTTTTTGTTTGTTGTTGTTAAAAATACATTTTTTTAACTGAAAATTTAACTATTTCATGTTTGCTTTGACATCTATCTTCTTTAGTTGAAAATCCAGCTATTTGGTAGAAAATTTCAGTATGTCGTTGAAACTTTTTTTTGTGGTAGAATGTTAATCTTCCTAATGAATAATTCACCTTCCTGCTTGAAAATTCATTATTTTTGCTGTCCATTTTAGTATAAGGTTCTTTCAAGAATTCCTTCAACAATTCAAAATTTGATTGAAAATTCGTATATTTTGTTACACATTCATCGTATTCAATAAGCAACATAACGTCATTGGTTGATAAAGCATTTCTTTGAAATTTTTTTTTTTTTTTTAATTGAAAATTAATTTTTTCAGATGAAAATTTGAGTATTTAATTTTTTGTCAGAAATTCATATTTTGTGATACTTTTGATCTTTTCGATTCAAAATTTATCTTTTGGGTTTACAATTCAACTACTTCGTTGAAATTTTGTCTTTTTCCGTGGAAAATTCATTTTTCAGGTTGTTGATTTAACTATTGGGCTTAAAATTCATTTTTTTGTTCCTTAAAGATCCATTATTCTACTGAAAAATCAATTTCTTTGCTTAAAAATTTAACTATTTTTTTTGAGAATTCCTTTTTCTTTGTTTGAACTGATTTTCTTAGCCAAAAATTTAACTGTTTCATCTGTGGTTCAACATTTATCTTCTTCAGTTTGGAATTCAGATATTTGTTGAAAATTGTCTGTATTTTTTTGAAACTTTGTCTCTTGTGGTAAAATGCTCTTTTTCTTGGCGATTGGTTCATATTTTTTGTTGAACATTCCTTTCTTCGGTTGAAAATTAAACAATTAAATTGCAAATTCTTTGAAAATTCAAAATTTAGTTAAAAATTCATGTATTTTGTTGAAAATTCATTTGTTTGATTGTGTATTAGTTTTTCTTATTGAAAATTAATTCCTTTAACTGAAAATTCAACTATTACATTTTTCGGTACGGTTGAAAATTCAGCTATGTTATTGAAAATTCATCCATTTTGTTAAAAATGTATGTGTGTGTTGTCTTAAAAATAAATTTTTGTTTTTGATTCCTTATTTTATTTAAAAATTAATTTCTTTACTTATAAATTCAACTATTTTCCTGAAAAAGTAATTTTACCGGCTAAAAATTTAGTTGTACCAATTTTGTTAGAAAAATCTTTTTCAATTGAAAATTCACTTTTTATCTTTTTTTTTTTTTGGGTTAAAAATAAAATTATTTTGGTGAAAAATGCATATTTTTGGGTTGTACATTCAACTTTTTTGGTCAATAGTTCCCCTTTTTGGTTGGAAAATGAGTAAAAAATAAGGATTCGCAGTAAAAAAATCCATCTGATTAATTCAAATCGAAAAAATCCATAGGATAGTTGTTGTATACCAAAATATTGATATTTAGATTAAATTTTCTTCTTTTTTGACTGAAAATAATCTGTTTTGATGGAGGATGTACCCATTTTTTTGAAAATTTGTCTACCTTGCCTGGATTCAACTGTCTTTATAATATTACGTTCTTTGTTGATACTTCATATTCTTTAGTTGAAAATTCAACAGTTTGTTATAAAGTTCGAATATCTGGTACCAAACTAATATCTTTAATTAGAAAATTAAATTTTTGAGATACAAATTTAGCTGTTTTATAGATAATCTTTCTTGCCTAAGGAATCTTTCTTCTTAAAAAATTGAAGTGTTTCATAGAAACGTTCATCGTTTCGGCTTAAAGATTCAGTTTTTTGTAGAAAATTGATCTTTTTGAATTTAAAATTTAAAAATTTAGATGAAATTGTCATTCTTACTGTACAATTGTCCTTCATTTGAAGTTTTAATATTTTCTGATTGAAATATAAACTATTTCATTTTTTGTTTATAATTCACCTTTTTGGCTTGAAGATTCAAGAATTTGTTAAAAAATTCAACTACTTGGTCGGAAATTAAGATTTTCGAATTAAGAGTTCAACTATGTTATAGAAAATGCATTAGTTGGCCAGAAAATTAGACAATTGAGTTGGAATTTTTTTTTCTTGCCTAAAAAAACTGTCCATGTAGAAAATTGAATTCTTTTATTGCAAATTTCTTTTTTTTTTTATTGAAAATTCATATTTTCTCTTCGAAATTTAATCTTCTTCGGTTAAAAATACAACTTGTTGACTAAGAACCAATCTATCTCTGCTGGTAGAGTATTTAACATTTTTGTTGAAAATTTGGTATTTTTTATTAAATCAATTTTTTATGAATGGAAAATAAAATTTGTTGTTGTTGAAATATCAATTATTATATTTTTTGTTAAGAAATAAACTTTTTTGTTTGAAAACTCCACAACGTTCTTGAGAGTTGAACTTCTTTGTTAAAATTTTGTTGTTGTTGAAGATTTATCTCTTTGATAGAAAATTCAATTTTTTTGCAATTCGGAAATTCATGTATTCCATAGAAAATTCGTCTTTTGGCTTTCAAATTGAACTATTATTTTGATGGTTGTAATAGTTTGAAAACAAAATGAATTTTTTGGATAAAGATACATAATTGTAAATGGATATTCATCTGGTGAAAATTTTCGTTATTTTTTTCAAAATTTGTTTCTTTTTTGATCGCAAATTCATAATTTAAGTTGAAAATTAACTTTTCATTGAAAATTCCACTATTCAAATACTCATTTGACAATTTATGCATTTTGATAAAAATTGGTATTTTTTGGTAGAAATTTTTGTATTTTTGAATCATTTTTGAATGAAATATCAACACTAACATTTTTTCAGTAATTCATCCTTTCAGGTTTAGAGTTCAACTTTAAATATTATTGTTAGAAATATCAAAGTTTACATTCTATATTTAGAATGAATGGTATTTGGTTTAAAATTCAACTACTTGGTTGAAAAATGACGCACTTTGTTCAAAATTAATTTTTTTGTCCAAGGTTCATAATCTTGGTTGGAAATTCAACCATTTGTTTGAAAATGTAACTATCCTGTTAAAAATTGAACTTTTTGATTCAATATTAACAATTTCAAATAAAAATTCATCCTCTTGAAGTTTTTGGAATTCAAAATGTTTCAAACTGAATTTATTATATTACCTTTAATAATTTGTTTGGAATGATTTCATTCCCCTATTTTCGTGATATATCTCCACATTTTCCCTGTTTTTAAAGCATTTTGGCGTTGAGCACTGTTATCGCTAGAGTTGAAGAAGTTTTTTGTTATCAATTTTGTACGCTTATAAAATTATCTACTTATATATTAACATCATTGTAAAAAATTTAATTGAAATTTGCAAACACATTCGCAAGGAAAAGAATAATGAATTTTTGGAAAAATCAATTAAATTTAAATTAAAGAAATCACTTCACTGTTACAATGTATCTTACTACATCAGTTGAGAAAAATTAAACAGAAACAACTGATTTATCCGTTAAAATCCTCACTCTTCATTTCGTTAGTTGACTTTCACTCATTTAAATTTAGAGATAGTATATCTGGGTAATTGTCAAATTGTAGGCAAATTTTTGCACTTACAGTGGCAATCATACTATTATTAGGAATCAAATATTTCATAACATAAAATGGAACTTATCACATGTAAAAATTTGAAAGCGAAAAGGAGCAGTTATGAAAATAAGAAACAATAATGAATCCATGCGCACACGCATATAATCAGTCGTGCGCTGTTCTATTGTACCGTAGGGTAATGATGCGAGAAAAATGTTAGAGTTCAACTTTTTTTAATGTTTATACAAAAACAACATATTTTAATTATAAAAAGTCACCTAATTATGAAAGAAAACATCGCCAAGCAAGTAACGAAATGTTTTTATAATTTTTTTCCAAAGAAAATGGTTTTTAACGCACGTACGGGAATGACGTTTTGGTTGTCAAAATGCACTTTTCAGTTTCAATATCGGATTCAGCAAGAAGAGAGTTAATACTTTAAGCTCAATTTGATGAAATCTTGTATTAAATGATACGCCTAATATTTCTGTATTTATTACTCAACTGTAACTACAATATTTTTCTAGAAAAAAGGACGTACGGTAATGACGTCTGAAACGTCAAAAATTGAGAGACAGACTTCAAGCGTTTTTCAGTTTACTGTCTGAAAAAAAGGGGAAAATCACTTTATCATTGTGCAAAGTGAGGTTGAGACGCCGCACGGTAATGACGTTTTGGGTATTCTCATATTAAATTAAAGTGAATAGGAACAGAAATGGAAAAAAGAAATGACCATTTTGTAGAGGATGATAATAAGTGCTTAGTAAAATTCCAAAAAAAAATCAGCACGAGTTTCTAAGTTAATGTTAGATTACAGTGACTTTAAGTTTGCCTTCAATTTGACAATAAACCATCTAGAGACTTAGTATCAAAAACAAGCTTGTTGATTGTACGAAAATAATGATAAGGCTTGGGAGGTTGTTAACGTCCCGTCAAGGGTGACGCTCGTCACTCTTTTATCTTGAGCGCAATTCAGTGACATTAAATTGTCGCCCTATCGTACACCCTCGAGACTAGCTTCATGAACAACCACCCCCAGTCACGAAATAATATTCTCCTCTTTTAAACGAGCCATGAACACAGAAAAGCTCAGATGCTTAAAAGAGATGTCAGAGCATGATACCCTCTTTTAAACAGTCAGCTACCTTCAGTCAAAGAGGAAAAAAGAAGGTCTTCTTAAAAGACGACAGGCTCACCCCTATTTTAAAACCTTTTAAAATTAGACGGCCTGGTATACACCTTCACAATTTCACAAATTTTCAATCATTATTAGTACCTCATTTTGTCATAAAACAATATAGCAGGCCATTGCATGTCAGGAAGATCAGAACCTACAAGTGTTCGTTCGATTTTAATGAAGCTTAGTGAAATCATCGTGCTGTATAAGAGATATCTCAGGCTTTGAAGATTTTTGAAAAAAAAATTCAATTTGGGAGTTACTCCATTTTGGATTTTTGGGTTGAATTTTTTTCAATTATCGATGTTTCTGGAAACAGTAATGGAATTTTGATGAAATTTAGAGGCATTAGAGATGATATCATACATTTTCAAGGAATGAGATTCTCAATAAAAAAAAATTGAAATTTTGCATAACGTATGACGCCCAGGGTATAAACAAAATTTATTATCAAACACTGAATATTATTAATTGCTTATTTGTATTGAATATTTCGGCGCGAATAGTAACTATTTTTATTAAAGAAAGTGACACTTCATCGGAAAAGTATGTTTTCCAATTTTATTTGTTAATTTCAGAACAAACATCCTAATGTGGACATTTTTAGTAAAAAAAAAAGGTTACCCCTTAATTGTTTCTGAATTACATTGCCAATGAATCTTCGAACTGAAAATATATTACTCAATATTATTTACTAATTTTAGGATCTATTAATATAAACGAATGGTCATAGTAGACACTTACAGGCATAACATTATGCCACTGCTAACGCTGGCTGACAGCTGTTTGCATAATTCGTTTGTAAAATTAACAAATAATACTAAATGACAAGTGTTTCTCACTAAATTCTCATGAATTTCGCTGGCAACATAAATTTAGGACAACTAAGGGATCAAATTATTTTCTTCATCTTCAAATGTCCATACTGGGAATTTTTTCACATAAGTTGTTTTTAAAATTACCAAATAATACTAAATGACAAACTTCACGGACTGAATTTTTATAAATCTCACTGGCCACATAAACGAAGGGTAATTTAGAGATGAAATTATTTTTTGTTGGCTTAAAATATACATACTGGAAACATGTTTACAAAATTTGTTTCTAGAATTAACAAATAATACTGAATGACAAATTTTTATTACTCAATTCTTATAAATCTTTCTGACAACACTCAAGGACAATTAAGAGACAAAATTATTTTTTATTGGCTTCAAATGTCTATACTGGGAATTTGTTCACATAGTTTTGATTCTAAAATTGGAAAATAGTACTAGAAGACAAAATTTTCTTACTAAATTCTTATAAATCTCATAGGCCACGCAAATAAAAAAAAAAATTAAAAGGTAAAATTATTTCTTGTTGGCTTTGAATGTCCATACTGTAAATTTGTTTACCTAATTTGTTTATGAAATTAACGAATAATACTAGAACAAAATTGCCTCACTCTATTCTTATAAATCTCACTGGCAATATGAATCAAAGACAATTAAGAGATACAATTTTTGTTTGGCTTCAAATGTCCATACTGAAAATTTGTTCACATAATTTGTTTTCTAAAATTCCAAATAATCCTGAATGACAAACTTTCCTCAACAAATTCTTATTAATCTCATTGGCGACATAAATTAAGGTCAATTAAGAGATAAAATTATTTTCTGCTGGCTTCAAATGTACATACTGGCGATTTGAATCTAAAATTAACGAATAATGATAGATGAACAACTTTTCTGACTAAATTCTTATAAATCTCTCTGACAACATAAATTAAGGACTACTAAGAGGGGAAATTTTTTTTTCGTCTTCAAATGTCCATACTGGGAATTTCTTCACATAATTTTTTTTAAATTACCAAATAATACTAAATGACATGCTTTCCTCACTAAATGTTTATAACTCTCAAAGACGACATAATTAAGAACAATTAAAAAATCAAATTATTTTTTGTTGGCTTCAAATGTCCATACTGAAAATATTCAAATAATTTGTTTCTAAAATTAACAAATAATACTAAGTGACAAGTTCTTCCTACTACGTGTTTTTTATACTTATAAATCTTACTGGCGACATTTAAGGACAATCAAGAGACAAAATTACCTTTAGTTGGCGTCAAGAGTCCATACGGGAATTTGTTTACATAATTTATTTCTAAAATTAATAAATAATACCAAGATAGAAATTTGGTGATCACGAATCACTTTTTCGATAGAAATAAGTAATAATAATGGCGAAATATCATTTACAAATAAGCAATTTATAATATTCAGCGTTTGATAAAAGACCTTGTTTATAACAATTATCATTACGAGTCTACAATTTTTATTCATGTGCCTCTAAGTGTGAAGCTCAAGCCACGCTAAGCATAGACAACATTTTTCCAAGAAGATAAAACAAAATTTCAGGAAAAATTAATTCAAAAATTTGTTTGAACTTTCTCTTCAGCGAAATTTCCAAATTTTGTATTAAAAATTAGATAGTTTAAATATGTTTAATATTATCTCTAATACCTTTGAATTTCAATGAAATTCAATCATCAATTCTAGGAATATCGATAATTAAAAAAAATTCAATATGGCGTAACTCTCAAAATTTTGAAAAATCCTTTAGGCCCAAAATGTCTCTTATATAGCACGCAATGTTACTAAGATTCATTCAGATCATACGAATATTTGCCGATTATGATATTCCTGACGTGTGTGCAAAATAAAATTTTAATTGGGTAATATTATGAGGTCGACTAATCACATTGGAAAAACTATTGCTTCGATAGAATAATTCCCTGATGCATTTTTTTTACTAAAACCTTTTATATTATCATCAAAAAAGGTCCTATGTTTACCGGACAGTATGGGAACCAATATCCTTTAAAACTTCAAGGCGACGTCCTGAAAATAATTTTCTTCAATATATCGTTTTAAGTGCATGTTGCATGGTATCAAGTTTATTGATAAAAGAAAGGGTGGAAAATCACGCCCCTTTTCAATTTATGACGGCAAAAAATAGAACTTTTCAGTTTTCCAAAAAATTTTGATATTTCTGTATATGTCACATTAAAATAGTCAGCATTGGAATGAATAAGAGAAAAGTATTAAAGGGAATAATGAAAAAAGTAAAGATGAAGAACGATTTATTTCAGCCCCCTCATAATCTCATATGTAGATAAACTCCGGAAAGAAACGATTCTGTACAAATAAATTTTACTCAGCAAAAATCTGTGAATTCTTTTGATATCTTCAAAATATCTCATGATATAATTTTAATATTTTATAACGTCTTGAAATCCATTGTAAGGTCTATAAATCCCAATCTTCTGTCCTTGAATTTTTGGAATCCGGAAAAATCCCACGCATTAAAATTTAGTTTATCCCTTTTATTTAAAATCCCATAAATATATAATAAATTGAACTCATTCATTGAAGTACTATAGGAAAATATACAATTCTTATGCATCTTTAAAATTCCTTGAAATCCTTCAAAATTCCTTAAAATCCATTGAAGTCTTTGAACATCGTGAACAACCATTTAACAACAGTATACATTTGAAATCTCTTGAAATCTCTAGAAACCGCTAAGAATTCCCAAAAATTTCATGTATTTTTGAAGTTTTCTGAATAGCCTTTTAAATCTTTAAAAATTTGGCGAAGCTCTTTGAAACCCCTTAAAAACTGTGGAGATTCAATATAATTTTTCAAATTTGATAACATTTCTTGAAAAAACTTAAAATTCCTTAGAGTTTTCTAAGAATTCTTCGAAATCTTTGAAAATTCTGCAAAATTCTTTGAAATCCCTTTAAATTTGGTATATCTCTTAAAATCCTTTAAAATCCCTTGAAGTCCCTTGAAGTTTTTCGAGATTGTGAACATCTATTCAAAAAAAGTATAAATTATTATTTGAAATCTCTTGAATGTATTTTTCAAAATTTCCCAGAAATCGTCAGAAATCTTTGAAAATTCTACAAAACTCTTTGAAATCTCTTCAAATCCTTTAAAATTCAATAAAATTCTTAACATTTGGTGAAATTTCTTAGAATACTTCGAAAAATTCCTCGAAATCTCTGAAAATCGCTGAGAATCCATTAAAATGTCATATCTTTTGCGAAGTTTTTTAGGAATCCTTTAAAATCTTTAAAAATTCTCCAAATCTCTTCAAACCTTAGAAGATTCAATCAATTCCTTCAAATTTGGTGGAATTTTCCAAAATACCTTGAAGACCCTTGAAGTTTTCTAGAAATTCTTCGAAATCTAAGTCTAAATCTAATTCTACAAAATTCTTTCAAATCCCTTTATAATTGGTATATCTTTTGGAATCATTCAGAATTATTTGAAATCATTTGAATTCTCTAGAAATTGCTAAGAGTTCCTCAAAATTGTATGTATTTTCTCAAGCTTTCTAAAAATCCTTATAAATCTTGGAAAATTTTACAAGATTCTTTAAAATCTCTTCCAATCCTTGAAGATTCAATCAAATCCTCATCGCTGCAAATTCATTGAAATTCAATGTTTTTTTCTGAAGTTTTCTAAGAATCTCCTGAAATCTTTGGAAATTCAAGAAAAAAAATTTTTAATTTAAAACTTAATCAAAGTTATTCATGAAAATTTCCTTTGAAACCCCGTTTAAATCCTTATCAATCTTTAAAATCCTTTAATCTCATTAAATTCCTCAAAGTTTTCCGAATTCTTCTGAAATCTTTGAAATTTTTAGGAACCTCTTGAAACTTCCTCGAAATGTTTCGAAATCCCTTGTAATCCGTAGATATATTTTTCAATATCTTCAAAACCGATGCCATCTTCTCAAATTATTCAAAGTATTTGGAAACCTCATAAAATCCTTTTAAAAACCTCAAAATCTGTGGAAGTTCCTCGAAATTTGTTAAAATACTTTGGAATCCCTTAAGGGGTCATTCTGGTAACTAACCCGCCAAATAACCTCTATTTTTGTGAATTCTTTGTGAGATTATTGATAAAGATATTGAAGTAGGATTTTTTATGCTTACTAAATACTATTTCGAAATACATTCAGAAATTTTTTTAAATTTATTTTATAAACCTTTTGTGCATACATTTTTTCAATATACGTGAAAAAATAACAAAATGGCGGCAAAAAACAAACAAAAAACACGATTTTTTGTTTTCTTCTTAGATGGCAAAGATAGCGTTTTTTCGGTGGTAGTTACTAGAATGACTTCTCAAAAACTCCTTATATGTTGGGAAACCTTTGAGAATCTTCGCATCAACTTTGCAATATTTTTACATTTTTGATTTCTCTACTATTTTCTTACAATGATTTTCTATCATTACTTTTCAAGAATCACGAAAAAATAGAAAGAAGAAATTCATGATAGGAAAATCACTTTGACCTACACTGAATTTCCTATAATATTTTTTTATAAGGTAGGATTACAAGGTATTGTAAAAGATTTCAGGGTATTGCAAAGAATTGCATTGGATTTCATGATATTGTATAAAATTGCAGAGAGAGTGCACACCAGACTGTAGGAGTAATTAACCCCTTGATTTAACCTGAACACATTCATCCATCCGTTCATCCATCTTTCCTTTATACTTTTTCCACGAAGGAAAAGTAGTGGAATTAAAGAAGAAGGGAAGTAGGGGAAATGGAGGAGAGAAAATAGAGGTAATGAAGGAAGGGGAAGTAGGAGGAAATTAAGGGAGATGGGTAGGGGAAATAAGGGAAGAAGTAAAGGGGTAGAAGACGCAAGGAGACATTTGGTTGAAGCGAGTAGAAGGAAAAGGAGATGAGGAAGAAGTTGGGGAAGGGATAGGAAGTAGGTGAGGAGAGGGTTAACAGGAGAATGTGAGGTGAGCGTGGGGAAAAAAGTATAAGAGGGGGAGTTTTAAACGACTTATTCACGTCTTAATAGGCTACGTAATCCGTTTCTAATCTTTTTTTTTGTAATCGAAAAATAAATTTATTGAATCCATTTTTAAGCATCAAGTGACGAGGACGGTGGTCCACAGTCTACAATATGCTCTTGACTATAATTTTTACTGTTTATTTAAATTTTTATCTTGTTTATATGTGTATGTGTAAATGTGCGTTTCACGCCCGTATCTTTCGTCTTCACGCAGGTATGCCTTTTACTAACCCACGTTATTACGGCCATACGTTGGCCCATGTTGTATATACTGCAGTGGTATATCAGGATGTTTACTCGGTACTCTCCTGTAATACCTATGAATCACAGTGGCCGAGAGTGCACACAGCACTGCTGTACATTGGGTGGGATTACGAACGCTACTCGGATACCAGACTGCACCCCCAACTTTTTACCACATGCATTTTTCTATATTCCTGAATATTTCAATGGATGGCTTTTTATAAAATTGAAATTTCAAGGTCAAAAGAAAAATTCTCTTTTGTGCGGGGGTAAGTCTTTTATTTGAGTGTCCTCAAATTGAATAAAGTGCTATGAACAAACACATTCAATATAGAACAGTTTTTAATTGCGACTCTATTATATTCGACTAGAAGTATGAATGCTCTCAATTTACCTCGTGAAAAATGTATGCTCCTTGACATGTTCATTTCATGTATTTCATTCTTGGTGGTGAGGAAATGTAAAACAAAAAAAAATCTATCCATATTTTGAGAGAACTTCTGAAGAATCTATTTGTTTGAGACCTATCTTCCTCAATTTATATTAGTAAATTACAACTGATTACTATTTAGTTTAGGGTGCCCAGACGTCCTCAATCAGGAGGACATGTCCTACTTCTCGTTTGCGTGTCCTCCTGTCCTCTCAAGCTTTGGAAAACCCATAAAATGTCTTACTTTTTGGTTAAAAGACTAAATTTACCTTTTTTCATCAAATATTCCCTACAATCGCGTTACCTATTTTCTCCCTTTTTATTCAAAAAAAGAGAGAGATTAAAAGAAAATGTAATTTTGGTCTTATTATGGGGGAGGGTCGAGGTTATGTCCTTCTTTTTCCACTTGAGCATCTGGTCACGCTAAAAGTTTAGTTTCTACTGATAAGTGTAACTATAAAATTCAGAAATGACAGGCAGAGGCGGTTAGTTCGAATGCCCAAAAAATGGTCTCCTTAAAGTTTGAACGGAATCGGTTAATATTTACTCGTGTCCCGAAATAGGCCCCCCAAGCCATAATAAATGATCGTGGAACACAATTTCTCGATGATTTGGGTACTGAGTACCAGTAAATGTCGGCCGAGGGCGCCACCTCAATGACTATGCCAGCCAACGTCTGGTCAATGATGAGACACATGCACTTACAGGAACAATAAACGTGACCCATATTGACGTAATTCATGCAATCGTGAATCGTCATTTTTTTAAATCTAGATTTCTACTCTCATGAAAAAAATTACATCTACCTTTTATTTTTAATGCACTTTTTTACACTTCCATGTATATTACATTCAATGCACATATTTATCAGATTCACTGGACCAATGTGTGTTGCGAAATATGTCCGGAAAGTAACCGACCACGTGGTGCACCAGTAATAAAATTTAATTCTGGTCAACGGCGATGATATTCTCTTTAAAGAGATAATATTTCTTGGTAGCGTGATCACTTCCGAAATTGGGTCACCTTTCTGAATAGCTAACAGCTGCTTCGTTGCATTCTGTTTTATTTTCTCTAGGTCTTGAAATCGTTATCCTTTCAGAAGATACCTCAATTTCGAAAACAGTCAGAAATCACAAGACGCCAGGTCAGGACTTTATGGGTGCTGCCGAAGTTGTATGAGGCCGTATTTCGCCAGAAATTGCTGAATAAGCTGCGATAAGTAAGCAAGTGCGTTGTTGTGGAGGACATTTGCACTCGTTCCACATTTTCCACATTTGAAATGCAAACACTGTAGTATCAGAAGCATGTGCTATTGTTTCTTTCATTTTTGGCAATTCAAATAAAATATTATTAGATTATATAAAAAATGATAAGTTCCAACCTAACATACCCTAGTCTTAATATAGAAATGTTATAAAGTTAACTACACGTGAAAATTTGCAGTAAACAATATGTCGTATTAACAAAAATTGCACATCCAAAGAAGGAAAGTATTAATTCAAACGTAAAATTCATATGCTTTTCAGAAGTTATATCTAAAAATATTACACGCCTTTTTATAATCTTTGACAGCACTCTTCCGTTTTCTCGTATTTTTATTCACATTAAATTCTGAACAATACTCAATACATCATTCTGAACTAACCTTATTATTTATTTTAGTTAGAGAAGACTTATTACTTATTATACAAGATAAACGCAGTTTACGAAAATATCCGCAGCACCAAGAATCGAACGCGCGCATGGCATGGTTATAAGCCGCACACCTGAGTCCCATAGCTACGATGAAACAGTCATTCGAAACTTTTGAACTCAAAAAAAAAAGTCTTGGAAGTCGACGTGTCAAATATGATTTTTAGGCGTATTCAAATCATAGTAAATTAAATCATTAATGAAGCAAAATTATTTTTTAAATTCTTAAGGCGCTTTGTTAAAGAAATTTTTCACAAAGATATGAAAATTTTCAAAGTCCATATCTTGATACTTCTTTGAAGTTTTCCCTTTTTTGAATGTAAGTATGAAAACGCATGAAAACAATTATCTGCATTCTAAAAAGAATTAAACTTTAGCTGAAAATTGTAGATATGAACAATTCTGTTTGAAAATGAGAATTAAATAGACAATAATTCACAGT
>CAKNXH010000033.1:1151854-1204717 GCA_932178445.1 Andricus quercusramuli | reverse complement strand
AAATTAAATCATTATTGAAGAAAAATTCTTTTTCAAATTCTTAAGGCGCTTTGTTAAAGAAATTTTTTACAAAGATATGAAAATTTTCAAAGTTCATATCTTGATACTTCTTGGAAGTTCCCTTTTTTTAAATATAAGTATGAAAACGCATAAAAAAAATTATCTACATTCTAAAAAGAATTAAACTTGAGCTGAAAATTGTAGATATAAACAATTCTGTTTGAAAATGAGAATTAAATAGACAATAATTCACAGTAAACATTATTTCTTAATTATTAATATCAAAAAGAAATTCCTATTCACAAATATACAATGCTAGAAAATTAAAGAGAAAGGCATTTTCCACGCCTAGTATAATACAAAAAATAATTTTTTTTTCAATTCCTATTTTGCATTTTTTCAGGTTGAGCAGTATGATGTACTCAATTAATTTTGATAATTTTCTTTCATTTTTAACTTAAAAATTTGCTCTGATTATGTATTCAATGATTACATCTATATAATAAATGATAATTATGAAAAAATTCACTTGCTACCTTACATTTCAGATATTCATACTTCATTAGAGATTTGAAAAGTTTTTAATTTTATATACGACTACAATTGTTTATAAAAACTAGCAATTTGAAGACACTCAATTTCTAAATTCGAACGGTCAACGGCGCTAATAGAAGTTTTGCCACATTCCCTTTCAGATGCTCGATGTTCCTATATTTTTAATAATTTAATTTATACTGCAAAAATGCCTCATTCACATTTAAGAACAAATTTTAGTACACTTATCGCATCGATGACAAATTTGTTGCAGTGATTTTCGTGCAGATTTCTAGTTAAATTTGAAGGTGTAAGATTATTCTTAAAAGAGTTAAACATATATTGAGTTAACCCATTTATATACATTCATAAATCATAAAAAATATTTTATAGATTAAAGAGATTTATTAATTTTCGCTCAATTGTACCATGCCTATGCTTTAATCTGATAATAGCATATACAGATGACTGAATATTCATTTTTCTTCACATATGATGTTAAATGCTTGTACTGTGAAATTTAGCTGTTCTACTTTAGGTCACTTTTCTCATGCGGGGTCACATATACATGCATTATTATACTGCGAGTATAATATTCAGTAAACATGTTAACGAGAAATTTTTTGAATAGGAATAATATATTTATTATGAATATATATCATAAAATTAGGGGCTGTCCATATACTAAGTGGACAATTTTTTTGTCACTTTACCCACCCTCCTTGTGGAAAAAAGTGGACTTTTTGCAACTCCCCTTCCCGGCTCCTCTGTTCATGTAGACTTCTTCATATTTTATGAAAATTTGGATTTTCGTGGTATTCAAAAGCAAGGAAACCAAATGGAGCTGTAAATTGGCTGAAAATTCTTGTTTTCTTAAAAACAAGAGCCCAGTGATACAAGGAATGAAGTCCAAACAAAAAATAGTGAAAAATTTATATTCTCTAATGTTTCTTCTTGACATCAATAAGCAGGTGTAGGAGAACATGCATCCACGTATATTTTGGTTAGACCTCTTCCCCCAATAATAATAATGTAGAATTTCCATGATTTCAAAGCAATTTTTGCCGCAAGGATGTTAAATATGACATGTATATATTGTATGTCTCAAATTATCCCATTATTTCCCTGTAAGTAGTAACGTACTTTCTGTTCAGACTTTCATAATACTCCCTTTATAAAATCCTAGCTACATCCCTGCACCCAGAAAAAACTTAGGGTAAATAGTGTTGCAGGTAATTTCGTATTTTTACCTGTATTTTTACCGTAATAAACAAGGAGGAACCTACATACAATAAATGCGCAGGTGCAAAAGCTGATGGATACGGTGGAGAAAAAAAAGAGAGTTATACTTCTGCACTTCTGCCATGGTTCGAAATTTAATTAATTCATTAGAATTTCATCTTTTTCGATGGAAATACAATCTTTCCTTGTTAAAAACTCATCTTTCTCCGTTGAAAATAGACTTTTAAAAAAAATCAAATGTCTTCTAAAAAAGTATATTTTTTTTTGCTTGAAAATTCAACAACTTACTTGAAAGTTCATCCCTTTAGATTTAAAGATGATTTTCTTTTGTAGAAACGTCATCTTTTGATGTAAAAAGTCATCTTTTTGATTGAAAATTTATGTAATCGAGTCTAAACTTTAATTTTTCTTGTTGGCAATTCAACAATAACATAGGCATAATTTTTTTTTGCAAATTCCTATATCTGGGTGAAAAAATCAACTATTTCGTTGAAAATGAACTTTTTTGTTGAAAATACAATCATATCGTTGAAAATTAGCTTTTTCACTAAAAATTCATATTTCAGTGATAAAAATTCTTTGTTCACAAAATCATTGTTGTAAAAGAACTTCTCAAGAAATACTTCTTAGCGACGTAGATTTGGTGGTCAAAAATTTGAACAATCCTTTTGCGTGAGTAAATAGCCCTAAAACAATTTTTTGGATGCAAAATATATTTTTAAACATTTAATTCATTATTATAAAAAGTTAAGTTGAAATGTAATAATGTTATTAGTAGGTATTATATCTGAAAATAAAATGCTTTTTTCTCAAAATTACACTGCAGTAAAAATAAGAAATGACAAAAAACATTGTGAATGAACAATTATCCAAACAGTCAAAAAAAAATAAATTTTCTGTTGACCAAACTTTGATGAAAGCATGTACACTACAGTAAGAAAACAAATTGTCTAAGAACATTACAGTTAACAAAATTTTTTCTTCTGAGTTCTGAATACCGACGTACATTTGATAAAAACCCTTTTTTTCATTCCTTCTATACAAATTTTTCATTCCCAAACATTTTTTTTCAAACAAACTTTTAATTTTTGAAAAAATGTATTAAAAATTTTTCGAAAATATTTCTCCCACACAAAAAATGGTATAAGGGTATTTTCTACGCAGAAGGATTGCTTATATATTATTAAGCAATGCATAAAACTTTCAATTGTAAATTTGCCTACCTGAAAAAAATGATGCAATTTTCAGATTTCGGAATTCATCACAATTTTCTACGAAACAACTTATTATATATTGGATATACGTCTCTGTCAATATTTCATATATTGTAATAATTCTTCAGAATTTGTTGTTCCATGGCTTGAATAAATTCTGCATTACACAAAACAATTATTTTATTATAATAAACGATTCTTCTCCAACCTGTATGTCAAATATTAATTTTGTGCATGTATGAAAAAAATATGAATTCGGTATACTAAAGGTAGTACCAGCATATTGTATGTTTCCCATACACGATTATAGAAAACATAATAATTCAATGTAAGAAAATTAGTTTTCCTGTATGGAAAATTTACCATATACAAGTATGAAAAAAAATACTAATTCAGTGTAGCAAAGTTACGAACTGTATATTGTGTATTTCCCATACAGAGGTATGGAAAAAATGTCTTTCCTGTATGAGAAAATTACTGTTTTGTGTACGGCAAATTCACTATTGACAAGTATGGAGAAGTACCACTCTTTGTATGAGTTAAAAACTTCTCATATATGCATAGAAAATTTACCATGATTTTTGTTACAGTTTACTGTCTTTTTCTTGAATAGACTTGAATTTATTGGATTATTCAAATGAACTTTTATATCAATAATACGCAATACAAAAGCACGAGCACTTTCGATCCTACGGTTTTTTCTCCGTGTTTGACCACTTTTAAATCACTCGAAGCACTTTTTAATTTGATTATCACTCATAGATCATCGGACACTGTCCGAATCATAAGAATCACAGGTCCATGTGAGTCAGTAAGAGACCTTAATAGGGTCCCCTCTAAATGGTCAATAGATGTTTTTGGCGATAGCCTTACCAGATACAAAATCAGAGCACAAGGTCGTTAGTTTTGAAACAGACTTTGTAGGGGAGACCGGGGAAAATCCTGCCCTTTTTTTAATTGTTTTTTGAATAATAAAACTTGGTTTTTCTGCAAAACAAAATATATGAACCGAAAGTTTATACTCTTAGCTACAAAACCTTTTTCTCATCGCAAATTAATTTTTTGGGAGAATAGGCTGAAAAGTAGAATGCAACGCCAGAACGTCGAGAAAAACGTGTTTGTTCTATGTCCGCAATATTACCTCAATCGCCCACACTTTTCTCTTTGGGCGATTGAGCATGAAGTTGCGTTCACATAAAAAACGCCAGGGTGCCGGATTTGCTCCGTATCCTCTACTTATCAAACTATCATTGACACTCCAATTTCAGGGCACAAATGTATGACGAAATATTGTCGACAATGGTAGTAGATGGCGCGATTCATGACATCTCTGCTAGTCTTTCCACCTGGGCTATATATCCATATCTAATTCTAAAGGGACATCTCCCACCATTTCAAAAATCAAAAATGTCGCTATTCCTTTTAAACGAGCCCCTTGTGGATTCGAAGTACTTGAGTGAAAAAGGATTCGCTGATGGCTACATCTGTAGGGTCTATCCTCGAGCGTCGACAGACTGAAAACAAAAAACAAAAGCATCTCGATGGCTGCTAAAACGCATTCTATCCCGGGGAGCCTCAGATTTTCCTTTTACTGCGCTATGCACGACCCTTCTCCATTAAGATTAGAGCGCTAATGGCACCGTGAGGACCGTGCTTTCGCGTTACTTGGTCCTGTGTGGGAGTTGGTATGTGGGATGCACGTACGCATGGTATTTACAGACGCTCAGGGGAAGAGCTAAGGGGGAAACAAGACGGGGGGTGGCTTGGCATGGGGGTGGTATTTGCGAGTATATGCATCCCTGACGCTCGAGTTCTCTCAGTAGAACGCCGCGAACAATGAACTAGTACTTCGACCGCGTAATTGAAGTTAATAGGGCCTCTAGACCTTCCTGAGGGACTTGAGAAGAAGCCGAAAGCTCTATTTCGTCATAAACGAATTTCCGATTGGGTGAAATAAGTACCCGGCTTCCTTGAGTTTAAGCTTTCAACCCACACAGTTTCAGGGATGAAATATGAGACTCTTCGAAACTTTTGTTGCGCTGGTCAGGAAAAGGCAGGGACTTTGAAGAACTGTTAAGATTAATAAATTTGAAATTTTATAATTTAAATTTGACATTTCAATCCGTTTGTAAAATTGTCAGGGAGAAATCAAGAAATTTGTTAAATTAAGTTTTGCGTCGACCCTAATATCTTATCAGTAATTTATTTTCCTCATATCTCGATATATTTTTTGCAGTTTCTTTCTCCTACGGTTTACAACAATTTTGTGAAAAAGCCATCCCTTTTGGTTGAAAATTTGAATCTCTTTATGAAGATTTGTCTTTTGGATTGAAAATTTTTACTTAAATGTTGAAAATTAAATTGACATGTTTCATGGTTGAAAATTGAACTATTTTCAGAAACCTCGTCTCTTTAGCTTGAAATTTCATCTGTTTCAGTAGTAAGTTTATGTCTTTTAGATGAAAATGCAACTGCTTGGTTCAAAATTAATCTTCTTTGGTTGAAGATTCAATATTTTCTCGAAAAACTGTCTTTTTTGGTCAATTGAAATGGTATTGCTTCAAAATCAAAATATTCTTTAGTTGAAATATATACGACTACATTATAAATTAAATGTTCTTCTTTTTTGGTTGAAAATTGAACTACATGGTTTCAGGTTGAAACAGATTTTTAAAAAATTATTCTCTAATGAAGATTCTTAAGTTTAGTTGTAAACTCCTCTTTTATATCGATAATTCGTTTGTCGCTTCACCAAAAAATTTTTGACCATGTAATCGGTGAAATTTAAAATCAAAAAACTAATAAACTACATTGGCTTAAAATTTATCTTTTTTGATTGAAAAGTAAACTACGTAAGTAAGGGTTAAAATACATTCTTTAAAAAAAAATTTTTTTTGACAATGTAACTATATTGTGAATTGTTCTTCTTGTTTTCATTTAAAATTAATATTTTTAGCTGAAAATATAACTTTTGTATCACTCAACTACGTGGGTGAAGGTTGAACAACATTCTTAGGAAATCATTCTTTTGGTTGAAAATGTACCTGTTTTGTCAATCATTATTATTATTTTTTTTTTTTAAATTGATGCTTCCAACTGAGAATGTAACACTTTCTATATTTTGTTATGAATTGATGTTTTTCATTCAAAAAATGTTTTTTTTTTTCAGAAATTATTGGTTTGAAACCTTTTTTTTTTGTTAAAAATGCAACTGTTCATTATTTTTGGTAAAAATTCATGTGGTTAGTAAAAATATGACTATTGTGGCTTGAAAATTGATCTTTTTTGTTCAAAATGTTCCTATTGGAGTGATAGTATCTCTGTATTTTTCTTTAATTTGGGCTTTTTTGGTAGGAATTTCGTCATTTCGGCTTAAAAATTCACCTCTTCCACTACCAATTTAATCTTTCTTGGATAAAATATCAAAACTTGGAATTTGTTTACAATTTATCTATACAGGCTGGAAGTTCGACTATTCAGTTAAAAATTCAACTGCTTCATAAAAAATAATTATTATTTTCTTGAAATCTCAACTATTCTGTGAACAGGACACCTTTTTTTGATAAAAACTTAAACGGGTTTTTAAACGTTCGTCTACGTGCTTCGAATATTCATTCTTTTGGGTAAAAAATTCATCTTTTTGGTCTAGAAGTTGATCTGCTTCAGCATAAATTTCATGTTTTTTGGATACAAAGAAAACTGTTTAGTTTTAAATTAATCTTCTTTGTTTGAGGATTTCTCATTTCAGTTGAAAATTCATCTTTCATAATTTAACATTGGAAAACTAACTTATTTCACTGGTTGAAAAAATAACATCATTATTATAAATTCATTATTTTGTTGAATTTTGAACTATTTACGTTGAAAATTAATATTTGTAATTGAAAATTCAACTTCTTGGTTACATTTTGAACTACATTGTTAAAAAGTTATCCTTTTGGTAGAAAATTTAACTTTTTTCCGTTTGAAAGAAATGTTTCCAACAGAAAATGAAACCCTGCTATTATCAGCCGAAAATTGATCTATTCTAGTAAAAAATTCGTCTTTTTTGGTGGAAAAATAATCTTCATGATTTGAAATGTCCCCTTTTCTGATTATAAATGCAACTATTTAGTGGAAAATTTAATTTGCGGTAGAGATTTAAAATTTTTAAGTTCAGAATTTAAATGTTTAACAGAAAGTTTGTCTTTTGCCTTGAAATTTCAACAATTTTTATGCTTTTCTTTCTTGACTGGAAAATTTATCATTGCTCAGGATTTGTTTTCTTGCTTGAAAAATTAATAATTTTTGTTGGAAATTTATCTTCTTCGGTAAAAACAATTATTTTTTTGTAGAACGTTAAATGTTCAACAATTTTGATGAATTTTTCTTTCTTCATTGACTAAAAAATCTTTCATTGTTCAAAATTCGTTCTTCTTGGTGGAAAATTTATCATTCTTGTTCAAAATGTATCTCGTTCGTCAAAAAGTGTGTCATTGTTTTGATAATGCTGAGTTTTTGTTGATATTATATTTTTTTACTGATAACTTTATTTTGAATTTTTGCTTCCGTTTGAAATTCATTTAAAAATCTATTTCGATAGAACTTGCGGAAATTGATTTTTATATTATTTCAAATAATTATATACGGAATTTATTAATAAATAATTTTTTCCGTATGTTATGTTTGTTTTTGTATATCTGACATGAATGTAGAAGGCTGTCCAGATCGATAAGCTTCATTATGGTTGTCGGTTTTTTGTTGTTGAAACTCTTTTGGGCAATTTTTTGAAAAGTACACGATTTTCGTGAATATATTATAAAATCCAATTTTCAGCATCACTCACTTTTCCTCCATTTTTTATCTTTTATTTTCCGGACGCTTGGAGATGAAATATCCTAAGGTATCAACTCTATTGACAGAACGAATGGAGAATTTTGTTCAATATCCGCTTGTGGAAATCAACTCGAATCAATCATAATCGTATTTCTAATGTTATCCACGAATTGTTAAAAAAAGACATTTTTTGTTAAATGAAAAGCAAATTTATGAAGATTAACCAGCAAATGGCTTCAAATGTTCATTGACAGAAAAGGAAATTAGTATTAATTCGAAATTGAAAGAACACATAACGTTCTGAGGCAAAAAAATTTGTTGTTGACCAAATAATTTTTAGCCTGCTCTATTTATTCGATTTGAACTCTTTTTTTCGGGAAAAAGTTTTTTTTAGTTCGGAAAGATTTATCTATTCGAATCTTCATGAAAAAATTGGTTAAGTTTTTATTCAACAACAAAATCGACATTTTCTTTCTTTTCATAAGTGCCATTTTTTCTAAGATTTTCACAATTTTTATCAACAAATTTAGAGTTTGGCTATTTTCCACAGAAAACGTTCAACTTTTTAGATGGAATCAAATAGGAATATTTTTCGGATGACTTTTTGTTAAGACAATTTGCAATTCCGCAAAAATCATTTACTATCTAAACAATTTTCATAAAAAAATGCAGAGTTTGTCTATTTTTTAACAAATATGTTTAATTTCTGTTTATGTGATTGACTCATAATGTATTTTTGATGACTCTTCGCGGTGATTTCTGAATTTACAACAATTAATAATTAATTGAACAAGTTTCATCAACAACAAAAGTATGATAACAAGGAACCATTAGAAGGACATCATTCTTCGTCTCCGTGAAAAAATTGAGCCTATCGTTGAAAAATAGATAATTCTAAATTTGTTTTCAAAAATTGTTTCAGTAATTATCAGTTTTTGTGAATTTCAAATTTATCACAATAAGAAGTCATAGCAAAGACATTCTCACAATTAGTGAATTCGTCAGAAACAATTGAGCGTATTTTTTAAGAAATAATCAAACTTTAAATTTCTGTTTGAAAATTGTTTGAATAATCAATAATTCATGTACATTTTTTGAAGAGCCACGGAAAAGAGTGATTGGAAAGACACTGTTAGTTGAATCAGTGAAAAATTAAGCCTATTCGTTAAAAAATATCCAAACGGTGAATTTTCTTATAAAAATAATGCAAACAATTGCCAAATATAATTCATTTTCAATTAATGGTAGTGTAACATTAATTTCTCTCACATTTTATACCATAGGTTTGGATGAAAATGAGATAAACATTGCCAATCTCAAAAAATAACTTTTGTTAATTAATTTGTTTATAGCTAAATACTCTTTTTAAAAATTTTCAACAACCACTGAAAATTATTTCTAAATAGTTTTAGCATATATATAGTTATATATATATTTATACGTGTGTGTGTGTGTTTGTGTGACCCTATCTTAACGATCTGAGGATCTTAAAAAAATGGTACGTGTGACAAGTTAAAAAAAATTTCAAGTTTGAAGGAATTGAAATTTTATTATTTCCACTCAAAAGCATGCAAAATTGTATAATTTATATTTTAAATAATTTCAAATTCATGACTATTAAAATTTGACAATTTTAGGGTGAAAAATGAAGGGTAAAAACATGTAATATTGAAATTTTGGAAAAATATAATCTTCGTATTTTGAAGGCATGATTTTGAGCAATTATTTTCTTGATTTTCTATCAATTTGAATTCATTTTTTAGGCATTTTATTGGAAAATGTGTTATTTCAAATTTTCTAGCTGAACATTTTGCTGTCCAGTCCTTTAATTCAATGTTCTACAATTTCGAAGAATTAAAAAAATACAGGAAATTTTTTACGCTTGACATTTAAACCAAAAAATTTAGAACATTCAAATATTAAATTGTCAAATTCAAGACTGCTTCACAAAGCTTCAAATATGAAAATCCCCAATTTTGTAAGGTTCAATACGGAAATCCTCCTGAAATTTCAATATTTTAATTTCAAACTACAACATTGTAAGATTAAAAATTTAAAACCTCGAAAAATCAGATAAAATCATATTGAATATTTTCAATATTAAGCGCATAATGCGAAACAGCTTTACATTCAGGCCCTCAAAAATAAAACCTTAAGATGATCTTCAATTGATCGAAAAGTCTCGATGTGTTTCGAATAATAAAATTTTCCAATGGAAAAGAAAATCTGGTTTCTAGAATAAGAGTATGAGCTTCAAAGTTTTACTTGACTTATTGTGAATAAATTAAAAACATCCATCGTGAATCCTTTTCTAATTAAAGTTTGAAACTAGAGAATCGAAGAATAACCAAATTTATTTAGAATATTTCATCATAGGAAATAAAATGTAGAAGAAAAATGAAAAGAAGCATACGTACATTCAGCTTAAGTACTTCTGGTGTTGACAGTTTTGGCAGTTTGTGATTAGTTTAAGGTTCCTGTCGTGTTATATAATAGTTTGAACAGATTTAAAAGCAATGAGACAACAATGGTATCCTGAGCACACCATCATTACGAAGTCACCCTCAGTTTAGCCGTCACGCCATGGAACGTGAACGTTAACGTCCAAGGCTCAGGATTTCCAGGCCGACCTAATAATTAGCCCTCGAGCTTTCGGAACTCTCCTCCTGGGCATCAATGTATCGCAAGAGCCATTTCTGAAGGTTCAATTAATTTTAATGCTACCAAACGCTGCTGGCTATTTTGAATGCACATGTTCAATACAGGCGCGGAACCAGAGAAGTGCTCTCGTGAAATGAGCCAGTCAAATCTCACTAATTTTTAGTGAAATCTCACTAGTCCAAACAGTCGGAAGTGTATCACTGACAATCAGTGATATTTCACTGATTCATTAAATGAAATTCCGCCACTGTTTGAATCAGTTGAATCCCGTTACTGGTTGATTCAGTGAGGTCCACTGGTGACCTAAACCAGTAGTCACCTATTTCTACACGTTTTCGTCCGTTAGCCAGTTAGGCATGACAGTGGTCATTCATCGCTTTTGTGCTAACCTTTGCAAAATTACCTTCAGAAAAAAGGTCTTTACACAGACAATAACTCAAGGTCGGGCTGCAATATAACAGGATACAATATGTTGAGCCTGAGTGTGAGGAGACCCGTCATTTCGTCAACGTGTCGCGTCGCTGAAAGTCAAACACAAATAACCAGGTGCTTTTTTATTTCGAGTGAAAGATATTTTTAGCCAGGCCCCAAATATTTTCAACGCAAATACTAATACACAATAAAGTTAATTTTTACTCGAGAAATTCAAAGTCCCAACCGGCGCACCAGATGATTGACGGTTTCATATCTTGGCCGCGTGGAGTGCAATATCACTGGTTGAATTTATCATTTGGATTCACTGGTATATTCAGTAAAGCTGTTTTAGTTAAGACACTAACTGGTTTATCCAGTCAAAGTCGGAAAATCACTGGTATACCAATAATGATTCAAAATACTGATTCAACCAGTGACAAATTCACAGGTTCAATTTGAGTGAGGGAAATGGTCAAAAAAGTTTATACGGATAGAGAGCTATAACTAATTGTTTTAGGGTGGCCTCTATAAACAAAAAGAAACTGTTTCTATTCGTTTTCCGGTTAACAAACATTATTCTAAGTAATCAGCATTTAAAAATTAAATCTTCCATATCTGAAAAAATGTTCAATTTAAATATTGAAGAGATAACTATAAAATCGAAGCATTCCAGGCATTACAATTTTTGAAAATTCTAAGTATTCAAAATAAAAATTAGATTGTTTTAAATGCGTCAATTCATAAAACAATTTTATCATACTTTTCAGGGTTCTTTTTTATTGACTAAAGAAGCTTAGTTTTTTTCCTCTAAGTGTCTTCAGGTTCAGAAAATGGATATTATCAATTTTTCGTGAAATTAAATTTTCTCAATTTAATTAGGATTTGAAGGATATCAACACCTTTCAAGGAAATTAATCAAATTTCCAAGGATTTTCAAAGATTTCACAGAATTAAAAAGGTTTTAAAATACTTTCATTGAATTCAATAGACATTAGAGAATTTTGAAGGGTTTTAAAGATTTTCATCTGCGGGATCTTGGAAGCACTCAATGAGGTATTTAAATAATTTCTCTAGATCTCAAAGGATTTTATAAGGCTTCAAATATTTCAAGAAATTTCAATATACAAAAATTGAGGGAATTTAAAGGATATATAAGATTTCAAACGATTTGATAATATCTTTTATTGGTTTCAAAAATTGAAGGAATTTTATGGGATTTCCAGGGATTTGAAATATTTTAAGTTATTTTCAACAATTTCGAGAAACGAAATAGTTGAACTTTTAAGCAAAAGGACGGATTTTCAAACAAGAAATAATAAACCTGGAAGACAAACAGTTGCATTTTTAATCAAATATTAGTTGAGTTGTCAAGTCAAAAAGACGAAGTTTTTAGAACACACCTGCATTTTAAAAAAAGAACTTTCCTACCAAAAAGGATGAATTTTCAATGTGAAAAATATCAATCAATAATCCAATTCATTGAAGTAAATGAAGTTCCAAACAAAAAAGATGAATTTCTAACAAAGCAGTTCAAAGTTAAATCGAATATTTAAATTTTCAACGAAATAATGAAATTATTAACCACATAGTTACATTGTTGGCGTACAAATATAAATTTTGGAATAAATAGTTCAATTTTTAACAAGGAAGTTGAAATTTCATTCAAACAGTTCATGTTCTAAGCTAAAAAGTTGAATCTTCAACTGAGTGTTCGATTTTTCAAATGAAGAAGATTAAGCTTCAACGAAATTATGTTTCATTTTGAACGGAACAGCTTAATTTTTAAGCTGAAACTAAAAATATTCAACGAAGATCTTTAAGTTTCAACAATGTAAATACATTTTCAATAAAATAGTTAAAATTTTAACAAGATAATTGTAATTTCAACAAACTATGTGAAATTTCAATTACAATTAAAAATTTTCAGCAAAAAATTTAATTTTCGATAAAAATGTCAAGCGTTCAACCAAGTATTTTAATTTCAATTTAAAAAAGATAAATTTATAACAAAAATAAATCAGTTGATATTTCAGCAAAAAAATACTCAATTTTAAGTACAAAAAGTCGGAATTCGACCAAGAAAAAAACGCATTTTGAGCAAAGACTTTGAATCGTTAACCGAGACAGATGAATTTTCAAAAAGAAGTTGCATCATTCACCAACAGGTATAAAATTTCACAATAATTATATGAATTTTCATATCAAAAAGACAAATTTTCAGCGAAAGTATTAAATTTCTAACTTGGAAAGATTTTTTCAGTCAACTAACAAAAAAGTGTTCAGATAATATGATCGAAAAGACAAATTCTTCAGAAAACAGTTTGATTTTCATGCCAGAAATATTCATTTTCAACCAGAAAATTAATTCTAAAGAAAAAGTTAATTTGTGAACAACTAGTCGAATTTTCTACAAAAATAATAGAATTACCAACCAAAAAGACAACATTTTCGATGAAACAAGTACATTTTTAAGCCAAATAATTGAATATCGAACCAGAAATAATTGAATTTCAATAAGAAATGGAATAGTTATATTTTCAGATAAAAAACTTGATTTTAAAAAATAAGAAATGAATTTTCAACGAAATAGTCACATTCTTAACCAAAAATATGTATCTTTAAGTAATAAAATTTGTTTTCAACAGAGTATTTTAACATTTAAGCACGCAGTTCAATTTTTAATTAGGAAGAATAACTTCGTGCAAAAAAATTAAAATTCACTACAAAATACAGACATTTTACACGAAATTGTTGAATTTTCTAATAAAAACGATCAATTTTCAACCAGTAATGTAATAGCTGAATTTTTAGTTAATAATATAATTTTCGATTAAAAAAGAACAAATTTTCAACCAGATAGTGATATCTTGAACGAATGAAGTGAATGTTTGAAAAAGCAATTTACCTTTCGATTAAGTAATTGAGTTTTCAAACGAAAATGTGAATTTTTCATGAAAAATTTAAGGGATTCGTTCTTAAATAAAAACAGCCAGTTTAAAAACAAAATTGAATGTTCAGCTTCTTATTAAATGATATTTTGCCAATGTATAATACTTCTCAAAACCAAAACAAAAAATTTCTCTATTCCATGATATTTTGATTTTCATAAAATAAAACCTGCAGCTACCGCTGCCCCTGTATGCGAGGCAGCGACATTCAAATCCAGTTTGTTGCAATGAATGTTAGCCCAGATGACGCTCCCAAGTTCGACTCTAGTTGCATTTTCAACCACATAAGCTGAATTATCAATCAAAAATTTAGTAGCCTAATCTTTAAATAAAAACAATCGATTTTCAGCCAGAAGTAGATTAGTTAAATTCACAGTTAAAATGAATAATTTTTAACTACACAAGGTGAATTTTAAACAAAAAAGAGCGAAGAAGGGGAAGTTCACTAATTTTCATTTTTCATGCATTTCAAAAATTGTTTTTCACATTTGGATTTTCCATGTTAAATGTCACATTCTGCGGTAATCGCTTCCCCTGTTACGCTATAATTCGGCATTCTGTTTTATGTCATCGACGACTTAAAATGGCTTTCCCTTCAGAGGATATTTTAATTTTTTACACCGCCAGAAACCACAGAAGAACAGGCCAATACTGTATGATGGCTGCTGAAGTTGCGTAAGGCCGTGTTTCACCAGAAATTGCTGGATAAGCTGCGACGAGGACACAGGTGCATTTTCGTGATATGGGCGTCACGCCACCGCTTCAGTCCTTCTCAGTAATAATATATGTTTACCGTTCAACCGTTCACAGCGTATTAATAGTGCATAACACCTTCCTGGTCAACAAAAAACAGTCAGAATTGTTACAAAATTGCTTTGACTCTGGCGCGCTTTCTTTGCTCTCGGAGATTCAGGTTTCTTTCCCTACAAACATTGGACCCTTGTCTCATTTTCAAAGCCCATGACTCATCCTCATCTTATTGAACATTTTCTGGATGTTTCTGATTGATTCGAAATTGTCCTGGGCGATTTTCCCTCAATTATTCTTTTGGTCTTTCGTCAGCAGGCGTGAAACAAATTTTTAATCACGCGGCTCATCCCAAAATCGTGGCCACATTTTGCGATATTTTAGTAGTTGCAAGCCTGTCAGAGCGATTAGCTCATTACATTAGAGCGTACATGAAAGCGATACTTTTCACTGAAGTACACCTACTCTAATGTCAGCTAAACTACTATTAAATCATAGTATCACCTACATCATCATTACACACTTCCTGAATCATGGCGATAGTTTCCGAGCATGAATGACCAAGTTTTTGGCAAAATTGAATCCATAGTCTTTGTTTGAAACCTGTCTTTGCGTTCCATCATCATGAAATCCAACGCGAACGTGTCCAGATGTTTACGCAAGTGCGATCAACAGTAGACTCAATTATCGCAGGTCAGAGCCACGGAACCTAAATGGTAAAAATCTGTTTCTGATAACAGCATAACTAAGTGCAAAGTTAGATCACAAGCTCGGATACTTTTCGGAACAACCTTGTACGATCCTTAATTTTTCAAAAATTAATTGTAACTGGATTTAACTGTTCAATCGTGATTTGATTTAGAATTTAAGAGGAGCCTCTTTCGTATGATTTCGTGAGCAAGAATTGAGTATTTGTGCAACATTACGGTTCGACTGACTCTGCATCCAATGGGATTCCTCCTCATCGAACTGCCGTCGATTCTGATGCTTCCTTTGTTCAATCTGAAAAGACAATACCTATGCGCAATGGCGCGAAATGAGAATCGTGGTGTATCCTTACAGACGACGGGTATCGTCGCAGCAGAAAGAACTTTTCCATTCGTGGCTTTGTCTCGAATACGTTTCACTTCCAGTACTCTCAGGTACGATCAAAACACTCGTTTGCATATTCTAGCACGCGCAGTTTGCATCCTCGGATAATACAGGAGAACAGGTTTCGTCGAGTCTCGCATCGCATCGTTCCCTTAATAATCACGGCAAATCGCGCTTTGTTTCCAACGATTTTCCTCTAAGTTACTCTTACCATTGTCGAGAAAGTGTCCTACTTATGGAAAATATGACTGTCGCCGACAAAAGTAGCGGCAAGCTTCTGGAATAAAAGGGGGGTGAAAGGGCCGTGATAAATTCCAAAGATGCCTCAGCGTACTGTGGTGATAAACACATTTTAACGATCTGCCAAGTTTTCAAGTCTTATCAGCGAAACTGTTGTCTTGGTACGAATTAGAGGAGAAAAGATATTCAGAAAACTTTCATATAAAGTGAGATTATTCTCAACTTTTGTGCAGAAGCATAATCTGCTCAACTACCTCGAAATAAAGAACTGATTGGGAAATTTGAATCAATCTGAAGCCTCAGTCAATCCGCAATTTTAGGAAAATTTATTTTATAGCGATTTTGTGGTGTCAGGTTTCTCACTAGGAATGGTACGAAAGTGTCCCTTGCCGATTTGGATGAAAGTTCGCAAATATGTAGAGTTTTGAAAAATAATTGATACGCTTTCTTTATATCGGCAATGGTATAAGTTTAAGGGTGGAAAATAATCCTTGCATCTGAGGAGTGGTTATCACGTTTACATTGGGTCCAGTGAAGTGATTTCGAAGTAAGGCTGCTCATTGGGGATTTTTGATGTCGTTGAATCCAGAACTCATAATTGCGAACTTCAAGATTGAGGACTAATAGTGGTACCTACACTTCAAGCGTGAAGGGTAGTTTTTACGTTTGAACTGGAATCTATCATGCCATTCGAAAGCCAAGATTTTGTAAGGAGTTTTTGATGTTGCTGAATTCAAATTTGAGGTCAAAATTACAAAATTCAAAATGTCACAATTGTCATATATTATTAACCATTACCAACGATTATCAGTCGAGAGTTATCGGTGCCAAAAAATGCATGCGTCGTTCTTTGCCGAACCCAGGAATAGTCAACGAGGAGGTGGCGAGTATCTATTCCCACTTTTTCTTATTTTTCTTTTTTTTGTTCTTATTTATCTATTTCTTCTAACAATAATTCCTTCTTTTATTGCCAGTCGTCATCCTTCTTTTTATTTTTAGGCATTTCAACTTTCAAAAAATAGTCTACTGATTCTAATTCAAACGAGAAAACCAATCCTGAGATCCAATTGAACTTGAACCTTTGCCAGTATAAAAAAATTGTTATCGAATATCTTTCAAAACTCTACAAATTTGTAAAGTTTCATCCAAATCTGCGAGTGAGACATCCGTAGCATTACTAGTCAATCAAACGGTTAAATATTTAGGTATATTTTTGTGCAAACGTATTCTACATATAATTCTTTTGTCCCACCAGAGCTTTTCTGATTTACGGTTTTTGAAAATTTTAATATCACACACACAGTTTAAGTTTAGTAATCGCAATGAAAGATTGTTATAATTTTATGCAGAATTTATCATAGGTATAATTAGGTTAGTACATTGATTTTTTCCCATTATTTTAAATAAGAATATCTATGGAAAAAAACGCTTTTCACCATTTTTAAAATTACTTCTACCCCCAGAATTATCCAAAAAATTTAATGTGGCCCGACCTTGCACTATTTACCAAATTCTGCCTCAGATTTGGTCATCCACTTTTCTAGATTTAAAGATAGATTAAACAGGAAGTAAAAATATCTAAAACCTTCAGTAAAGAATTTCAATCTTATATGCTGTTGTTAGGAACGTAAATTTAAGTGATTTGATGAAAGATTCGAGAAAATGGTATAATCTTGTTTTATTACGTTTTATGTAGAGTTCATTATGATCGTTTACGATTACGTTTATGATCGTTACTGATGTAACTTTCTACATAACAAACTATACAGTTCAATCTGAAAAACTTACACTGAAAAGTTCTTCAAAGTTTGAGAAATATAATTGAAGATTCTTCAAATTTAAAAATGTGTAAATGAAAACTCTTGAATTTGGATGATTTTGAGGATCGAAAGTCAAGAGGCATCGTAATTAAAAACACTTCAAGTTGAGAATTTTACAATGAAAAGTTATACAATTTTGAATAGTTACAATTATTTATTCTTGCATGCGAAAAATATAAAATTCAAAATTAATCGAATTTGAAGATTGATATTCAAGAGCCATGTAATTTTCAACTTTCTTAAAGTTTCAGTTTAATTCTTAACAATTAAGATAAAAAATTCTTCAATTCTTAAGACTTGTAATTAATGACTTTTGAATGCTTAATGCGTATGATATAAATAATACAATTTTGAATGTTCATTTTGAAATAGGTTAATTTTGAAGATTTGTGATTAATATTTATTTAATTTTATAGAATTGCAGTTTAAAATTCTTTAACCGTGGATAGTGCAAATGACAGCGTTGATTTATTTTTCGTAAATTCTTATAATTTGTTCAATGACAACATATCCTTTTCCTAATTTTGCAGTAAGTGGTTCAAAACCATAAAAAAAACTCGTTTCTTTAGCCTACATTAAAATATCAGTCGGTGGAGACCAATACAAATTTGAGTTTTTTTTCGTAAGTTACAAAATAAAAAAATACTAAAAAAAGGTTATCAACATTCTTTTTGCATATTTTCAATTTTTCTTATTCTTTTTTCTCATTTTTAAATGAAACTTCAGATTAAAACTATTTAAAGAGAAATGTATTGATTCAAGGAAATTTGAACCGATCAGGATTTTATTAATGTTAAATAATAATAGATTTCAATTATTTTCAAGAATCTCACTAGAAACTGCTATAGCTAACATTGCAATTATAATATGTTATACCAATATTGTTTCATAAATAAATTACAAATGTTCATAAAAACAACTTTCCTTCAGAATGGTAATTGTTTAAGCTGAAAGGTTGAGGTTCTGTCACACCCTGGCCCCTTTCCAGATTGAAAAATTACCAATAATTCATATTTCTGGCAATTTAATAACTATTTTGTTTTGTAATTAGCACCTGAAAAAAATGATTTTTACAGATTAAAATTTTTTTTTGTATTTTTAGGGGAAAATATCACACGTTTTTGAAGTCGCCCAAATGATATTTCAGTTTTTTACTAGAAAAGAGATCTTCTCAACGGTTGCGAACCGTTTAATATGAAATTCGGGAAAGTCAAGAAAGTAAACAATTACCAAAATTGAATTGAAATTGTAGCCTATAACGACGTAAATAAGTCGTTTAAACCTCCCCCTCTTCTGATTCCCTTTATCAATACCTCCTGATTCTCCCACATGTCCCTACTTCCCCTCTACTACCACACCCTCTTCCCACACTTCAACCTATGTCTCCCCTCCCTTCCCAAACTTCTTCCTCATCTGCCTTCCACTCTACTTACTCTCCCCTACATGTCCCCTTACTTTCTCTACTTCCTCACTTTGTTTTATTTTTTCTAGTTTCACTCCCCTTATTCCCCACCACTTCTCCCATTTCCACTACCCTCATTGCCCCTCACGGCCTCTCCTCCCTCTCTCTTCTTTTTTCCTTATTAGCACTACTCTCCCTCCCCTCATTTGCCCTACTGACCACCCTTCATTTCCTCTCACTTCCACTACTTGTCCTTCCCTTATTTTTTCCTTTTTCCCATTTTCTTGTCAGTTAAAATATGGGAGTCGTGTGATAGGATTTCTCCTACTTCCCCTTCTTGGAAAAAAGTATGACGGACCGGAAGGATGGAGGGGGTCCAACCTATTTTGTTACGAATTGTTAAATGGGGGAAGAGGAGGGGTAAATATTGTCAAATAATGTGTTCCGTAATTTAATTAGCATTCTATATAGGGAATATTCACGAAACTGTACACCTTTGCGGCTTCGGCTTTTGCACATAGAAAAAAGTCAAATCAGGTCTTAGACTTGTAATCTTTTATCGTACAATAACTTTATCCAATTTTTTACCACGAAATAAGTGTACCTTCTAATAAATATTTACACTATATTACGTGAAAAATATCCAAAATGTCAGCTCCCTAATTGCCCCAAAAAAAAAAATATTTTGCGCTAATCCATAAAATTTATTTCACTAAGTTAATGTTACCTTCCAGTGTCCATATTATTTGAATAATCCAAGTATATAGTTGATTTTTAAGTGCGCTACAATGTTACAGAAATGAATTTTAAACTTTCTAAATAAAACGATGCACTTTCTCACATCATATTTCAAATAATTTTGTTTATCATACTTTCCCATGATTTTTAAATCTCGCGGTTCATTTAAACACCATCTAGTGACATTCTTTCGAAGACTGACTCTCAAACTATCTAACCGACGCTAGACGGAATTTTTCCCATTAGAAATCATTCGCCAGCTGTGATGGTCAGCTTCAAAATGCAATAAATCTCTTAAAGTAAATAAAGTCTATCAGTGATTTTGAGTTTATTTACGGTTATAGTCCAGACACAAACTACCGGCGCGCGGAAAAAAGTATAAGTTAAAAAATTCAAGAGAAAGATCTAAGTTTAGTTGTAAATGTCAGCTCCATAATGGTCAACTCCATAATGCAAATATTATATAATGTGAAGTTTTCGAAAAAGTGTCTACAATACATTTTTTTACAAGGTTGTACTGAAAATAATGCTTCATTTTCGTAAATAATGTACTTTTAAAGTAAACAAAAAATGTACTGCGCAAAAAAAAGTGCAATTAAAATTTTTATGAATTTATTTGCAAAAGTGTACAGTTTCGTGAATATTACCCATATACATGTTGTGGAATGCTTCTCTGGGTTTATTTTATAGGGTTGTAGTCTGAAATAGATACCAGTTAGAGCTTTACCTTATCCCAGGGAACGAATTTTTAGGGAAACAAAAAAGTAATCTTGTGTTTTCGATTAAAGTTTAGTAGGGATCAGTCTGAGTGTAGGTATACGGCAAATTCCCAGAGTTTCCTTTTAGGAACTTGCGATTCTGTTGAAACGGAACACAGCTCTTGAATACTTTCAAAATACCATACCGTATCACGAAGTGCCCCTCAATATTTTATGCCTATTCACCCTTCACTTCTTAACTCTCCTTTTCGCTTTCGTAAGGCGCGAATAAAAAATGCGAGAGCCATTACACGAAGGGAACCTTTCAAACCTCTCCAGTATTCTACCTCGATTTTCATGCGCTCGGCACGAGGTGATCGTTATTCTCCAATTTTCAATCTTATTCCCATAGCCCGAATTCTTCCTCTGCAAACGTTGATGTTGAAATAGCTTTTACTAAATTAATTTTTCCTTTAAATTTTGCAATGCGATGGCTAGGAATTTACAAGAAAATGAATGTTGCAGAGATAAAATGTGTATTGTGAACTGAAATTTTTATGATTATTGGTATGTTTGGGAAAGTCAAAGTTCGCATCGTACAATTTTAATGTTTGATGCCTAATATTCGATTTTTAAAAATATTCACGAAATTAAATAATAGCTAACGATAATTTTATGATTGTAAGAATGGCTAACGAAAATTCCTAAAATTCAAAGAGTGACGCCAGAATAGGCTGTTTTTTCGGCTATTTTTTGGACCTCGCTAGCGACCTGGTGAGAAAATATAAAGATATGTTACTGGTATCAAATTACACGTCATTAAAAACCAAAGTGAACATCGCTTTTTGTTTTTTAAATGTTTAAAAAAATTACCCCTATTTAGGGGTTGAGAAGACCCCAAAAATAATTAAAAAATAGGAAAACCCACTAATTATATAATCATTTTTCAATATATTTCTTTAATTAAAATAAAACTTACAAAAGGGTGAATTTTTCACCCACATCAACCGTTCATCAATCAAGAAAAAATGATTTCCTAATTAGAAGTATTTCCTATTTTTTAATTTCTTTGGGGCCTTCTCAAACCCTAAATAGGGGTAATTTCTTGAAATTTTTTAAAAGCGAAAAGCAATGCTCACTTTGGTTTAAAATGACGAGTAATTTGATACCTGTAACATATTTTTATATTTTTCCACCAGGTCGCTAGGGAGGTCCAAAAAATAGGCGAACTTTGGCGTTACTCTTTCTAGCTTTCTAGCTGTTCAATGTCGAACACTTTTAAACTAAAGAAATCATTTACGATGGAAGAAATCTGCTATATGAAAATTTATCAGTGGAATCAACATAGTTGATCAGTTTTTTTCATGAAGTTACAGAAATTCTTAGAAGGTATCAAAAAGGGGAAAGCAAATCTTGGTGACATTTTCTTCTTTTTATTTCAATTAATAATAAGCTCGCCAAGTTTTGAGTTTTTCCTTCTAAGAACATTTAAAAAATTCCAGTAATGCTGTAAATTACATAAATTTAAAATTCAGATATCTTCTGTGGTTGAGTAATGCCCTTGGCAAGTCGCATTGGGGCGAGTCACATATTTTCGTCACCCTGCTGCTTTTATCTCATTCTTTGTGTACTTCAAATTTTTTTGAATCTGAGACGTCGCAATTCTCAGACCCCAAATTTTCTCAAAATGAGAGTTTCCTTAATGTGAGTTGCCGCAAATGTGACATTCCCCAAGGTAAGTCGCCGCAAATGTGACTTGCTACAAATGTGACTTGCCGAAAGTTTGCATGAGCCGGACCCTATCTTTTACAATTAGTTGGCAAGAATTTAATTTGAGAAACTATATTGATTGTACTGATATCTTCGAAATTCTTCCGAAAATGTTGAATTTGTTTCAAAGGAATAATAATATTTAATACATATAAACTAAAATACAGCTCTAAACTGTTTTTTTATTTCCCAATTTCTTATATATTTATCTGAAGGAGCTAGATTGGAAATTTTGTACGAAACGGTTCCATAATGTGAGTTCCAGGAAGTGAAAATAATTTGTTCGAAATCAATCTTTTTGGTGAATGATTCATCACTGTAGTTGGAAATCCTCTCTTTTCAAATTTAACTATTTTCAAAACATTTTTTTGTTGTGAAAATTAAGTTTTTTAACATAAAATTAAATTATTCCACGTTTGGTAGACAATTATTTATCTTCTTCATTTTGAACTTGAATTATTTGGTTAAAAATTCCTCAATTTTGTAAAAATCAAACTTTTTTGGTCTAAAATTGATATTTTTTGTTAGAAATTCATTTCTTTGGTTTAGAATTTAACTATTAGGTTCAAAAGTTCTTAAAAAACTTAAATCTTCCTTTGATAATTTTATTAGAAATTAATCTTTTTTGGTAGAAAATTAACCTTCTTGGTTGAAAATTTATCATTCTGGTTAAAAATTTATCTCTTTAAATGAAAATTAATTTTTTATTGGAAATACATGTTTATAAATGAAAATAACCATACACTATTCAATTTTTTGTCAAAAAACTTTCTTTCTTTTGTTCAAATGCAATTTTTTTGTTAAAAGTTAAACTGTTTCGTTCAAAATATTTTTAAAAGAAAAAAGAAAAAATCTCTGAAAACTAAACTATTCCCTGTCTGGTGGGAAAATTATCTTCTTCAGTTGAAAATTCGACTATTTCGTTCAAAATTCCTGTACTTTGCTGAAAACTAATCTTTTTCTGGACGTAGAAAATCAGTTTTGTTGGTTCAGAATCTATATTTTTGTTGAAAATTTATTTCTTCAATTGAAAATTAGTTCTTTCATTGAAAATTAATTTTGTTACCGAAAATTCAGCTATTCCAGTTCTCCTGGAAAATGTATCTATTCATATTCACATCAATAGTGGTGTAAAATTTGACCCATCAACCCTGTTTTTGTCAAATTTTCACGTTTCGAGACTCCCTGAACCGAAAATCAATCACGATAACTTTCGAAAGAATTGACAGATTGAATTGTCCTTTCGTATACTCATTAGGTGTTCTGAACTAAAGGTTACGTTAGTTAGCCAGCCACTTTGGATGAGAATTTAAAAAGTAAGAGCATTTTCCAAATTTTTTAGATTACTTTTTTCCAAGATTTGAAAATTTCCGTACGGTTATTCGTAGTACTCAAAAAAAGGAACGATTTATTCCAATTACTTTTTTTGTAAATGATAAATTATCAGAGTTATAGCAATTACTATATTCGAAAAAAAATGCAAATTTTGAGCCAAATAACGCTCGATATGAATAAAAGTAAAAAAACAATTCTTCTTGAGAGCCCTGCAAGATTATCACAATAACTTTTTCAATTTTCATGGGAAATCGAAAATTCAAATTTCGACCGCACAAAAAATAACAAAAAACAAAAAATTCCATTTGGCGGTCAAACTGTACAATATACTCCAAATAATGTTCTCACAAAAATTGTGCACTCAAAGATGACGTGTAAAATTGTTTTGAGCCCTTTTTGATAGGATACGTAGTTTTTATTTTATTCGTAAAAAACCACATTAAAATTGAAAAAAAATTCTGGACAAAGAGCAAAGGTAAGAAAAGAATAATTAGACAGAAGTTTTTGTTCCAAAAAAGAGCTACGAATTTATCAGTCATTATTTTTTGATAGGGTGCGTAGTTTTTTCTTTAATCTTGAAAAATATAAAAATAAAAGAAATTAAATTTGCAGAAAAACGAGGCAGGGTGCGAAAAAAAATTCAACATAAGTTGCACACCCAAAAAAGATCTATAAATCTATCATTTATCATTTTCAGATATAACTCGCAGTTTTTGTTTTAATCCTCAAAAATAAGACTGAAAATAAAGAAATTAAATTGTTGGAAGAAACGATACGACACACGAACAAAATGAATAGACAAAAGTTGTTTAAGCAGAAAAATCTAAATATTTATTATAAGAATACATCAGAAATAAAAAAACTAACTTTTTGGAAAAATGACGCAAGTTACAATATTTTTTTATGCAACAAAAATTTTCGCCTGAATTACACCTACAAATTTTCTGCGAACCACTTTACGCTACGATGCGAATTTTTGGTTTGAGTCGTAAAAAGTAGCATTGAGAATGAACAATTTAAGTTTATTGGAATACATCACAAGTTGTAATAAAATCTTTAATAACAAATTTGTTCATAGAATGCGCATTTCTTTAATTATACAAAAAATGAAAATACGCCTGTTTTAATACCAATGCATATTATGAACTGTTATAATATAAATTTATTGAATTAAAACATTCTTCAGAATAGATGAGAATAAATTTCAATGCAAAATAAGGAAGAAATATTAAAGCAATCATGATAAATAAAATTTGTATTTCATTTTGCAATCTATAAATGAGCATTCCTAGGCTGAGGCATTATTGATTGTATTAACAATTGTTCATTCTCCACAGGGCATAGAAGGTTTTTATAACTACAACAAATTTCAATTAAAATATTTAAAATTTATTTCAATTAATTTATCCTTACATTTTCATAAGATTTCGTTGAGAATTGTAGGCATAGGTCGACAGAGCTGTTACAAAAGTCGAATTCAAGGCCTTAAAATAAAATATCTTCAGGAATAATTAATGAATTAAAATTTACTACAATTTAAAGACGAATAGAAAAAATCGAATATCTTCAAGAATATTCAATGAATTAAAAATTTTCCATAAATGACACTAGAATTTCAAGTTTGGAATTCATTCTAAAATTTTAAGATGATTCGGTTCAATATTGTGAGCGACAGGACGACTCAACTGCAAAAAATCAAAATTTTTAAATCAAATCTGAAATATCTCTAGGAATATTTAATGAATCAAAATTGCATTGAAAAATGCATTAAAACTTCGGCTAGTTGATTCATCCTGAAATTTCCACATAAATCAATTGAATATTGCAGGCACCAATTCTTTCGCAATCTATTTTTGCTATCAATTTCTTATGACTCATGAAAATATATTATTGAAAGTAAAATAAAACATGCATTTTAATGCTCCCGTACGTGCTTAGATTTTTAGCGAAGGAAGAGGAAAACTGCAGAAAACCATTCCTGAGCACAGCCGGTTACCGAAAGTATTCGATATGTTATACTATGATAAGGATTTTATATTTTTCCTTTTGAAATTAATCGTGTCGACCTTTGCCTAAGATTAATTGTTTTTTTGACCATTGCCAATCAGGTACTTCTATACGTGTCACGTTTAAGATTAAAATTAGATCCCGAAGATGATCAGCATTCATTGGTTCTATCACCCCGGTTTCTGTGCTTTGTGCAATTGGCTCGCTTCGAGAATTAAATATTGGCCGGATAACACGTGCTGTCATGTCCTTCCAAGCAATTATGAAATTATCCTTTGCTATTACATTTATTGGGACGTCGACTGGACGAAAGGGACCACTATTTCCCCTGATGTAAACAAAACGTACGTCATCTGGTTTAACTAAAAATGACCTGTAACCAGGAAGTCCCTGAATGGGACGTCGGTTCACCTCCTCTATAGCGGCGTAAGCTGAAACATCGCAACAACACTTTTTATGCGAATAAATCATATAGGTATTGAGTAAAAAAGAAATTTTTTAAAAGCTATTTGATTTCAGCAAAAATATGGTCATATCTCAAAAACACAGGGCAAAGTAGTTGGAAGCGTTCATTATACGGTGTAGCTTTATTTGCGGTTATTTCGTTATCACTATGCTTAGCCATAGAGGATTGGTTTCTAATCATTGTGTTTTATATTGATCATGGAAAGGTGATTTTTAATTATAAGAGGAGTCTGACGGGATGAAAAAGGGGATTTTGGATTCCAAAGGGAGCCTGAGAAAATGGAAAAGAAGATTTCGGATTTGCAAAAGGAGATTGAGGGAAGGAAAAGGCGATTTTGCCTCTACTTTTCTATTATCTACACCACTTCCTTCATTTAGAGTGTTTCTGAATACGAAAACCATTTGATACTATTGTCAATATTTCAATACATTTTTCCGAATATTTCGAAAATTTTTAATTAATTTTTTTCCATTCTACCGAAAAATAAGTACTAGCTTTCATTCACCTAATGGAAATGTTCAATTAAAGTATCTGTTAGGACGTGACTTATTCTATAATATCTTCTACACTAATTATTTGAAAACCAAGTAAAAGGAAAATCTTATTCAAATATGCGAAAAGTTCACCCGGTCACATGTCTCTGTTCGAATTCTTCCAAAATATAATGCAATTTTGTTTTCATCCTGGAACAGGCATTAAAAAAATAAAGTTCATAATAAGTTTAATAATTAAAATGGTAGTATAAACATTGATTTTTAAATGTCACCACAACTGAATTTCATCTGGTTAGACTACGGGTTTTAAAGTATTTTTTAATGAAAGAGTTGGATTTTAAAATTTGGATTCATTGCCAAATAAAAATGCACGAGATTACTTTGCGAAATAAAATTGTAATATTTTTAATGTTAGCAATAATGAAAGTGAATAAGATAACTAAATCATTTGTTAGAAGAGTAGTTTTTTTGTTGTCACTGGTTTATATACATTTTCTCACTGAGAAAGACCATTCACCAGTTGAGCTCATCAACAAAATATTGTTCATCATAAACCCTTTCTGTCCGTTAAAAATGTTTATTGTTATGAAATAGCTAATAAACATTAACCTCTGAAATTAAACTTTTTTCGTTCAATATTTTTTCACCCGGTGAAGCAATTACTTTCATGAATGTGGATGAAGATTGTCACTAATGGAAAACAAATTTTACTAGAATACGAAACACCTTTTCCAAGAAAAAGTTTTTAATCAAATGGTGTCTTTTTTTTTCCCCCATTTAATGATTTGAATTCATTTTTTGTTAAAGGAGGATATATTTAACAAAAATCCACATACTTTTTGTAATATTCTATGAAATAAAAAATAAATAAAAAAAATGTATTCTTATCTGGTGCCGCTTCAAACCTAATCAGTGAAAGGCATTATTTACGACTGGAATTATCATAGAGACAACAGTTGTCATAAAAAGAGTATTCTACTATTTGTATTGCAAATTTTGAAAGTTACCTGTATAATTTTTTCAACAGTCATGTCAGTTCTTTGAAGTCCGATATTCGTATGAAAGTAGATTTTTCAATTTTTTTCACCATGATCCACCACTTCAAAAAATCTCAAAAAATGCATGATAAATACTTGATATGTAAGCAAACTGTTTGAACTTTTCCGCTGATGAATGTATTTTTATTTTCGAGAAAATTTGACTCAAAATATTTCAATGTATGTCGAAATTTGAATTTCGCGCTAAAAATGGTTGAAAATAGTGAGCTTACGTATTTTCAAGAAATCATCAATTTGACCCCAGGTTTATTGAAATGCGTCAAAAACCATCCGAGATACACGCGAAAAACTCCAAAATAATGAACGTGACCTTGAAAGGTCACCTTCAAGGTTAAAAGGTTGAACATTTCAGGAAAGAGTTTTTTTTATGACGCACATACAGGATCAAGTCCAGTTGTAGGAGTTATTCTTTTATAAATTCAGGTATTAAATAAACTGTATAATTCAGAACACTTCCAGAGAAAATATGTGAGAACTTTTTGTACAGTCAGAAAAAACGTTTTTTTAATTGAAACAATTTTTAATAGGAAAAAAATAGACGTTGCAATCAAACTACAATTGAAAGGTTTCTTAAAATTATATATGAATATTATAATATTGTATATTTACCGAAAGAATTATTGAGTACCGCCAAAGCGAATACCATAGTACCAAAGACCTTCATTCTTTCTAGCTAGAGAAGAACTAATTGTCGAGAAATTTGTGGTCCCGGTGTAATTGACGAATATTCTACCAAATATGTCAACATGTATACTGTTTGCTATCTTATTTGCCATTATAAATTACCACTCTATTTCCAAGGTGGATTAAATGGGAAAGCTTATCTTTCTGAGCTTCTCTTGCAAAGTATAAAATAATACCTTATTTCGAAATTGAATTTTTCACCGTGAACGTTATTTTATCAGTAATGTTTGCTCAACTTGTCACAGAGCGCCAGGCATATCAGTATAGACTACCTTGAAACTTAAAATATATCATACGAATTGAAATATAATCAAGATTCGCGGTAGCGAATTGTAGCCGAGTACAAAAAAGAATTTAGACATATAATTTTAGCAATTCTTCCGTTTTTCCTACAATGACAATTAGATAAACGCATTAGAGCCAACAAAGGCTGATCCCTGGAAAGCAATTCCGTCGGTAATTGTCCGTAAGCTGCACAAAGATTGCGGCCAATTTTTGCTCATTCGTGCGTAGGTAGCGTCGTTCGGATTTCGCTTGCTCTTTTGCTTTCTTTTTTTTCTTTTATCCCCTAGACGGGGGTGGCTTCCAGCAGGACAAGCCGTACATACGTGCCATGGATTGGACGTCCACAGTCTGCTCGAACAGGACCCTGATTTTTGAAACCGGTCCAACTCTGTTCGAACTGGATGTTGAGGGACAGAAAAAGTTTCGCAGACAGTCTGCCAACCATGTATTGGTACATTACCCTTTTCGTGTACGGCGGATTAGCGTATCGTAGAATTTCCAGGGATTTTTCCCGTCAGGGGAAACAGAGAATCATTTCAATGCCGGAAAATCGTACAATACGTTTCACAGTAGCACGTATATACAATGTGTACATCCTCGCGATGTTGATGTTGGCTGGGTCAAAAACGATAACTTCTGGGGTTTGTTTCGTGACTGCGGAGGATGGTTGTTTTTCGTTCTACCTTCAGGCCAATGAATAAAATTGAAATGCTAACGAGCGCACCAAGTCTCGTGTAGGTTCGTGTATCACTACGCAAACTGAGAATATACTACGTACGACTGCACTCTGGCCTCCCTTGGGGTCGGATTTCAATCCGGAGCTCTCTCCTTCTCTCTCCCTCTCTCGCTCCTTCACCCTTCCACTTTAATTAATATTCAGCGATTCACTTTCTGGAATGGAGCCACTTAGTGCTTCCAAGCGGAGCATAACGGGGTGGATAGCACGAACTTTCCCAACGACTGAGGTTTCGTCACCACGAGTATTTCAGCGAACTTCGTTTGATCATCCGCTTCAAGTTGTCAGTAAAGATCTCCAACACTTGTCAAATAATGAATTTAAGGGAAGAGCCCGATATTTTGTGTGCCTTTCGATGTTAGAGACGGTTTTAGTTACTGTCTTGAATGTTGTAGTGATCATTTATTTCTAAATGATAGATACTTAAAATCAATTGAACGATATCATGGCATAACTACACTGAAAAAATATTTATTGGTCTTAACTTTTTGGGTTTTTAAAATATGTCGCTGCTTCTCGATTTGTTGGCACAATCATTTTGCTAGTTGATGCTACCATCCGCATCGTAATTTCAACAAAGCGAGTAGTAACAGCAACAAAAAAAATAGTCACGCCAATCACTAAAGTAGTAGTGGCATATTGGAAGAACCCAATGAGTTGAGCCGATTTTACAAGAGACGTTTTATTGGCTTAAACTTCTCTTGAATCTAGGGTACGTTGTGATCTAATACGGATCAACAGCGATATTATTTATAATTTTTTTAAAAATTTGTATCACTCAAACTTATCTTCTAACATCTGCTTTTCAATAAAGATGTTGGTTCCAATCATTTTCGACACTGATCCGCATTTGGACCCGGGGTCCAAATGCCTTCACAAAAAGTGGTCTCATACTTCCGAAAATGAATTTTTAAAATCGGCACTCTGTGTTTTTGAAGTTAAAGGATCACCCTAATGTTTCCTATAAGAAAAATTCATTTTGGATTAGAATTGTATTTTTAAACAAGTCGTTTCTGAAACCTGATCCGCATTTGGATCCCTTGCCCTACATAACAGGTCAAAAAATGCATAACTTTTTTTTCTCACTTTTCGCCTAAAAATATTATACTCATGTTATCATATCTTATTTTTTTCATGATTTTATTATTTAATCTCTCATTTCCCCACTTCCTAATAATTTCTCATATTTTTTCCAATCCCCAATTCCTGACACAAATATACTTACATCGCAATCTATACATTTTCTTCTTGACTCGACCTGTTCATTTCTATTGAAATCATAGAAAAGTATTTTAGAATTTATATTTCTTCTTAAATTCTTATGAAAAATTAGAAGGGTATCACGGCATCATCATATTAGTGCTAATTTTTCAAAACACGTTTCATAGGTTAAATGTTCTTCAAATTCCACCGCGCATCATGGTTATAAAAACTTTTATGTTTAAATTGTTCAAACAATTTGTGAAATATTAACTGATTTGAGCGAGTTACGACAAAATAAATTGCGATATTTGATTTCGCGAAAATAATCACATATTTTCAATGTATTGGCCAATTTTTTACTCTACCCAATTTGTTATAGTACGAGTACAAATCATATACCATGTGATTGTTCATTAATACAATATCACTAATTTAGACCATACAAAAATGATGAAAAACTTGTTGCCTTTGTGTGTTCTTGAACCTAAATTGAATAATTGAATTGAATAATTTAATAATCATTAGTTTTTTCGTGTGGCATTTTCTTCAAAATTGTTGAAACAAAAATTATGCGAATAATTTTAAAATTATTGAATTCTAAGTTTTTTTTACCCCCCACGCGAAAATTTGTTTTCTTGACACGTACATGGTTCTGCCGTGAAAATTAGCATGATACTGCGCAATTTATTTTCTTTAACCTGGAAAAGAATCTATTTCATCTGAGGAAAATAATTAAAAACCGTTGGACGAGGAAAAAGAAGTGTATGTAAAGCTTAACAGATCCGACGAAAATAAAAGGAACATTCAAGACTTGGCGAAATTGCAGGTAGCAGTTTTGATTAAAACTAAATAGCGAATAAAAATTCCTTTCTCGACACGTACAATGCAAAAGGAGGGAAATTTCTTTCACTGTAATGGGATAGGCGTCATAAAACGAATGATTTTACATTCAGACTGTGTAGAAAGGATGGTAAAAAGCAAAGAAGGGTGAGGAATGTAGCAGTGAGTTTAATTTAATTTCTTCCTTTTCTTAGCCTTCTCTCAACTGATTCTCTCTTTTTCACTCCAATCATTCTTGATAATCACAGCAGGTATACTTGATCACTTTCTTAATTCCATTTCTTTAATCAGGTGAAATATATTTTTCTTTCATGAATTAAAAGAGCTCTGCTAAATGTATGTGATTGCAGTAAAGAGTGCGCATCTTACTATGGGACTTTCCGTCAGTTTGTGTATTTTTGTGTGAGCTGTGACTTTGTAAAGCTCGTCACCTAAGATGACTGTCGAGAAGATTGGTCAGGGATCCGTGTTGGAGCGATATTGCGGAATGAACGTGCTGTTTGAATAAGCAACGCGAAAATTCTAGATCTCTCTGAAATTTCTCCCTTCTCCTACACATCCCTTACTTACTTGTACCACACAAATTCTCTGATTGCTGATAATATTTCAAAGGCTGGAAGCTGGCGAAGTCTTAGCAACAGACAAAGACAACATTTAGCAGCCGTTAACATCAAGGCTTAGCAATGGGCGATAACAACCCTAAGCAGCGGGTCATAACATCCCCTAGCTACGCACAATAACAACTTTCTGGGAATGGACAATGGAAGCACTTGGACATGATCAATGACAAACCATGGCAAAGTACAATAATAAACTTCAGCAATAGCCACTAACATCTTCAAGCAGCGATAAGTAAGAAACGTTAAGAACGATCTATAACAACACTTAGCAATGATCTATACACCTTTCTAGCAATGTTCAATAATAAGCCTGAGCAACGGCCAATAATATCCTTCGGTAACCGTTAATACCAAACCTTAGCAACGGACACTAACCTCCTCTATTAACAGTGAGTAAAAAACTCTTGCAGCGATCTATGGCAACCTCAGGAACGGCTGAAAACATCTAGTAACGATGGACAATAATAACGCTTATAACCCATCAAGATAACACACTAGAAGCAGACAAAAACCATCCTTAAAAACGGTCTGTAACATCCCATATACACTGCTCATAAAAATCTCTAACAACGACAACTGACATCCTCTAGAAACGATCAGTAAGAACCCTCAACAAGAGTTAATCAAATCCCTTAGCGATAATCACAATTCCCTTGAAACAGTAAATGATAACCCATTGCAAAGGTCAATAACTTTGCCTGAAAAAGTCATAATTAACATTGAACAGCGTCCCCTAAAATCTGAATCTGCTAGAAATGGCCAGTAGGAAGCCTTAGCAGCGGACAAAAAGAACCCTTAGCAACAGTTAATAACATTTACTAGAAATGGATAATGAGAACCTTTAGGAGCGATCCATACAACTCTTTAGCAGCGGAAAATAAAATCTTTTTTATAGGAATATAACAGCTTCTAAAAACGATAAATATAACTACCAATAAACCGACCATAACATCTACTAGTAACTGTCAATAACAACCCTTAGAAACGTTTATTAATATATCTTAGCAACGGCCAATAACATTCTCTGCCAATGTTCAGTAAACAACATGAGACCAATAAAAAGCCTTAGAAAAGGTCAATATCATATCTTAATTACGTTTAATAACCACCTTTAGGAATGGTGAAAAATAACCTTTAGCAACAATCAATACAAGTCCCTAGAGAAGGTAAATAATTGAATGAGCAACGACTAAAAAATTTCCTAGTGACGGACAATAACCACCCTTAGTCGTGTGAGATGAGGGGTGTACGAAAAAGACCAATACGACTCCGTATCAACGGACTATGGTTATCTGTTGTTGTAATTGCTCAGCAATGATTAATAACATCTCTTAGCAATGGAAACTGACAACCTGTTACAGCTGTCAGTTACATCCCGCGAAACGGCCAATCACATAACATAGCAACGGTTGATAACAACCCTCAGAAATGGTCAGTAACAATCCTTATCAACGGTTAATAACAATCCTGATCAACGATTACGTCACTTAGTAACCGACAATAGCAACCCATAGAAAAGGTTAATAACATCCGATAGCGAATAATAATAACCACCCTTAGGAACGATCGATAATAACCCTTATTAACGATCAATACAAATCCCTAGCAACGGTCAATAAAACATTAAGCAACGACTAAAAAATCCCCTAACAACGGACGAGTAGCTACGTGGGATGAGGGGTGTCCTAAGGGATAGTTGGGTCCCGTGGAACAGGTGGGGAAATTCAAAAGATAAAAGTGGTCCCGTAAGATAAATGGGATTCCGTGGGATGAATGGGGTTTCGAGGGATAGTTGGGATCCCGTGATATAGGGGTTCCCGAGAGATGAGAGGGTCCAAAGGAATTGTCGGTTTCCCCTTGGATAAGGGGCATAGCGAGGAATAACGGGTTCTGAAACACAGGTGGAGTTCTTTGAGATTAGGAAAATCCAGACGGATATATGAGATTCCGTGGGATGGAGCGGGTTTTATTGATAAGGGATTCCTGAGGGATAGAAAAGGTTTAGAGTGATAGGTGGAGTCCAGTGTGTCATGCGAGAAGGGGCGGTCAGTGGTATCAAGGGATCCTAAAGGATAGTTGGGGTTCCAAAGGTTACGGGGTTCCGGTTCGATAGGGGAGATCAGAGTGGTTCCGAAGGACTGGTGGGATACCGTGAGACGAGAGGGTTCCGAGGAATAGATAGGGTCCCATGAGGTAGGAGGTGTTTAAAGGTGACGGAGGCCACAGGCTGAAGTTGGACGGACGGTCGGCCACCCGCCCAAAACTATAAGGATTCCTGCCGGGAGCTGAGAAACCCTAAAGAGTAGTGATCAAACACTTTTTTTAATTAACGCTGGAATTCTAACAAAATTATACAAAGTACTACAAAATTTATAGTTCAAGAAGGCGCTACTAGGATTATATTTATCACAACCGATTGCTGAGGATTGCTTTAATTGTCTCACTCCATACACACATTTCAGAGAAAATCTTTTCTTTTTTCACCTGGACGAAATCCATCAATGAAATGAATCACTTCAGCCTAGCGCCGCAATAAATCCTGACAAAACAAAACCATGCAGTTGGACATTTACCACCACCCTCTCGAGGTATCAGTTAGTCTCGTTGGATAGCCGACAATCCGCGTTATCGCAGCTGATAACTATGTCAATCTCGAATTATATACGAGCGATTTGCAACTACGAGGAAGGGATGACGTCGAACCTTGATGGTTCCCTAGGGCAGAAATAAAGGGTTAGACAAAGTGCCAATCTAGCATAACGCATTCAGTTGAAACTCCTCTCATCCACCTAACCCTTTCTACGCTTTTGCGCCTTCAGGTGGTGACCGAAACGTGAGAGAACTACTGCTAACCCCGTTTGTTCCTCGGTGTCCTGAAAAGGCGGTCGATAATATGAAAAACGAAAAAAAACCAGTGCACGTAGGTAGGGTATGTAGGAACTGCAAGAAGGAAACGTTTGCACGAAGAAACGTGGCGCTTGGTCGTACATCGTATCACGCTGAGATAAAGGAACATACGCTCGTTACTTCATAGAAAATGTGGCTTTATGCACGTGAGAAATATCACTTACCGGCGGCAAGGTGATATTTCATTGCATGCGAGTTTCTTAAGGGAAGGCAGTCTTTGTTGTAACCACAATAAAGGAAAAATAAGAGATCTACCCTTGAGGTATAACAGAACACTCAAATGAAATCAAATCAAAGAATGGTTTCTGGAGTCAAAAAGCTTTGCAATATTCATTCCATCAGTCCCAGGGAAAAGATTGATTTATGCAGAGGGAGGAAATAACTTATTACCGAATTTGAGGTCTTAAAGTTCAATCATCGGTGAGATAGTAATGAAAGTGAACGTGAATTTGTGGACGAAGCTTATCTCTTTGGATATTGGATTATTATTTTTTACTAGCAAAAAGTAGCGCAATATACGTTTCTTCTCTTGATTGCCTAGTTATTAAATTAAAATATATGCTTCAATTTATTGAATTATTATAGAATATGATAATAATCATAATTGAGAATAGATATTAAGATAGCTGCTACATCGAAATTTTTTCCAATTACAATTCAAATTTTAATTGTAATTTATATTGCAATTTGAATTTAAATTTAAATATAAATTTTTAATTTTTATGTATCTTGAAGATTTGGTATTGATGATCCTTCAAATTTTGACGTCTCTCATTTTGAAGGATATAGTTTTGAATATTTTTTTCGAGCAGTTCAATTCTGAAGTCTCATTTAAAAAATCTTCAATTTGAAAAATATATAATTGAAAATTCTCAAATTTTGTTAGTTTTTAGGGTCAAAAATGAGGTCTGTAGGTCTAAATCTGATAAATTGATGAATGTCAATCATTAAAAGGACGGCTTTATTCATTGTAAGACTTGAAACGTTCATAATTATAAAGTTCAGAGTTTCAAAATTAAAAACTCATCACTCTTTGAAAACGTTTACATGGAACATCTTTAAAGTTGGAGATTTTTGAGATTATGAGTAAAGTTTTCATTTCTCGTTTTCACAAATTGATAAAATTTACATAAAATTGATTTATTGAACTTAAAATTTGAATTAGTTCGTTTCTAGAACTTTAAAAATTCTAAAAATTGACAAATCTTTAATTTCAAAGATTTTACAATTAAAAGTTCTACAATTTGGTAGAAGTACATTAGAAAACTTTTCGATTATAGAGACGTATAAATGAAATGTCTTGAATTTGGATGATTTTGCAAATCAGAAGTCATGTTTTTAATTCTATGTCATGAAAATTGAAGAACCTTCAAACGCAGATCATCAAAATTTCATGAATTTTTGATTATAAATAGCTGAATGTCCAAACTCTTGAATTGAAAGGATTTATAATTCAAACTTCTGCAATTGTGAAAAAATGCAATTCAACATTCTTTAATGAGAATTTTACATTCCAATTTAAACTTAAGATTTTTCATTCAATCTCAAAAATTTCAGGTGAAAACCTAATGTTATGAGATGTCAAACTGACGTATACTAATAATCTACCGTACTGCCTTTTAACTAAATTCGAGAGGAAGGCTTGACGCCGAGGATGATTTTGTGCATTCGGTGAATAGGGTCGAATGTATGCCTTCAATCTTGACTGTCGAAAAAGCGGCTGAATTCTTTAGGTGGTTCTCTGCAGTTTTCCTCTCTCTGGCCAAAGTTCCAGGCAAATGCGAGCATTTGTAATTAAGTTGGATGCAGCTGTGAGTTATCACTGGTTGTGATTGATTTCTCACAGCGCTTCTGATCACACCATAATGAAAGGATAATTTCCACGGGCCCACATGCAGTGATGTGGAGTAGTCTGACGGTATATGTACTCATGCTGAAGGACTTGAATGATACTTTGGCAGCGATGATGACCCGTGTATAGATAGACCTCTGTTTCAACGTGATTTTCAAATAAGAGGCATAGCACGATAGGCTTCAACCGCAATGCTACCGGACTCGTATGGACCAGCCTTAAAAGGCAATAAAAATAATGATTGTTCTTCGAGTGCTTGTACACTTAAGTGAGATCAGTGGATAATTAACCAATAATCAACCTAGCGAATTGGATGAATCTAGAAAAGCCACACTGTTAAAAATGATTGGGATTCTACAACACTTCTACATTACCATCATTTCGAAACTACAGCGCTATAGCGTTACCTTACGTTACGCAGATAAACTTCCAATACATTTATTGGAAGCTTCGAACAGTTTTCAATCTATAAACTCAAATAATTGAACGAGCGCAATTGTAGTTTTTTTCAAGAGAAGTAAATTCCACTTCGAAATAAAATTTCACGTTACACAGAATGTAGAGAATGTACAGCACATACAGAGTTTGTCATCCAATTTCCGTCAAGTACCAATCGTGGGAGGAAAATAGGAGTTCATTTTAAAAGACGATGCGGCATAGTGTCCCTTAACGATTTCTCTGAGAGACGCACGCTTTAACGAGAGGCCTTTACGCGATCATCCAGCACCTGGTGCATCCTTGGCGCACCTCTTAAGGAAAGGTTCTTTCCTTGCTGCTGCTGCTGCTGCTGGTCCATAAGCCGTCTTCATACATATATAGATGTAGACTATATCACTATAGATATACAAGAAGGACTTAAACCCTTCTTTCCATCTTGGGCTTCACTCCTTCATTCTCTTTTTCTTTTTTTCTCTTTGTCCCTCGATTATGTCTGCTCCTTTCGTTTTCTGCCTTCATCTTTTCCTAGAGAGTACCGAGACCTCTTACGAGTAGCTGAATGTCCCAACACGAGAGGTTTAGGTAATGTTGAGATGTGGTCATGTTCCTGCGAAAGATGGTTACAAACTCTTCTTTCTTTTTTACATTCTCTCCTCTTCCCTTGTCTGTTTTTCTTGCGGAAAAAATTTATTCATACAAAATTATCGAATTAATTCAGTAAATCAAGGACAATACTGCATTTCGAGAGAGTTGAAGTATTTTGCGATATAAATCAATACAGAACCATGAATATGACGAAACAGTGGTCTACAATCTTAAGTTCAAATGTGAATTTTCTAAAATGTAATTATTGATGTAACGATTGTATTATGCTTATACTATGCTATTTTAAAATAATACAGAATGATGTGAATTCTTCATAAATAAATTATGTAAAGTTTTCCTTCATGTGATAAGAATAATTCAGAGTGTCAATGGACTAAGATTATACGCCTGAAAAAAAAATACCTTGTATACTAATGGACCCGCGTGGAGAGCTTTTCGATAGAAGTATACATTATGGATCTTACAGTCTTGTCATCTGCAAGCTTGCATAATTTTGTGTGATCTATGGAACATGATGACTTTGTGAAGCTCTTCGCCTGGGATGATTGCCAGAGTGATTATTCAGTGACTTGGCTCGATGATATGATAATAATAATGATAATATTGATTTAATAAATATATGATATACATGATAACTTGTAATCCAGAGTAATTCAGTTCTAATTTGAAGAAATGCACTTCTGGTCCACTCGTAATCCACTTATAATGCAAGGCAATCTACTTGTAATTCACGTATTTCAAAGTAATTTGGGTAATCCAAGTAATTAACTTGCAAGCCAGAGTAATTCTGGTGATTAGAAGTAATTTATCTATATAATCAAAATACTTGTCTAATATTTTGTTGACATTTTTTGTAATGAGAATTTACTTCCTTACCTGAAAATTGAACTGTTTGAATTTTGAATAAGAAATTACCCTTTTTAGTTAGAAATCAATATCAATATTGTGTTGAAAATGTGCCTTTTCGATAGAAAATTAATTTTCTTCGTAGAAAATTTATGTTTTTGGTTGAAAATTTAAATATTCGAATAAAAATTCATCACGGTTTCAGAAGATTGAACAAATTTGTTGGAAAACTATTTTAAAAATTCAAGTAATCAAATTTTTTGGTCTTTACATTCTTATAAAAAAAAAAAACACATTTCAATTATGTTGTCAAAACAAAAACAAAAAATATATATATATATATATTCATTTAGTTGTTTTGACTTTTTTTATATAACTTTTGTTCATGTTATTGAATTTCATAAAATTATTTTGATTAGATCCTGAGAATGGCTCAAAGCTGAGCCGAAACATTCGTCCTATTAAAATTTTTACACCAGAATTGAAATGCGTATTTTTTTTATAAGACTGTAAAGACCAAAAAATTTGATTACTTGCATTTTATCGACAACAGCCTAAGAACGGAGTGTGGATTCGGTTACCACCAACCGATATTATTTAAAAACTATTTTGAGGTGGAAAATTCATCTTTTCCAGTTAAAAGCTAAAGTTTTTGGCAGAAAATTTATTTCTTTGCTTAAAAGTTAAAATATTTTGTTGTGCCAGAATCTAGATGTAATTTTTATTCATTTGAAAATTCAACTACTTGACTCAAAGTCAAACGGGTTCGAAGTTGAATTAATTTGTTGAAAATTGATATACTTTCTTGGAAATTTTTTTTTCGGTGGGGAATTATTCTTCTCAATTAAAATTTCATACCTTTGGTAAAGAATTCGTCTATTAAGTTAAAAATTTGAAAATTTTAGTGGAAAATCATTGTTTTTTGGTTGACAGTTCATTTTTTAAATGAGAATGTAACTATAATAGTTGAATATTCATAATTTTAGATAAAAATTCCTCTCATTGACAGAAATCATAACCATTTTGTTAGAAATTATTTTTTCCAATCGAAAATCTAACTATTACATTTTTAGCTGATTCTTATTTTTGTTAAAAATTCAACTATTTTGATGAACATTTCTGTATTTCTGTAGAAAGTTCATTTTCTTTGTCATAAGTTCAACTTTTTGGTTAATAATTCAAAAATGTTCTTTTAATTAATCTACTTTGTAGAAAACTGAACAATTTTGATTCAAATATCCTTTATGATGAAAAAAGTCATTCTTTTTGCTCAAAATTCGTCTTTTTGGTTGAGAATATAAATATTTTTCTAAACTTCGGCTTTCTAGGCTAACTTCAGCTTTTTTCATTGAAAGTTAAAGTCTGTTTTGGTTTACATACAAACCATTTTTTTCTTTGAGAATGCACTTCGTTTGGTTAAAAATAATCTATTTTGTAAAAAATTTAACAATTTGGTTGAAAAGTTATTTCTCAGACTGAAATTCTTGATTTTAGTTGAAAATGTATCTCCTTGGTTGAAAATGTTATAATCATTTATATCTCATTGAACTGAACGTTCAGGTTATCTTCACTCACTAGTTTCATTATTACTTACGGAATCGTGAATTAAGTTATAATGAACTACGAGTAATGATTTTCATTTCAATATCAAATATGACACTGTGTTATTTTACATAATTCACAGTAAAATTTTAACAAAATGCTAGTTATGTAAAATTTAACGAATAAATATTTCTCATTGTGCTGCGTAGTTTGAGAGGTGTTGAAGGAGATAAGAGGCGGTACCTGAATTTCCAATCCAAAAACACGAAATTTGAAGAAAAACAAAATTGAAACAAACAGTTGCATTAACACCAAGTAGTTGAAATTCCAAGCGAAAAAATAAAATTTCAACAAAATAGTTGAACTCTTAACCGAGCAAGAGTTACCTAGAAAAGGACGAATTTCAAAAATAACAGTTGGATTTCTAACAAAATGCCAAAATGGCAAAATTTTTGGCAATACGTTTCAACTCAACAGTCGAATTTCCAGGCGAAGAATATCAAAATGCAATGAAAAATAGTTGAATTCTCAAGCCAAAAAGTCGAATTTTTCAAATGGCAGTTGAATCGTCAAAAAAGTTTATTTTGAGCTAAGTGAAACGAATTAAAAAACTGTTCCACTGTAAAAGATGAATTTTCAGTCTAAGAGAGCCAACTTGTGAAGAAATAATTGCATTTTCGAAAGAACCAAATGATCACACTTTCTAACAAAAAAGATTAAAATTCAGCCAAAAAACAGTTGAATTTCCCATTCAAAATGTGTATTTTTTTTCCAAGAAAGATACATTTGCTACGTAAAGAATGAATTTCCAACCAGTTCAATGAACCACAAAAAAAGTACATTATTCACAAAGTGGTTTTTTCATCAACCAAACGATGAACTTTCAATCAAGAGACATGAATTTCAAACTAAGGAGTTGAATTTTCACATAAAAAAGATATTTTCTGAACTGAAAAGAAATTCGTCAAATTTTTGTTTAATACAAAAATTTCCAGAGAAAAACACTCATTTAAGTCAGTTATATTTAATCAGAAAAGAACAATGTTCCAACCCAATAGCTGAATCGTTAACCAATATGATAAAGTTTTGATAAACACGATTAATTTTCTAACACAAAATTGTTCAATTTTGAAGCTCAAAACATGAATTATCTACAAAATAGTTAAATTATCAACTCAAAAAGTTTCTGTAGAACAGTTCAATTTTCAAACTTAAAATACGAATCATCAACTGAAATTATGAATCTTCACCCGAAAGGAAAAAAAACACATGAATTATTTCGAATGTAGTTTAACTTTAAATCAAATGTTCAATCTATTAAGAAAAAAATATAAATTTCTAACGAAGCGTGTATCAGGTGATATTTTAGACAAAAGAAAAGAAAAAAAAAGTTCAACTAAACGGTTGAATTGTCATTCACGACCAATTAATTTTTAATCATCAGTTGCATTTTTAAAACTGCATTTGTTATATTTTCATTCAAAAAATCAATTTTAAAAAAAGGCAAGTAATTTACTACAGAATAGTTAAATTTTCAACCAAAGAAATGAATTCTCGACTAAAATGATTAATGTTAAGAGAAAAGGATTTTTCAAAATTAAAGTTGAATATTCAACCCAAAATAAGATTTTGTAACCAAGATGATCTATTTTGTGAAGTTTCGAAGTAATTTTAATATTTAATAATTATTTATTATTAAATTAGATAATCAAATTTAATATTGATCGAATTGGAAAAACAGTGTAGATTACATGTATGTTAAAATATTAAGAAGTCTATTTTTCTGCATTTAGAGTGAAATATCTCTGAAAATAATCGATAAATTAAACTTTTTTCAAAATTCGCACTGGAGCTTCATCTGTTTAATTTATCATTAATTTTTCAGACGAATCGTTTCAATATTGTAGGCTACAATTTGACGGAAATGCTCAAAACTCGAATTTCGGGAATAAAAAGTGAAGTATCTTTAGAAATAATTTATGAAGCCAAATTAAAAAAAGTATTCAAGTTTTATCCAGTAAAATTACCATGACATTTTTGGACCCCTTGCTGAAAAATTATATCCTATAGGTCTACTGAATAGCTAAAAACTCGAATGTTGGGCATAAAACCTGAGATATCTCTGGAAATAATTAATGAATCAAAATTTTCTAAAGAAATTCTTTCTATATCTTTCTAAATTCTAAAAAAAGAATTCGGAAAAAACATTTTTTTTCAAATGAAAAATCTACATTAAAATAAGGACCAAAATCTTTGAAAAAATGTCCATTATTCCAATACATATTCGCAACGTTGTAAAAAATGAAATTGCAACATTTTTGTGTTAAATCTTGTATTTTTTAAATTTAGAATCTGGATTTATTGAGTTTCGTTCTATATATTACATTTAGCGAAAATCCATTAGTACTATCCTTTGAAATTATTCAGCTGGGCTAATCGAATTGAGCGTCTAATAAATTATTACAACGATTTGCAGATTACGAGTTATTCGATTTCACACTTTCGTTCCTCTTGCAGCTTTAGTACACCGTGACCAGAATTTAATTAGGTGAAATAGAAAATATATTGGTGGAAAACACGTTGATAAGTTCCCATTGTTTTATGGGAAAATGAAAGTTATCTCTTTATAATTAATAAAAAAAATTATTTCAGTGTAAAATAATTAATTATGGAAAACTAATGGGTCAATTCATTTTCTGAATATCACAGTTACAGTGTGTTCTAGCGATATCGTTCGAACACAGTGAAACTTTAGTATTTTGTAACTGGAATTTATGGTGGAAACGGGTTTTGAAATTTTTCAAAATTTGAAGAGTTACAGGATTTTTAAATGTGAGACTCGACTTCTTGGAAGAAGTCAATTCAAAAATTGATGGAAACTCTTTAACTTTCAAAGATATTCATTTTTTAGTTCAGCAGTTCAAAATATCTTTTGGAACCCATTTCAGATTTTGTTCTATAGACAAATTTCAAACTAAATTCAGAATTAATATGTATTCAAGCAATTCTCGATTGTTGCCTCAAATTTTATGATGGTGCGAATGTCGAATATTTATAAACAAATAATAATATCTAACAATAAACATAACGAATTTTTCTTTTATAAAGAAATAGTTTGGAGATAAAATATTTGCTTTTGTCGACAAGTTGATACCTGATTATGATAATATTTTTTATATGCAAAAACATATTATATAAAAATTATGTACAAAACAAAGTCTGTGGACATTGAGGAAAGACCATCAAACAATAGATAATAATTCTACAGTAGATAACTAATTTTAAATATTAATGTACCTGAAACAATCAATTTAATTTAATTAATAGTTAGGACTCTACCTATATGTGGTAATGAATTGAAATTATTAATGATTGTTTCGGATATATTTATGCTTCCAATTTAGGAAAGAAAGTTTTCTGTGCATTTATTGATCTAGAAAAAGCATTCGACAAGGTAAATAGAACTAAACTTTGGGAAATCCTTAAAGAGTATGGAGTAAATGGAGGGCTCCTACAAGCAATAAAAACAATTTATACAGGCAGTAAAGCGAGTGTAAGGGTAAATGGGAAACTGAGCGACTGGTTCGATATTATGCAAGGGGTGAAGCAAGGATGCGTTATGTCCTCGTGGCTATTTATCATATTCATGGATAAATGTCTAAGAACTGCCCTCTTCGACGAAGAAGGTGTAAATCTCGAAACCGTCAAGGTACGTGGGTTAGCTTTCGCAGATGACAAGATTCTTATGGCAGAATCAATCGAGGACTTGCAAAGAATGTTGAATAAACTAAATACAAGCATGGAGAACATGGGCCTCAAAATTAACGTGAATAAAACGAAAATCATGGTGTTTGAGGGAAAAAGCGAGAAAACAATGTGCAACATTGTCCTAAATGGTGAGGGATTAGAACAAGTTGACAAGTACGTATATCTGGGTAGCCTATTCACTAGCGACGGAAAAATAGATGGGGAGCTAGATAGGCGCATAAATAAGGGTAAGCAGGTTATCGGTAGAGCAGGGTCCATCCTCAGAAATAAAAACATATCAAAAAAAGCTAAAATGGCCATACATAACTCTATCTTCGTACCAACTGTACTATACGGTAGCGAGACATGGACCTGTCAAGAAAAGGACAGGAGCAAAATCAACGCGATCGGCATGAAACCTCTCCGCATAATATGCGGGAAAACACTGATGGACAAAGTCAGAAATGAGACAATCCTCAAAGAATGTGGTACACAAGAGACAATAGTTGACATATGGGAAAGAAATCAGCTAAGGTGGTTCGGACATCTTGAAAGAATGAAAGATGAACGACTGACGAAGCAAGTGTATAAAGGTAAAGTAAATGGTAGAATGCCCAGAGGTAGACCGCCGAAAGAATGGTCAGAATCTGTGAATGAGACATTAATCCGAAGAGACGTAAGAAGCCATAGGAACAGAAGAGCTTGCGTGAAGAAATGCATGGACGTGAAGGAAGCTAGAGTAGTATGCCAGGACAGAAATGTGTGGCGACAAATAGTTTGTAAACAGAGTGACAATAGTGTGAATGGCGCCTGAAACAGAGACTTTGGATACTAATGGGCCCAAGTGGGGAACCATACATAACAATTTTGTGAGGTTCCTCACTTGGGGTGATCGCTAGAGAGATTGATCAGCAACCTGGGTCGGAGCAGTGTTGCGGAATGAACGTGTCATCTAAATAAATGACACGAGAATTCCAGATCGATCTAAAACACCTATCCCTAACACCTATAAAACTCCTATATACCTTATGCCCATATACCAACCTACTCTATACCTATTCACCTGTTTACTATTCCCCAACCGAGCAAGTCACGCCTACCCCGAAAGGGAAATGGCTTAATGGTATAATAATAATAATAATAACAATTATGTACTGTAAGGTGGTCTACCCTTTAGGCAAAAAGAAATGTTTTTCTTTCTCAATTTTCCCTGAGTTATAATTCCAGTAATGTTTAGTTGTGTCAATATAAAATTAACCAATAATATCAAATTACTAATTATTATTACTTAGCATCACTGGTTACATCATCAGAAAATTATTTCAACAATAATTACATCATTGGAAACCTAAATTACAGAGGATTTAAAAAAAATGATTTTTCTCCATCTATGACATTCACAGTGTGTGTTTATCTGTATAATTTGTTTTTAAAACTTGTCAAACATTACATAATGATCGAAGGCAAGTTGTTTACTGAGAAGAAGAAAGATAAAATCAACATTTTTTAGCTTTTTACATTAACATAAAAATTATAAGCAAAAACAGCTCCATAATAGTTTGCATATATCTATTCCAAATTTAGTTCTGAGTTGCAAAACATCTAAAATCTGATAAAAATGGCGTTCTAAAACTTATTTCAAACTTTGTTTTTTTTCGCTTTTTTTATAGCGACAAAATTCTAAATTTTAACGAGATGATTTTTTATCTCTGAATAAACCTCCTCAATACAGTAATAAATTATTTGTCAGAGCTAGTGAAGACATACTTAGAAATCACAAATATTGTATCATAAATTGTGTTTGATTAACAAAACAAATTTATTTAAAGAAACTTGACATTATATCAGTCTGGTAAAAAAAATATAAGTCTTCTTCAAATCGTTTTAATTATCTATGATAACATTTTGTTAAAAAATTGACAAATTTAATTTTAATGCAGTACTTTTCGAACGAGCCTACACTGTACAAATTCTTTTGGAAAAGTTATCGATAATGTTCGGGACGCAATGAACCCGATAATTTGGTCATTTTCCCAGAAATCACTTCGGCAAAATTTCACAACGATTTATGTGATTTTTCCATTGTTGAGGGAATCTTCCCGGACGGAATTTCCAACAATTTTCCTAATGTTTCAGGTTAAATTTGTTGTTATTTTGGGAACTTATCCCAAAATAATTTTGGGAAAATTCTATAACGTTTTCAGTAATTTTTCCAGCGTTTAAGGAATTTTCCTAAAAGTAACTTCGGAGAAATTGTCTAATAATTTCTGTAAGTTCTTTACATAACTTTGGAATTTTTCAGAGGATAACTCCGGGAAAATTTTATAATGATTCCTATAATATTTCGAACAGATTTGTCTTCGATTTTGAATGAAAAAATGATCAATGATTGAGAAAAAATGCACTATTCTATTTCAACCAATTTCCCACATTACAGTGGTAAAATAATTTGAAAAGTGAGACAATTTCCAAAACAGGTTTGTCAATTCCTCAAGGTACTGGGAGAATTACTATCAATGATGGAAATATTACCTCGAAAACTATACTTTTCCACAAATATTGAAAAAATATATTTTTCTATCCTCAAAATAAAAATTACCAATGGTGGAGGAAAAATTCTCTGTTATATTTTGGGTAATTTTCCACCTTACACGTGTAAACTTACGTAAAAATTAGAAAATTTTTCCGAACGTCGAAGGGTTTCTGTATTCCCTAAGTCTTTGGCAAAATTACCATACATAATGATAATATTAAATTTAAAATCGATAATTTTACCTGAATAATGGAAAGATTCCCAATATAATGGGAAAATATATGTTCCTGCCCAAAATAGGGAATTCTACCTACAAAAATGTTGTTGAATTTTTCGGAATTTTTTATAGTGCGTATAGTTGTTCGGGATATTATTATTTTGTTCCACGTAAGAACTCTCGTTTTTTTACGAACCATGAATTTTTTTTAGTCTTAAAATTACAAAGTGCAGGCTGTTTTTCTGAAACTCTTCAAAGTGGACCATATCGGAAACCCCAATTTTATTAATTTTATTTTTTTTTAGAGACGGGTAAAAATACGTACTACATTAGGGTGGTTCTTATTTATACTCGGTGGATTTTTTTTCGAATTTCTCTACTATCACCCCCCAGTTTTGTTGAAATGCCAAAAGAAAAAAATGAAATCTCCAAATTTGAGCAAAATCGGTCAATATTTAGGGGTGACGCAAAGACCATGAAGTTTCCCATTGATTTAACATTGGAAAAAGTCATTAAGTAACAAATTTGAATTTTACGTAATATTGCGGTTTATTGACGCTTTTTGAAAGTTCAAAAATAAATGAATAATCATTAATCGGTTTATTTAAGAATATCCAGTCATTTGTTAACTAATATTCAATTGCTTAACCAATTTTAATTTATTCAAACATTTAGAGTAATTTTAAAAATCAAAGTAGAACATACAAATATTCCAATTTTTCGACAAATAGCAAACATCTACGAAAATTCATATTAAACTAATTAGTACATTGAAATATCAAAATTTTTCAACAATTTAGCGAGATAAAATGTTTTTTCTGCTTTTTTTTAGGTGAAATATATACTTGAACGAATACGTATTATTCAAATAATTGTAAAATTATTTAACAAATTTATTTTATTGTTATCATTGATTAAATAACTCATTAAGTCTAGAAAATAGGTTGATTTCGCAAGTAGACTGAAAAAAAAACAATATTTAAATAAATAAAAATTGTTTACAAAGTTAAATATTAGTCAACAAATGACTGGGTATTTTTAAATTAACGTTCACTGATTATTTATTTTCAAAAAGCTTTCAAAAAGCGTCAATAAACCGCAATGTTGCGTCAAATTCAAATTTGTCACTTACAGGGGTTTCATTGGGGACCCATAAGAGTGGCTTGAAATTAATCAACTACAAAATTTATGAATAATTCTTATTCTCTGACGAATTTTGAACAATATACTGAAACACGGAATTATTTGTAACATATTATCGCGTTTAAATATTAGATTCACAAAAAGCTGAATTTTTCGTAAATTAAATCAATGGGAGACTTCATGGTCTTTGCGCCACCCCTAAATATTAACCGATTTTGCTCAAATTTAGAGATTTTTTTTGCGGGTCCGTCTATTTTAACCTCAGAGTGATACATACAAATAAGAAATCATTTGGAGAAAATAAACTAGACTTTTCTTGATATTTTTCCTAATTGAGTCATTTCGTGCATAGTGAAAACATTTTAGTAACAAATAAATTTAAAAAAAGGAACTTTTACTATTTTTTGTTTCAAGTGGGGCGGAACCACCAGAAAGGAGAGAAGCATTTACTGATTTATAGGTTATGTACTTTTAAGAATAAATGAGACTCGGGATTCCCCCAGCGATGCAAATGGACCATGACTTTCCCACTGCGCATTCACCGAAAAGCGCGGGTCTATTTAAAATGACAAAGTATAAACTTGTCATATTACATCAATAATAAATTGTTTAAGGGAACAAGATATTTCCTAGATTCGATTTAATTAATTTTTTTAGACTAAAATTATTTTTAAACATTTATCTGTATTGTGATTCGTATTATGCAATTATTTTAAATAGACCCATACTTTTCGGTGCATGCGCAGTTGAGAAAGTCGCGATCGGTTAGCATATTTAGCTTCCCCGACTTTCTGCTGATTCTTTTCAATACAAAGAGATGGCGGCAGACGTCGATTGACGTGAAGAAATATATTTTTTTACGTGGAAAAATATCAATGACTTCTATGAAACGAACTGTGAGTATACTGAAACAATAACTTCGTGGGGAATTTAGCATTTTTCGGTTGCTAATCAGATATGCAAAGTAACATTTCTTACGTACGTATGAAAAAAAATTCTTTTCTCTTTCGAACCGAATTAAAAGTATTCACATGTCCTGCAATTTTTAGTGGGCTGAATTTACTTTATTATTTAAATTAGTTATAGAAAATACAAAACTTTTTCCCAGACAATTATCGGAAATTTCAAGACTCGATTCCATTTACAGTTAAAAATTAAAAAATAATTGATTAGAACTCATTCATGATAGAAAAAATGTTGGTACCCCTTCAAGAATTCATGTCTATTTCTAGACTTTTCACAAGAGAAATTTATTCCGTGCAGTTCTACATGAGGGTTAAAACAAAAACTCATTCGATTCTGGAAATGTGAAGTTTTTTCGTTGCAGGATATGAAAAAGGTTCCGTGCCTTAAACTGCATGCGTTTGAAATAATAATCTCGACTTTACGTTTAATATGAATTTACGGCTGACCATTCTTGTGACTTTATCGTTTGCTCGATTCTGCGACGTAAACTCTAATGAGCTGCACGCACTTTTAATGCACTGCATTAGCAACCGTATGAAATATGAATGGGGTTTTTAAACGGCTATAATTCTCAAAGGCCGACAGTTTACTACATGGATTATCTGACAGCTTTTCCCAGAATGCCGCATACAATTTTCTAATTACATAATTTTAGAATAATGGTTGTGGAACGTATAAAGCACCGCAAAGGGCAATGAAGGCATAGGTAAATCTGTTGATTTATTAATGATAAATTAGATTGTGTTTCAGTGATTCTTGCAAAATTATTAAATCTGCTATTATCATTATTCACGTTTTTGGATCATCCTTTCTTATTTCAACTAATATTTCTAGATACTTATCGATTCACTTGGAGATAGAGAAAATGCTAAAAGAGTATCATCAGACTTTTGAATCCTTGCACATTTGTAGGATGAACAGATTACAAAAATTAATATTTTAAGTTAGGACTATTTTCAATTGAGGCTAGAATTATTTCAAAAGCTGTATATCAATCTGTAGATTTTCTTTAAAATTGACATTCCATAACTGCCCATAATTTTTTTTTCGCTGAACAACGTTGGACCTTGGACACATTTCAATGAAGTAAAAAATTTACGACTTATATATTATCATAAGGTAGTTGATTTCGCTTCTTTCTTTTCGAAATGAAAGCTGCTAACTTTTCTTGCTTACCAAATAAATCAGTAAAACCCGTTTTTTACAATGTCAATTTTTTTTGGCTCTCTTGACTTCAACTTGCCGTAATGAAGGCAATTCTTAAAATTTTTCAATAAAATTAACAGGAGATATTCTTTATGATTTCCCACGCCTAGCGGAGAAAATAAAATGAAAATTTTTTGTTCGAACAAAAGTTATAAATCATGCATTTATATCTTTAAGATCATTGGGATTTGAGGAAATTCGAAAAAAATATTTATAGCGGGGAAATGGCTAGAAAGGTATGAATATATTTGTATACAAAAATAATAATCCAAACTGAATTATTATAAACAAAGTAATACTGGACGCTTTACGGAGTGTGCCAGAAGTACTTTTTCTTTAAACAAAAATCGCTGTACAGTTAATTTTTCAATGAATTTTATTGTATTTTAATTTGAGAATAACAGTGAGGCTTCTAGGTATAACGAGCACCTGCGAATAAATTATTTTGGAAAACCAACTATTTTTTGTCTATCAAAAAATAATTTTTCTATTTTATTCAAATTTCAAGTGTGTCACTCATTTAAAGATTTTCAAATGCAATAAAGCAGGTGGTAAATCGCTATCAGAATTGTGAAGACAATTTTTATGACATGCTGAAGTTAACCATTTTTGCCATGTGTAATTGTTGAAATGTATTGTTTTTGCATAAAATATGTGAGAAATTAGTATACATTTACGATTACTTGAAAGCAGGTGCTCTTCTCTAATTATTAAAATATATATTTCTTCAAAGACTCCATGTTGTCTTGAATAATGATGTAAAAAGAGGTTTTATTTATATAAATAGTTACTATAAAGTAATATCAAAGTTTTCCATTCTACAATGAATAGTATCTATTTATTTGTCATAATTGACTAAAAATGTCCTGCGAGTCGATTATTTGCGTCATATTTTCTGACTAAACAATAACTGTTAAATACTTATGAATGTTAAAGAATCATGGTATACATTCCAAGTTCAGTTGTTGAAAGTTTAAATTTTTATAAGCGAAAATTATCAAATATTCACAATGAAGAAATAGGGTCATTTTGAATGAAGGAATACCGTAAGAAAGTATCGAGAAAAAGTTGAATCTGAATTAGTTGATATTAAATGAGAATTTAAGAAAAAAATCAATTGTTCTTCAGTTTTCACTTTGATCAATAGCGACCATGATTGAAGTTTAAAATAATTCAAAAAATATATATTTTTGACAAAATTGAATCACTATTCTTCTTCGTGTTCTTGTTTACAAATTTGAATAATAATAATGATTACCCGGAGGGGTTTTTCAAAGATGAATTCATGTAAGAAGAAGTGGATCTTGTTCAGGGAGAAGAAAAATAAAAAAAAAAACATTACTGCTAAGCGCGATGAAAAATTAGCACAATGTCTTTCGTAGTTAATAACCCAACATTTTTAACATTTTCAGAATTTTATTTTTATTTTAAGATCTTTTTACACCAAAAGTCAAATTTTTCTAAATGAAAGTAAGATTCAAAGGATCGTTCTCTTTCATTTATTAAAATAATTCGAAATCATTAACATCTATTTGAAGAAAATAGTTTTCGTATGTCCAATTACAAAACATCATTACTGAGTACCTTAAGCTAATATAGTAAAATTTCCAATGTTGTGCCTAGAAAAATTATACTGATTATTTTTTTACTGAAAAGTGAAAGGCTCCAGACATATGTCCATAAATTACATTGTATAAACTCCAAGTGTGGGGTAAGAGCACCAATCCTCATCACCTTAGATCAATCATTAACATACCAAAAACCAAAGTGAATTTATACAATTTTTTAGAAATATTTAATAGCACTGGATAATTGATATATTCATTGTATGTAAGAATTATAGCGGACTCAAATTGTTGGCTAGAATAAATGCTAACAAAAGTTATCATCTGAGAAATTAGAGAAGGGTGCGAACAATTGGGGGTGTGCCAAGAATTGGTGCTCTTATCCTAATTAGCGCAACTTTTCACTAATGATGTAATGCAAGTGGATGATTATCCGAAAGCAAAACCAATCGCATAGAGCAGATTCACTGCTCATTTTCGTAATGAACACTTCTATTATTACGCGACTGAATGCGTGCATTAGTTTACGAGAAACGAGATAATTTCAAGCAATTTCTATTCAAACCAAGCAGACAGCCAGTCTGAGCGGAATGCTGTAGTAAACTTCGTTAACGTGAATGCCAAACACGCTACTTCAAATGTTTGAATCTCAAGTTTACAAAGCTGTTCTTATCATTCAAAGACTATAGGCATTAGAAGTAGGAGGCCTCTATTACATCAGTGTAAGAAGTGGAAATGCAGACGTTGTTGAGCCTTTTGTCCTGCTCTGTTCAAAATATTTGGATCTGGATTGGTCTTAAAAATCTGCACTAATTTGAATCTGGGTAATTCAAGAGAAATAGTGAATTTTGTCACTGTATAGTGTTAGAACATATAGAAGAATGGTAATAAGTTAATTATATTAGTCTTTGTATAGATCCTGTACGTTCTTAAAAAATAAACAAATGTAATATTCTAGACTAACATTGCTGGAATCTGTACATTACTAAAGGTAGTAGAAACTAATTTTAATATGTTACGATTTCATGTACTCTTGTTTACTCTGAATGTGAATTCAACTAAATTTTCTTATTCCTCAGTCAAAATTTTTGTACCAATGCAATTTATAGAAATGAAAGTTATATAAATTCAGGTGCATAAAATGGACATCCTATTTGTGTGAAGCTGCTCCAGTAAAAATTAAAAAAAATTTAATTTGTGATTTTATCAGTCAGAGGAAGAATCTCCTTAGA
>CAKNXH010000033.1:1111048-1151454 GCA_932178445.1 Andricus quercusramuli | reverse complement strand
CGACAAGGTAAATAGAACTAAACTTTGGGAAATCCTTAAAGAGTATGGAGTAAATGGAGGGCTCCTACAAGCAATAAAAACAATTTATACAGGCAGTAAAGCGAGTGTAAGGGTAAATGGGAAACTGAGCGACTGGTTCGATATTATGCAAGGGGTGAAGCAAGGATGCGTTATGTCCTCGTGGCTATTTATCATATTCATGGATAAATGTCTAAGAACTGCCCTCTTCGACGAAGAAGGTGTAAATCTCGAAACCGTCAAGGTACGTGGGTTAGCTTTCGCAGATGACAAGATTCTTATGGCAGAATCAATCGAGGACTTGCAAAGAATGTTGAATAAACTAAATACAAGCATGGAGAACATGGGCCTCAAAATTAACGTGAATAAAACGAAAATCATGGTGTTTGAGGGAAAAAGCGAGAAAACAATGTGCAACATTGTCCTAAATGGTGAGGGATTAGAACAAGTTGACAAGTACGTATATCTGGGTAGCCTATTCACTAGCGACGGAAAAATAGATGGGGAGCTAGATAGGCGCATAAATAAGGGTAAGCAGGTTATCGGTAGAGCAGGGTCCATCCTCAGAAATAAAAACATATCAAAAAAAGCTAAAATGGCCATACATAACTCTATCTTCGTACCAACTGTACTATACGGTAGCGAGACATGGACCTGTCAAGAAAAGGACAGGAGCAAAATCAACGCGATCGGCATGAAACCTCTCCGCATAATATGCGGGAAAACACTGATGGACAAAGTCAGAAATGAGACAATCCTCAAAGAATGTGGTACACAAGAGACACTAGTTGACATATGGGAAAGAAATCAGCTAAGGTGGTTCGGACATCTTGAAAGAATGAAAGATGAACGACTGACGAAGCAAGTGTATAAAGGTAAAGTAAATGGTAGAATGCCCAGAGGTAGACCGCCGAAAGAATGGTCAGAATCTGTGAATGAGACATTAATCCGAAGAGACGTAAGAAGCCATAGGAACAGAAGAGCTTGCGTGAAGAAATGCATGGACGTGAAGGAAGCTAGAGTAGTATGCCAGGACAGAAATGTGTGGCGACAAATAGTTTGTAAACAGAGTGACAATAGTGTGAATGGCGCCTGAAACAGAGACTTTGGATACTAATGGGCCCAAGTGGGGAACCATACATAACAATTTTGTGAGGTTCCTCACTTGGGGTGATCGCTAGAGAGATTGATCAGCAACCTGGGTCGGAGCAGTGTTGCGGAATGAACGTGTCATCTAAATAAATGACACGAGAATTCCAGATCGATCTAAAACACCTATCCCTAACACCTATAAAACTCCTATATACCTTATGCCCATATACCAACCTACTCTATACCTATTCACCTGTTTACTATTCCCCAACCGAGCCAGTCACGCCTACCCCGAAAGGGAAATGGCTTAATGGTATAATAATAATAATAAAAATCATTCGATCCCAGAAATAATATAAAATTTTTCAGGAAAAAAATTTTTTGAATATAATCTCGATATACTTAATTTTTAAAGAAATTGCAACTGTATTCACGAATTTCATTCAAATATTGACGTTCCATCGGTGAGTTCAAATTTTATTATAATACTGATTATGAATTAATGTTATATAAATCATAACTGATTTTATTTTGCATGATTATTTATAAAAATTTTAAAAAGGTGCAAGGTGTATTTTCATATGTGTGTTTAATTTTGTGCTCGATTTCTCATTTTGTAAGCACTTTGCTTCTTCATGAACATAACGTAAATTGGCTTTCCACAAAGACAGGACTTTGACTAGTCAGAGTGAAAATAAATTTCTTCTCAGATATAAATAACGAAATCATGCACTTTCATCATCTTTGTAAAATTTATGCTAGGATAAATCTTGTAACTTCAAGACTCGTCTTTGTTATAGGGGAATGACTCCAGATGATCATAGTTTACAACAATACGTAATGAGGATAAAATAATTTTCATTTTCTTTTGTTGTTAGCTAATGCATGCTTCCAGAAATTTTGAGGATATTTAAAAAGAAAAATTTATACATAGGTAACCTCAGCTAATCACGTTTGTGATACGGCTGGCTGCACCCATTAGAGTCTAGTGGAATTAACATGCACCCAAGATTGTGGAATAAGTATGTTTTCAAGTTTACATGAATATTTTTGAAAATGGACAACTTATGAAATAATAAATATGTCTTTAAATTCCTTATCTGATTTTTAAGCTAAAGTTTCTAAAAATATATACAATGTTTCCATACATGTTGTGCATAATTTTAATAACCTGCATTTTGGATTAATCATTTATTAAAGTGTGAACGAACATTGCACTTTTAGCACAGATTAATTGATGATATTCTACAATGTGCTTATTTAGTTAATCAAGAAGAAATTGATTATTTCCAGGAAATATTTCTTTTAAAAGTAAATATTCGTTTGGCAGCATTCAGTACTTTTTGCAGATCTTAAAAACTTGATAAATATAAATCATAAAAAAATTTTAATTAAAGGGTTAAAAACATCAACAGTTCCAATAAAAAAATGTAAATAAAGGCACTGACCATTATTACTGAATTTTATCGTAAAACAAACAACCACTACTAAGAATTAGCCTTGACTTTAAAGGGTGATAACGCGTCGAGAATAAAAATAAAAATATTAATGATAAACTGTTACAAATCTCATTTAAATCTGCTTTGAAGAAGTCATAGTTATAGCAATTTGGCATGATAGGTATTTATATATCGCTTGAAAGAGATAAATATATAATTTCCGATTACTAAAGAATTTTGCACCTTGACTTCAACTCTTTTAATTTATTAATTTGATATTTCACAATATGACCAACTTAAGAGACCAAATTACTTAAACTGAGATTGATTCATCTCAGAATTCGAAAAGCCTTCTAAGGCTTTTTATAAATACGTTTTCTAGTATTGTGGACGGTGATATCACCTTTTAATGGCATTACTAATTTTTCATAGATTATCTGGCTAGTGATCCCATACTAGTCATACTAGGTCACTGGGGCTAGTATTACAAAATTTTTGGTAAACTTACTAACTTCTTATTCTAGAAAAACACCAGGCCTAATCGGCATAAAAAATATTATCCTCCAGAATCTTTTCAAACAAGCTTTTGTACAAACCTTGTAAAATGTTAATGCATATTTTAGATCATTACATCCTCCTTTATGCTGATAAAAGTAAACTTATTAGCCTATTCATACTGCAGGTAAAAATAAACTTTTGCCACAAAGTTACGGACCAAATAGCTCATAAGCCACACTGAATAAAGCCTTTAAAAAAACAATGTCTGCCCTGCAGGAATGAAATACAAACTTTCAAAGTTAGGTTTTCCACTTTATATTGTAAACATTCTACAAAGCTCTTTTATAAATAAAACTGTCGTTATAAATCAATATAGAATAAAATCATCTGAAAAGAAGGCGCGTCTGTTAGTTCTTGCGCTTCGCGCTCGGTAATAAATTAATCTCTTGCTTCGCGCTCGATAATGTATTTTTTCAGCGCTACGCGCTTGGTCTTTGCACTTTCCTCACATTTGTGCACATACATTTTAAAACTAAACCTCAAATCATTGACAACTTTATTTTGGTGATTGTGAATTCTCTTTCGTTAAAGCTTCTTGGGTTTTAACAAACACATTCTCATCACTTATCTCATGCTTCGCACTCGATTTTGTCCAAAACCGCGAATTCTACATTAGGTTCAACACTAATATAAAAAATTTATATTGCATTTATTTCTCTACCTCGACCTGGAACTGCTCATTCGAATATTGCAAAACAAAATAGAAATTTGTTATATTATGATTACTTCAATATTTATTCGTTATTTTTTATCAAATTTTATCCTTAGGTACACTGGTAACGCCAACGGCGATACCACGCTGAAAACACCAGTTCCCGTAAGATCATTGAAGTTAAGCAACGTTGGGCGCGGTTAGTACTTGGATGGGTGACCGTTTGGGAATACTGCGTGGTGTTGGCCCGTCGTGGGTGTGGTGGACCCACACTGGTAGTATTTATCCACCTAGAAACACTACCCTAATCGGGTAGTGAGGCAATGAGCTTTCGAGTTCGAACTGCTAATCAACTTTTTTTTTTTAAGGTTCCCTGAAAAATTCATATAATTCCAATAAATGTTTATTATTACATTTATTAATTTGCATTGGTATTACAAGAGAGGTATTTTCATTATCTTGTTTTTTATAATTAAGAAAAAATTGCTCATTATATGAAAAAAAAAACAAATTTGTTATTAAACATTTTAATGTAACTTGTGTCAATTTTTGAAAATTTTAATTTTTTTGTTTTGATCTTATTTTTCACAATTAAAAGAAAATCTTTTCGTCCTATCTGAAAGTGATTGTCATAAAGCTTGTACATCCTTTCTAGATGAAAAACTTTTGTCAATTGATTTTTTTTCGCACCTTGTGTCGTTTTTCAACATTTTTCATTTCTCACTTTCAATATTATTTTTCACGATTAAAAGAAAAATTGCGCGTCCTATCAAAAAATTATTGACAACGAACTTGTAGCTTCTTCTTGGGTGAGCGACTTTTACTATTTATTCTTCTTCTAACTTGTGCAAAATGAATATTTTCGTTTGTCCAAAATTTTAATTTTTTTTCCTCACATTTTATTTTTCAAGATTAAAACAAAAGCTACATGTTACGTCCAGAAATGATTAGCAACAAATTTATAGATCATTTTTGGATATAAAACTTTTGTTATTAATTTTTTTTCTTACCCTGAGCCGTTTGTCCAAAAAACTTTTATTTTTAATGTAATTTTTCACAAATGAAAGAAAGACTACGCGTTCTGTAGAAAAGTGGTTCATGATCTAATTTGTGGATCTTTTTGAGGTGCATAATTTCTATAGAATTTTTTTTCTTTGTATCTGACATAGTTTAGCCGCTAAATGTAATTTTTGATTTTTCATTATTTTTTGTGTAATCAAAATTTCAATTTTTTATATTTCAGAAAAATTTAAAAAGCTGTTACAAAAATCTTTTAGGGCTCTCAAAAAGGAACGTTTCCCTCTTCTATTACTTTTTTCATATCCAGCATTGTCGAGCGTAAAATTTTCAGTTTCGTTTTTTTTTTAAATTTTGCAATTGCTATACCTCTCATAATTTTTGTTTTCATAGAAAAAAGTCGTACGGACGAATTGTTCGAATGTATGGGTACTACAAATAGACGCACATAGAATTTTAAAACCCTAATAAAAAATGGTTTTGAAAATTTTGAAAATGCTCTCACATTTTGAATTTTTACCCAAAATACGACTCAAATTCCCAAATCTTCGAAACTGTGCAACTTCGACATGGTCTAGGACCAGCGCTGTTAATTTAAATATACTACGGAGAATATCAAGAAAATGCTCACATATGACAACAAATAATAATGATAAATAATTATATTAATACTTACAATTGTGTGGTTGGAATGCGTGTTAATTTTGTGCACAATATGCCTTATAAAATGTTGCTAGTAAAACTTCAACATTTATTCTTTTTTTCTGTTTATTTTTTCTTTCTTTATTTAGTACTAACGGAATGAACTGTGAAAATCACCAAAGTATAATTTTTTGTGGCTTTCTGAGGGGAAGGGGTTTACCATTGGTTCTCTGTTCCCAACTTTGTTTCCTTGAGTGATAATAAAATTATTGATTTAGTGACCCAAGTAATATAATGAAAATCACAAAAAGACAAAATATAAAAACTTGTAAGGGGAGAGTACCATTCTGAAAATAGGAAGCTAAAAAAACATCAGAAATCCAAATCGACATTTATTTATAACATTATGTAATATTAACAAACAATAAAATACATTTTAATTGCAAAAAATGTTGGTGCGTCATAAAATTTAAAAAAAGCGTCTTAGAATCGGAAGCAAATCGTGTTCAAATATAACACTCTTCATGCTGACATCTGTCCCCATCTTAAAGGGTTTGAGTGTGTATACATCCTGGGGTGTATGTATAATTACCTCGTGGAATCGGGTTTACCAAAGGGGATGTCGGCATCGACGAAAAAAGGGAAAAGCGAATCTTGCTTCGCACTGTTTATTCAAGAAATTGTTGCTTCAGGCTATAGCAGGGCATGATCCTTCGAGGTTTCGGTCATGAATAAAACGTAGCCCCTGATCGTGTGGACTTTAACCGTATTCCCTTTTCCCTCGTGTAATAAGTCTCTTCCTTTAGGGCTCATAATATTTAATTACAAAACAATTATTATGCATTCCAGCAGAAAACTTGTATAACGTTTACATCGCATCGTTCAAACCTCAAACTGAAATTGAATATTTTATAATATTGCAAGCCTTTGTTAGATATGTATACAAGAAGACCAGTTAAATTTCATGTGTTTTTAACAGTCAATCAGGGATGAGGTTTACTCATTTTATTACATTTATTATCACTTTTGTAGTAAATTAACTACTTCGAAAAAATTATAAGTTAATTGTAAACTTTTTCCAGCTGTCTAGTCCTGATTTTAATTATCGTACTTGTTCTTTTAATATGTTTAATATATGTACAGAAGGAACTCTTAGCATAGTAAAAATACTTTTAAACTTTACAATTTAGAACATTCCTTCAGATGGAGTTCGTTTTTAGACCTTAGTTTTGTTTAAATACTTAAAGAAATGATCTTCAATTTCAAGCAAAATTGGTTGATATTGAAGGGGGAATACACGGTGAAAGTAGAAATTCTTCTCAATCCGCTTTAAAGCTCTTCAGGGAATGAGAATTGTCACTACTTTTTGAAATTCTAAAACTGTAAGAACCTCTAGCAGTGAGGTTAGTGATCATACAAAACAAACATATTTCAAAAAAAAAGAATCGTGCATGAATGAGTTTTCAATTTCCACTTAGTGTTTAACTAATATCAATGTTTCAACCAATTTTGATTTTTTGAAACAATTGTTTTCTTGTAGGATTCGCAAAATAGGTATGTACATATATCACAGGTGTTATTAGCTATATAATACATGTGAAAAATTTTGTTATTGATTCGAATAATTTTGAAAGTTTATAAACAATACTTATATGGTTAAATTCATAGCGCATGGAAGGAGAATAGAAAAAAACTATTTTTATAGGAATTTTCCAATAAATTTGGATATTCTTGTGTCTTATTGTTTATTTTGAGATTTTTTAACCGATTTGGATTACTTATAACTTTCGGAATTGTTTTATGATTTTCTATCTCTAAAAATGCGTCTATTCTGCCTAAGAGTAAATTACTTACTTCCTTCAACGTTAATTAGACAAATTTCATTAAATATTTCTTTTTGACTTTGATTTACTTAACTATGTTTAGTTGTATAAAAAGGTTGGATAAACCTTTTTATTATTTAAACTAGAAAATAATCTTTACTTTTCATAATTGCATTGCTTACTGTTTTGTCATAAATTTATCTTTTTTATTTCAAATTTTATCTCTTGTAGTAGAAATTCAATCTTTTTCGATTGAGAATTCAACTATTTTGTTGAAAATTCTTCTTTTTCAGTGGAACCTAAGTGTTTTGACTTAAAATTAATTTCTTGTTTAGTTAAAAATTGAACTATTGAAAAATTGAGAAAAAATGTAACTGAAAATTAGCTACTTTCTATTAAAAAGAAGTGTTTGAAACTGTAAATGTAAATATTCCGTTTCAAATAGAAAATGGATATAGGCTCACCGAAATTCGGTGAACGTAGAACGAATATTTTCGGTGAGCCTAGGGAACCTGGAAAATATGGCTAGGTTTTACGGAATTCCGTGAGTGTAGACCCAATATTTTTGATTTCACTAGATACTTTTTAAAAAATACAATCTTTCCTAGTTTAAAGCTACACGACTTTGTTAAAAAAAATTTTTTGGCTGAACATTCATCTTTTTCCAACCTATTTCTTCAAAAATTTACGTTTATGTATTTTATTGAAAATTCGTATTTTTTATAGAAAATTAATGTTCTTAGTCACAATTTATCTATTTTGTTGAAAATTTATTTTTTTAGATTGAACTGAACTATTTTTTAAATCCAAATCAACATATTTTGTGGTTTTAGGTTCAACTAAGTTGATAAACTGTTATAATCTTGCTCGAGTTTCAGTAAAATTTTATCAGGAATATGCGCGGAATACATATTACTTCATTTACAATGTTTTTTTCTTGGCATCTGCAAAATTCGTGTGTAAATAATAAGGTACGGTTTCAAAAACTAAGAGCAGTATCAATATACAAAAAGGTATTAAACAATATCAAAATTTGTTGAAAAATTGCTGAAGAAATACATTTTTCTTGTTTTTTTCGTGAACGAGCTTTGTGTTTAAACATATAATTATTGTTTTAACAATGTATACATCATTTGAATAAATAGTAACATTGTTCATATTCTTTATAATACTCATCGAATCTATGATATATACCTATAATAACTATTTCTGCAAAAAATAAATTGTTCAACAAAAACTAAAATAGTTCAAAAAATTAAACATTAGTAAAAATTAAAAACTTATCAACAAAAAATTACTTTTGCAGGGAATAAGTGCTCTGAATAGGGCTGTGTATTATAACTTACATTTGGATTATATCTTCGAGTTCAAATAAATTCAAATTTTTGGGAATGCGAAAAAAAATTCCTGATTGAATTAAATGCACTCTTTTTTTGAGGAATTTGAATATATATCGAATTACCAATTTGAGAAAAAAAAATTATTTCTGCACAATTTCGAAAAATTATAAATCAAGCGGAAAAGTTTCTTTTAAAATTCTTATTTTATATTACTGTTGACTAGTAGTGAATTCATTTTACACAAAAAATCACAATAATATTGAAATTAATAGAAAACTTTTCTCCTTTTTTTAAAATTGGAATCTTACGATTATTTCAGAATATTTAACTTTGAATATCTGTTAGTCCGACAAAATTAATTTTATAAGGTAGCAAAAATATTTAAATTCACATTACCGGAGTTATAGCATTTATAAAATATTAAAGCAAAAACAAAAATTGTCATTTTAAGACAAACAACGCTCGATATGAACAAATTCCAAGGGAAGAAAAACGTCGCATTTAGAATACCCTACCAGATTATCTCAGATTTTTTTTTTAATTTTCCTTGAGAATTGAAAATTTAAATTTTGACCTCACAAAAAATAATGAAGAAAAGCAGATTAAGAAAAAAAAAAATGAAACTTCTGAAAAAACAGACACAAGTTACAATAAGATTTCATTTTACAACAATTTTCGCCTGAATTATATATACGAATTTTTTGAAAACCACTTCACACTAGGATGCGTATTTTTAGTTGCAATTCTAAAGAATAACATTGGAAATGAACAAATAGTTCTGTGGAAAAGCGACACTAGTTGCAATAAAATGTTTGATAACAAAATTGTTTTTTTCTTCTTATAGTATGCGCACTTTTTTAATCATGAAAACAAGACAATTAAATTACGTATGTTTCAATACCAATGCATATAATGAATTGTAATAATATAAATTTACTGAAATGATACATTTTTTAGGGTAAGTAAGAATAGAATTTAATGCGAAATAAAAAACAAGTAATAAACAAATCATGATGAATAAAACCTGTCCTTCATCCTGCAATGTCTGATTAAGCAATTTCAGGCCGAGGTGTATGAATAAATGTAATATACATTTAATATGAAAGTATTGATCATAATGTGGAAACGTTCAGACTTTGGAAAAAATAAAGTGCGAAGCACGAGATGCGTGATGAAAATGTGTTCGTTAAAGCTCAAGGAGCTTCAACAAAAGAGAATTCACAATCATCAAATTACAGTTGTCGATCTTTTGACCTTTCATTCTGAATGGTATGTGCATAAATGTGGGGGAAATAAGAAGACCGAGCGCGTAGCGCGAGGTAAATATATATTATCGAGCGCGCAGCGCGAGAATCAACAGTAGCGCGCCCTAGGCGCCTGAACTTGCGAGGTATTAAGATTTTTCAGACTTCAATTTCCGAATTACATTGGAACCTGAATTTCTCTGAACTAGATTTGTGCCTTCCGGGAATTGATGCCGCTTAGCGGTTTCCTGATGAGAGGAGTCGCGGGCCGAAAGGGCAGGATATGTTTAGTCAAGCGTGACAAAAAGTTTGAGGACCGCACTTTCACCGTGTTTCACGCGGCCCTGCCTGTTTGCTTTCAGTGTCCCAGTATTCGTGTCGGAGGTCCTCACCGAATCCGTGCATAAATCCAGCTTCCAGTGTATTAAGCGTTTTTTTCAATCATCACTTCATCTCGCCTCTTTGTAATTTTAGCACTAATCTGGTTACGCAAACCATACGAAGGCTGTGATCCGAGCTGAACGTTTAGACAAGATTCCTCGTCACCAGTCAAATCAACCCCAGTATTTCAGGTCGAGGGGTTTCAAAAGATCGCAGTCAGAAATCGAGTTAGAAATGTAGTTACGCGCTCGTTTCATCTCCCTGAGGACACAATGGCCCGCATCGAAGTCTCGCTCTTGTGCGTAATTTTGCACGAGAATTGCATTACGGCTGTGCATTCCCTGTGGAGATCGAGGAATACAGTAATCTTTTCCTTTTCGATGGAACTGCTTGGAAGCCCTTTGTGCCGTACTCTTTATTGCTCAGATCTATCTAAAGATTTTAATAGCATTCGATTCTTAGGCTTTGTACGTTCTCGGGGAAACTGAAGTATAAAAGGGCAAACTTTCATTACAGAAAAAATAAAAGCTTTTCAAGATTTAATCGACTCTTCATTTCTCATCAACAGTCTTTTGATAAACTTTATCATTAAAAATACATGCTTTAAGTAATGAATGAATAATTTATATACGCTAAAGGAACATTCACTCAAAGAAAATATTTTTTTCCGTAGAGAGAAACTGCTCATGTTTTTTCAAGGAACGTCCATTAGTTACGTAAGGATGATTTTTAGATTTTATACCCCCTCCAACCCTACTGCAAAAATTTATACGTATTTTATGCTGAAATTTAACGAGAATCCCAAAGACTTTTAGGGATTTTTTCACACATCAAGGAATATCCAACGATTTCAAGGGATTATGCAAGTTCTGAGGTGTTTCGAACGATTCCCAAGGATTATGAGAGGTTTCACAGGTTTGAAATAAATTTTTAAAAGTTGCGAGTGCTCGAACAGATTACCTAATAAAATTCACAATCTCAATTTTTTGAAACATTACCAGATTTTAAGGAACTTCAAGGAGATTAATCTGGTTTTTAGAGATTTTAATGGATTTCAAAGAATTTCAAGAGATACCGAAGGATTTCAACGGATAGTTGGAAACCTAATTTGGATTTCTGCGCCTTTTTGTATTCCGATATTGGTACATAATATGGTTCACAAGGAAGAAGATTCCAAAAATTCTAATACATTATCTAGCTCAATTTAAGAGAGAATCTTAATTTTTCAAGGATTTCAGAAGATATTAAGGGACTTCAAGAAGTTTTACCAGATTTCCAGAGATTTTACTGGATTTAAAATCTTTAAAAGTAGTGAAGAATATTGCAAAATTTGATGGGATTTTAGGAAATTCAAAACGATTTCCGTTTATTGTGAGGGATTTCAGGAAATTTTAAAAGACTGGAAAAGTTTTAGGAAATTCGAAAAATTTCTGAAGAATGATAAATAGAGATTTTTATTTTGTATTCATTGTATATTAAATTTATTATTATTATATTATATTATTTTTATTTTTTTATTCGAAGTAGGTTCTAAACGAGATGCTTAAAATATTTCAAGAATATGAAGAAATTACCTAGTAAAATTTCAGAGAGAATCTTAATTTTCCAACGCAGCATATTTTGAGGGCTTTTAAGATTTCAAGGGATTCAAAAGAATTTAAAGGTATTTTAACGATTTTAAGGGATCTCTTAGGCTTTCAAAATATTTCACAAAATTATCGGGATTCTAAACCGTTTTTAGAGATTTGGACGGATTTCCGCGATCTTTGAAGGATTATAACGGATTTTGTACGGGATTATGAAGATTTCAAGCGATTTTAAGAATTGTTACAGTTTTAAAAGGCTTTGAAGTGATTTGAAGAAATCAGGAGGATACAGGGGTTTAAAAAATTTTAAAAGATTCAGCTGAATTTTGAATTATTTACGAATATTATAAATGATGTTAAGGGTTTTCGAGAAATTTAAATGACTTGTAGAATATTTTAATAGATTTAATCTATTATTAGCGGTTTTAAGAGAGTTGAAAAGATTTCCAGATATTTTAAACATTTCAATTAATTCCAAAGCGATTTGAAGTATTTCAAGTTATCTCGTAAGATTTAAAAATATTTCACAGAATTTCAAGGATTTTATCCGAGTTTCAGAGATTATGTAATGCTTTCACGTTTTTGAAAAGATTTTAATTGATTTTATATGGAATTTTTTAGATTTCTAGAGATTTCAACGATTTTTGATGCTTTCAAAGATTTATATGGGATTTGGAAAGGTTTCAAAATCATTCACGAGATTTTAAAGGATTTTGAAAGATTGATGTGATATAAAAGTATTTTCACGAATTTTTGGGTTGAAACTTGATTTCTTTGTTAAAAATTCATCTTTTTGGAAGATGATTCAACTATTTTTTTTTGAAAATCGTAGGTATTAGTTGAGTTCAATTAATTCGTAATTAATTTTTCTTCCTAGAAACTTATTCTTTTTCCGATAATTATTTGTTTAAACTGGAAATTTAACGATTCCATTCTTGGCGGAAAACTTGTCTTTTGGAAGAAAATTAATCTCCTTTGTTAGAAATACATCTATTTCGGTTTGAAATTCATACAATTGGTTGAAAGTTGAACTACTATGTTATTTATTCATTTATAATTTTTAATATTACTTCAAGATCAACCCTCCAATTGAAACTTGACCTATTCTATTGAGAATCAATTTTTGTGAAATTAAAATTAATTTAAAATCTGAAGATTTTATTTTTCAATTTTTGGTTGGACATATATCTTTTATGAAATACAAATTAAACTGTTTGGTACAAAATTCATGTATGTTGTTAAAAATTCGTCTTTTTGAGTAAAGAATTTTTCTCGTGGTTGGGAATTAATTTGTTTTGGATGAAGATTTAACTATTTATTGCAAAAATTCGTAGTGTTTGGTTAAATTCAATTGATGGAAAATCTTTTTTCCCTGAAAATTAATTTTTACATTATTCTCATAATGAGAAGGTATTGTTCTTATGTAAAAACTGCCTTTGTCGTCTTCCTCGTCTGTATACCAGATAAATTTTGGAGGAATAATCCAATTGGACTGATCTTGACACAAACATTTAGGAAACAAGAAGAAAGATATAGTTAATTAACTAGCTATTTTGGATGGAAATAAAAAAGTTAGAGCATTTTCAAAAATTCTTCACTATTTTTTTCAAGATTAAAAAATTCTATGCACGGCTGTTCATAGTACTTGGAAGCTCGAACAATTTCCCTTCATGACCTTTTTCAAGAAGAAGGAAATTAGCAGAGTTATAGCATTTTCGAGATCCAAAAAAACAAACAAAAATAAACACTTTGAGCCAAACAATGCAGGATATGAAAAAATTCAGGAGGAGAAACACGTTACTTTTCAAAAGCCTTGCAAGAATTCCATTTTGTGATCAAACTATATGAGAGAAAGAAATTGTGCAGTCAGAAAATATCTAAAATTTGTTATGAATCACTTTTTGATAGGATGCATAGTTTTTGTTTTATTCGTGAAAAATAACATCAAAAATAAAAATAAATCAAATGTTCGGTAAAACGACACAATCTACGAAAAGAATAATCAAACAAAAGTTGTAAACCCAGAAAAAGCTGATAATTGGTTGCTCATCATTTTTTGAAAGGATGCGTAATTTTTGTTTCAATCGTGTAAACTAACATTTAAAAAAATCAAATTGTAAGCCAAACGAAACAAGCTATGGGAAAAAATGAATGACAGAAGTTGCTTATCCAAAAAAGAGTTACAAAATTGTTACCTGTAATTTTTTGATAGGACGCGTAGACAAATATTCTATAGAGCGCGAAACGCAAAAACGACCAGGCGCATACTGTAGATGCTCCCAAACTTGCGAACCACGGGCGCAGCGCGCGATGAGTATGCGCCGACGCAGCGGCAGATTTTTTTAACGAAAAATTTAACGAATCTATTTTTGGTTGGAAACTTAACGTTTCAGTTAGGCATTCAACTGTTTTGTTGAATTTGTCTTTTTTTTTGTCGAAAATTCAACTGTTTTGTCTAAAATTCGTCCTTCTGGAATGCAAACTCATCTTTTATGTTAAAAAGGTCATATTTTTTGTTTGAAAATTTAAAAGTGTTCAGAAAAATCGCCTTTTTGCCTTAAAAGTGTCAGTATTTGGTTCCAAATTCATCTCTTGTGATTGAAATATGAACCATTTGCTTGTGAATGCAAGTTTTTGATTTGAAATTAATTTTCTTTTTACTAAAATACGTCTTTTTGAGTTGAAGATTCATCTTCATTGAAAGAAAATCTTTTTTCTTAAATAAAACTCTTCTATTGTATTGGAAACCCAATATATTATGAAGTTATGTATTAGGAATTCGAAGCGCTCCGTATTAAATTGAATGGGGTACCTACATTATTTTAATTAAAAATAAAAAAAACCTTATTTTTGTAGAAAAATACGTCATATGTCTTGTTTTCAGAGCATTCTGGGCTGTGAAATATGATGTTACAATATGCTCAATTGTGTTTAATTCATTATATAATATTTATAGTCCACTGTACGGTCACGCAGGTATATTAACAACTGAACTCAATAAAAACGCAAAAAATACCGAAAAAACGTAAAATCCGTGTCTATCCAACAGTTACTTTACTTTATGAAAAGGGGGGACCAAACTACAGTCATCAACAAGAGGAGACTGGGGGCGGGGGTATCCCGTAATTGGTAACATGAATGGCCCCTAATAAAAATTTGTTCCCACATGCTAAAAATGGTATCAGCATCAGCGTTAAGAATCAGCTGAACGTCGCTTCTCGCTTTCCCCAATTGAGAAAATTATACCCTAGAGTGGGGAGCCGCTCTTATTACTCATATCGATAATTGCTCTGGATGTTGATCTATATTGAAATTTAAACGATGATTTATCATAATAATTCTTTTCAGCACAAGATAATCAAAGTTTCATCCATGCAACTAATAATAATCCTTTGTCCTCCTAGAGGTCAATTGAGGTTCCATTTATCCACCCAAATCGCGTTCGTTGAACAATGAAGCAGTACTATACAGAATCGAATTGATCTACAGGTTCAATATATGCGTCTTCCCTCAACTACCTGCAGCTCCTCTAGCAGCAGCAGAAATGGAAACGTCGGTAAATAATGTCGTGTACTAATTGCCCAAGTTGGCTGCACGCAGTTTCGCGTATTGTTGTAGCATGTATTGTCATCATAGCCAACGCCTGTAGCTCGACAAGAACATAGTTACAAGTAACATTTCAACTTCAGCCTTCATCTTTGTGTTCTGAAAGTCTTGCTGATGTCCTTGCTCTCTGAGCTTCTAATAAATAGTTCAAGTTTTGTAAAACGTGTTGCTTCACTCGTAACGACGGTTGCCTAAGAGAACGAAACTTGGAGTCCAGACATTCACAGATGCTTGCTTTGGCACGTTTTCACGTACATATGCAATCCATACTACAGAAAAATTTTAGTACATAGAAATACATGCTGGGCAGCGCCGGCTGGCGCGAGGATTCAAACGGAAGAGAGAACTCAATTATTTAGGGCGGAATAGATCCACTGAACTTGTTTCGAAAGAAGGTCAGACATTTTTCGTAATCCAAAATATGTTACAAAAAATGAAACTTAGTTTTGCATTACTTAGCTGTAACTAATCTTTGATTGAAATATCATTTTCGAAAATAGGAGGTGCATTGTCGTAGATCAATGAAGCATCTTCAATTGTTGGACCAGTATGAGAATACAAAGGAAATAGCAATGGGAATTCAGACATTTCTTTTCTGCAATTCACACACAGTTTCGCATGAGTAGGTATACTGAGATACTTTTTTTTGAGAATTACAAAAATTTTTCTCAGACTGCACGGATCACAATTGTGAATATCCTTTGAAAAAGGATTGTAACAACGGCAACCCAAGATAGTTCTTTTTGGCATGATTAAAAATTAAGCAGAAGAAAAAGCTGAGTTGCAGCACTGAGTAACTATGCGAATCCAACCACGGAAGGTGGTTAAGTGTTCAAAATAAAGTAGGGGAGAGTGGGACAGGTTCGATCACAGGGCAAGTCGGATCAGTAGCGATTTCTTCAAATGTCTTTTATATTTTTAAGCGGAATTCTCAACAAAAGGTAGTTCCTCGAGTGACCTTACTTCACACAAGTAAACGTGGCGCGCGTGTGTTCTTGCTTGTTGTAATCGGTAATATGACCGCTATTGTTGGAAAAATTGAAAAAATTGTCCTTCGGGAAATTTTACGAAGTAGTTTGCCATATCACACCAGTGTTTTGGATTAAATGAATTTTTGTTGTCCCGTAAGTATATACAGCCGTCTAAGGTAAAAAGATACATAAGTGACTTTGCGGTTTAGGTTTATTCTCTCAAACTTGGCAATGGAAAAGTCGACCTAAGCGATAATGTGACTTATGTATCTTTTTACTTTGGACGGCAGTATATATGTACTAATATTTTTACATTCAACTTTTTGCGAAAAATTGTTATTTCAATTTCTAAGCTCTTTTGCAATTTGTTCGCTACTTGTGGGGCAGGTTCGATCAACCTGTATATTGTAGATGTTTTATTTTTTTATTGTTTATCACTCATTTTTTGCTCTTCTATGTCATTGATTTCACATTTGATAAAAATAAAATATCCGCATTGAAAATTAATAATTCTGGTTAATATAATTTCCATAATTCAAGTAATATTATTTCTGTTTTAAATAGTGAGGAAAGTTAATTAGAATAAATAATGACAGTAAATAAAGAAAAGTACAAATCTGTAGTATTATGAAGTCGAAATAAGACAAAGCTGAATCGCGTGTAAGCAATTTGTGAGAAAAAATAACTAGCAATCATATTACCTGATAATGACTTTCGTTGCGAGAAAGGTATCCATGATATCCATCTAGTGTTCAAGTATGTGTACTAATTTTTTTTTCGGCGGGTTTTTCAAACTCTTTTAAAGCATGGGAGCTCGCAACGCAGAAGCCGCGCGAAAGAAGTGTTATATATCTCCACTAATTTCTTTTTCCCCACTTTCGACCATGGCTCGTTTTAAAGGAAGGGAGTTAAGCTTTCGTTTAAACATAATTTTGGAAAAAATTTAACAGCCGCACTTTGAAAAAAAAAATCAAGAAGGTGAAATAAACGCTGCAAAGGAATAGAAAATGATAAGAAAAAAAATCGTATTTTCTGACTCAGGAGGCCACAAGACGTGTAGATTTGATGGAAACCGACACTATAAAATTCTGCATAAAACTAATACCTTCTCAGTACAATGAGAATGTCATAATAATAATTAATATATTCGTACTTCAAGATAGAATACCTAAATTACGCAATAAATCTGAGAGTGTATATTTGATCTGCAATCAGATTTTCCATGAATGTAACAGTCTTTTACAGAAAAAAAACAGAATGTAATCTTTACAGCGATTCCAGAGTAATCTTTACCTGCAACAAAAATTAACTTTACGTGATAAAATTTATCCACCACACGGGAAATGGTTATCATGTCAACTCTATTAAATCTTGTTTTGTTTCGATGCGAAAAAATTGAATTTTATCTACTTGAAAATTATCCGCGAAAATATTCACTTCTGTTCTATCTGCGTTATTTCTCCATATTGAAACAGCTTTCGTAGCAATTGAATACCGCTTCTGCAAAATTGATACCTTCAGATTTACTGTGTTATGTTTTGGTTCTATCTTTGAAATTACTTAATTATATATTTATATTTATGATATTCAAATGTATGTGTATTCCTTACTACCGAATGATACACAATGAATTATCAGAATGTAACTATTTCCTATTGTAACATTATGTCCCTATGAAGAATAACCGTAATCTTCTACTATATCCTTCTACAAAAATATTATATGTACAAAAATTTATAATTGTAATATTTTGTTTATTTTATTATTTTGAAATTAGTTTCAACCTAAATACGTGTCTGTGATAATTTAAGTGAACTTTCAATTGTCTCGACGAATTCAAAGGTGCACATCATACAATAATACCAATTATTATAATACCAATCTTATCGACATATTCGATAGAAAACATATAATCGAGTGCAAATATTCACTTGGTTTTGATTTCTCAAATGTCATCGATAATGTTGGACGTATGCAATAGTGGTAGCTACTGTTATGTTGAAAGGAATGTACTATTTTTTTCGTAAATAGTATCGTAACTTGTTCCTTTATCAGCAATTATCAGCATACGATAAGTTACAAAATGATGACTTGCGCAATAAGAAGTCGTGTTATTGTAAAAATGTACTATAGTTTATAATTAATTTTGTTTTCGAATTGATATAACTTAATTTTATTTCTCATTTTGTATGTACATGATTTGAGGGTCTAGGGTTTTTCGGTCTAGGGTCTGAAGGTCTAGGGTTAGAATGTCCAAGGTTTATGCGCGTATTATTTCGGTGTGCAGTGTTTGTGAGATTGGGTTTGTGGATCTACGGTTCAAACTGTTTAAAGGCCTGTGGTTTGGGAACATAGGATTTGAGGGTCTAGGGTTATGAGATTTAGGTATTTTTTTATTTTTTCGTGACTTACGATTCGATGTCTTCATTTTTGTAATTCTTGCAATTTGTTCGTCCAGATTTCAAGCCTGTTTAATTTTTTTAATGAATCAATATGTCACAATTATAGCAATTGTATGTGTTAGTAGGCTCTCTTCCAAGTTTTCGTTTGCATTATTGATACGTTTTGTCCAGAAAGAACCCTGTCAACGGAACTTCTTATCGTACTATGAACAAAAAGTGCTACTGGTTTTTGAGATTAAGATTTTACACGATTGCCAAATAATCGATGCACCATTATAATATAATCATCTTTCGTTGTAACATGTTGTTCTTCAAAAGAATAGTCATAATCTTCATCAATGCTTTTCTGGAAAGGATTATTGTTAAGTCCAAACAAAGTTATTGATTGAAAGAACTGCTAGATCTAAATGCATTTCTTCACCGAAGGATTAAATTAATATATGTATTTGAAAATGTTAGTACTGAGAAAAAAGAATCTTACTGCATTAAAAAATTCCTAAAATTATCGAATTTGAGTTATCGAATTGAAAATACATCGGGAACAAAATTTCTTTCGAGGAAACTCGATTTAAGTCTTATAGGTGATTTACTTGTTTTAGTAAATTTTTTTAGCATTTCCTTATGTTTCGTTATTAGGAAAAGGGTTTCATATAATTGAATTAACTATTTGCTGCGAAGAATCCGGATGTCCGTGTTTCACAAAAAGATCGAAACTACGAAAAGTGATCATTGCTATTAATATATTGCTTGTCATATTCGAAAAATGGAAAAGAATTGCACATAAGGAATTATTTCGAAGGTGTTAATTGTTTCTTAGTATTGCAATTATGAAAGAAATAGGAAGACAGGTAAGGCCAACTCGGTCTACTTTCAAAAAACGCTTCATTGAGTGCTTTTTATACGATTGGTATATCAATATCAAGGCATTTTTTTTTAGTGATTTTATGTGGTTCCTTCAAATTGTACAAACATTAATTTGATTGATGTCTGCCCTATAGGCATACTAAATTTGTCATGTCATGTAATTTCTGTCGTGAAACCAACGAAACTTATTTCCACCTGAAGGAATTAAGGATATCGCTGCAGATAACCATAAGTCATAAAAACCAATTTAATGAACACTTTATTTTGAGATATGAATTTCTTCCCTCTTAGATATTGACTTATAGAATTCCTCTTCAGTGTAGCTGTCATGAATGTCTCAGAAAAATGAAAATATGCTCTGTCCCAAAAAACGTTACTCAATAACATAATAACAATTACAAATTCGAAATGATTCTTATGTGAGAAATATGGAATACAGTATCAAAACAATGAAATTATCAAATGTATTGCAACAATGAATTAAAAGTTTTCAAAAGAGAGCTAAAGAATTGAAAATAAGCGAGTTTTAGCATATCAATATCGTATATCAAATCCAAGTTTCATCTTGGTTAGCATCTCTCTATAGCTACACAGTAAATCCCAAGAATAAATTCTATCTTGAAATCGGAAAAAAAACGCTGCAGCACGTTTATCTACTCAAAGATAAAATTTATCTTCCGGAAGATAAATTTTTTTCCACGAAAATATTTATGTCAAATGCGTAAGCCTATGTAAACTGGAAAGAGCGGCTATTTTCACCGAAATTCGGTGAGGCTAGATTCAAAATTTTCGGTGGGTCTATGAAACCTGGAAAGGACGATTATGTTTACTGAAATCCTCGAGGATCAACGGCCTGACACGAGTATTTCCTTGAGAAATTTGAAAATTCTGGCGGCATTCTTTGGTTAAATCACCTTCGAAAATTACGCGAGGGTCTTCTACTCTTCGCAGATATTGTGAGAATCCATTTCCCCTTATTACAAACAACACTTCATTTACATGATTCAAACCAAAAAAACCATTATTCTACACTTACACGATATATAGACTGCACTTAGGTTACCTTATAGTGCATGTTTACAAATTTAAAAGTCTTCATCAGAGTCGACAGAAACTAAAGGTTCGTCCGACAGAAGTAAAGGACTGAAGTTGGCTGAGTGTCCTTGTTCTCCGCATCGCAGAAGCTCTAACCGGCCAGGGTTTAGAAGCCAAGTTCAGTCCTTTACTTCTGTTGGACGAATCTTTAGTTTCTGTCAACTCTGATGAAGATTTTTAAATTTATAAACAAGCACTATAAGGTAACCTAAGTGCAGTATCGTGTAAGTGTAGATTAATGGTTTTTACATTCTCATCCTAATGAGAAGGTATTGGTTTTATGTGAAAAATGACTTTCGCGGATTCCATCAAATGTCGACGTTTTGAGACCCCCTGAGTCAGAAAAAATAGTTTTTACGTCGGTGTCTGTCTGTCGTTGTCGTTGTCGGCGTTGTCTTCGTTGTCGTCGTTGTCGTCGTTGTCGTCGTTGTAGTCTGTAAACACGATAACATTTGAAAAAATCATCCGATTGGATTGCCCCTTGGCCTAGTTCACAAGCGTGTGGAAAGAAAGGACGAGTTCGTCAGCCAGCTATTTTGGACAAAATTTCGAAAAATTAGAGCATTTTTGACATTTTTGTGACAATTTTTTTTCGAAATTTGACATTTCTACTTACGGCTCTTCATAGCACATGGAAATTTGAACAATTTATCCTTATGACTTTTTTCGATAAAAGTAAAATTGTCAGAGCTATAGGATTTTCAAAATCCAAAAAAACAAGCGAAAATTAACATTTTGAGCCAAACAACGCACGATATGAAAAAAAGTCAAGATAAGAAAAGTGTTTCTTTTTGCACGTCCTACAAGGGTATCATAACGACTTTTTGAATTTTCTTGAAAAATTGAAAATTCACATTTTTATTGCACAAAAAATAATGAAAAATCCAAAAATTTAATTTTACGGACAAACTATGCAAGTTACGACAATAAATAATTGAACAAAAATTATGCACTCAAAAAAGATCTACAAATTTGTTATTGGTCACTTTTTGGTAGGATGTATAGTTTTTGTATTATTTGTAAAAATTACATTAACAGTGAAAAAATCAGCCCGATAAGTGGGCACATTCTCATCAAAACTTTGCTTATTTATTTTCTTTTTCATCTCGTGTGTGTTTTTTCAAAATATCTCATTGTTTTCATGTTCTCAATACTATTTCTAACCATTAAAACAATAAAATAACTATCATTAATGCTCACGGTACTTGAAAATTTGTATTTTTACATTCTCATCCTAATGAGAAGGTATTGGTTTTATGTGAAAAATGACTTTCGCGGATTCCATCAAATGTCGACGTTTTGAGACCCCCTGAGTCAGAAAAAATTGTTTTTACGGCGGTGTCTGTCTGTCGTTGTCGTCGTTATCGAAGCAACGAAGCGCGAAGCGCGAGTGTCTTGATGAGAATGTGTTCCTTAAGGTCGATAGAACCTTAAGTAAATTATTTCTTCTTTTTATGTAAAACTGACGTAATTAAACCAAAAACAAGTCATAACGATGAAGTTTACTACGAGAGTATTAGCCCACGAAGCGCGCAATAGCGAGCACACGATGTGCGAAAACCTATAGAAGAACCAAGTTTAAAGCGTCAGGTAAATGTGTCCGAGCGCGTAGCGCGAGGTGAACACACTATCGAGCGCGAAGCGCGAGATGAATACCTAATCGAGCGCGAAGCGCGAGATCCAACAGGTGCGCGCCCTAGTCGCGCTCAAACTTGCGAGCGAAGCGAGCCGCGTGCGAAGCGCGCGATGAGAATGTGCCCGCAAAGCGGGCAGATTTTTTTGGTTTGAATCATTTAAATAAAGTGTTGTTTGTAATAAGGGGAAATGGATTTTCAAAATATCTGCGAAGAGTTCAGTAAGTCAGCCCTATTGATGATACCCTCGTGTAATTTTCGAAGGTGATTCAACCAAAGAATGCCGCCAGGATTTTCAAATTTCTCAAGGAAATACTCGAGTCAGGCAGCTGATCCTCGTGGATTTCAGTAAACATAACCGTCCTTTCCAGGTTTCATAGACCCACCGATAATTTTGGATCTAGGCCCACCGAATTTCCGTGAACCTAGCCGCTCTTTTCAGTTTACATAGGCTCACGCATTTGACATAAATATTTTCGTGAAAAAATGTATCTTCTGCCAGATAAATTTTATCTTTCGCAAGATAAATTTCATCTTCCGTCAGATAAATTTTATCTTTGAGTAGATAAACGTGCTGCAGCGTTTTTATCCGATTTCAAGATAGAATTTATTCTGGGGATTTACTGTGTAACATTCAATACCTTCTTTACAAGTAAATTATTATCCTAAAAGATAATAAAACATATTAGTAGTATAGCTATTTGTTAAATATAAAAAATTGTTATTTTCTAGGCCACCAGATTAATAACTTAAATTTTATTTAGGCTTTGGAGAATGACGATCGAAATGTCTGTGTTATGTATAGAGCATCTAGGTGGCTGTAGTGACTGTAGTGAACTATGAAATTCCTGCTATAGTGAACCACTGGAATATCTGTTTTATGTATAGGACATTCGGGTGGATGTGGTGATTGTAGTAAACCATTAAATATTCGGCAATCCCATAGTCATATTGACGATAAGTCTCAGGAAAAAACTCAAAACGTCCTACTTTTTCTAAGAATGTCTGAGAAAAATTAATGATTGATCAATTAGTCGTAATTTATTAGTTATGATAGTAAACTTACTTGAAAATGAGAAATGAAGTTTTCAAAACAAAATGAATAATAAAATGAGGTTTGAAAGCAATTTGATTTATTATAAAGACCGATTTATTAGTTAGCCTAATCAAATAAAAACCAAAAACTCATCGAGATAGAACAAGAGAGTTCAAAAAAGATTACTTAGAAAACGACTAAGACCGCTGTGATATAGGGCTGGTATTATAAGAGCCGAGGAACAGATTTTTTCATATAATTTAGTTTTTTGATATTTATAATAAATAATATTGCCTTGCTTTGTGAGAAATCCTCATGAAAAAGGTCAAGTTGGCTAGTAGTACTCAAAACGTGTTCTAATGTTATAGGCCAATTATAAAAACAAAACTCATGAACACTGGATCTAGAAAGGAAAAAAAAATTTCTTAATGTTCAACTGTTATCATTTAGAAAGTAATTGAGAATGTTTAACAAGAATTTGAGTATTTCACGCCTAACACATCAAGATGCTAAATGAAAATGTATTAGATAATATATGTATATATGAGATAAATATTTTCCTTTGCGAGATATTATGTTTCATATTGATAACAAGAAGCGCATTTATATGTGTACACAAAAGTCTGAAATTAATTATGTTGCCTGAATTTTTTGTGTGGGTGACTTGTTTCCAAATATGAAAAATGTTTTTTTTTATTCAAGTTGATGATGCAACGTCATAGCCTAAGTCAGTTAACAGAAAAGCGAACAACCATATATAATATTTGGGGAAGAAATTAGAATTTAGACATAGATCTCCGGGTCCAAACTTATTATGGACTTAGTTATAGCATACTATTAAAATTGATTCCTTGTTTTAATGTTCCTTCTCCAGTGTAGTCAAAAGACATTGTTTCGAAAATCCCCTGACTTTTCTCTGACCAGATTTTTATTGTCCGTGACACTTAATATTCAAAATATAATAGTGTAATATTAATTTTCAATACAACAGGATGAATGTTCCACTGAAAAAAATTACTTTTCAACCAAATTTCGATGACTTGTACAAGAGTTCAATAGTCCTAATTTATTATAAGGGATATCAAGAGATTCTGAAAGATTTAAACGGATTGTTATGATTTCAATTAATTTTAAACCGATTGCAAGGATTTTAAGTTATCTTGTGAGATTTCGAAATATTTCACAGAATTTGAGGGATTTCGTCTTTATTATATTACTTCATTATTCATTAATTTATAATTTTAATTTTTGTTGAGAATCATCTCTCCAGTTGAAAATTGACCTATTTCATTGAAAATTCATTTTATTAGAATTGAAATTAATTTTCAATTTAAAAATTTATTTGTTTATTTTTTGGCTGAACCTTCATTTTCTTTGGGATAGAAATTAAACTATTTGGTAAAAAATTCATGTATTTTGTTGAAAAATCGTCTTGATAACAAATAGTTTCATTGTTGAAAATTCAACTTTTTCGATGAAGATTTAACTATTTCTTTCAAATATTTGTAGTTCTCGATTGAATTCAACTGAAGAAAAATCTCTCTTTTTTTTGCTCAAAAATAACTTTTTAAACTAGAAATTCAACGATTTCTTTTTTTGTATTGATTTCAATTGATTGAAAATATTTTTTTTCATGAAAATTAATTATCTAATCTAAAAATTTAACGACGCTATTTTGGTTGAAATCTCATCTTTTTAGGTACAAGTTGAACTATTTTTTGTACTCAGCTTTTTTGTCAAAAATTCAACTGTTTCGTTTGAAATCCATCCTTTTAATTCAAAAATTCGTCGTTTTAATTTAAAAATTTATCTTTTATGGTGAAAAAGTCATATTTCTTGTTTGAAAATTCAACTGTGTTCGGAAGAATCGTCTTTTTTCCTTGAAAATGTAAGTATTTGGTTCAAAATTAATCTCTACCTAAGAATCTCAACTATTTGGTTGTAAATGCAAGTTTTTGGTTAAAAATTCATTTTCTTTTTCTCACAATTGGTCCTTTTGGGTTGAAAATGTAACTCTTTTGGAAGGAACTTCTTTTAAAAAGAAAATTCACCTATTTTGTTAAAACCACAATATATATCTTGACGCTAAGTCTTAGAAATTTAAGGCGCTCCATATTGAATTAAATATGGTACCAACATTAGTTTTATACAAAATTATTTATTCCCCCTTACTTTCTTGGAAAATTTACGTATACAGCTGAAATCACTAAAAACGCGAGAAAATACTACAGCTATCAGCAAGAGGGGATAGGAGGCTGTGGTATTCCGCAATTGGTAACATGGATGGCCCGTAATTAAAATTTGCTCACATAGGCTAAAAGTCGAATTTGTTACAGCGTTTAAAATCGTTTGATCGTAGCTTCATAATTTGCCTTGACAACAAAATCATACCCTAGAGTAGGGAGCCGCTCTTATTGGCTCATCTCGATAATTGCTCTGTATATAGCTCTATATTCAAATTTAAACCATGATTTATTATAATAATTCTTTTCAGTACAATATAATCAAGGTTACATCCATGCAACTAATAATCCTTTGTCCTCCTTGAGATCAATGGAGGTTCTATTTATCCACCCAAATCGCGTTCATTGAACAATGAAGCAGTACTATACAGAATCGAATTGATTCACACATCCAATATATGTGTCTTCCCTCAACTACCTGCAGCCCCTTTAGCAGCAGCAGAAACGGAAACGTCGGCAAATATTGTCGTGAACTAATTGCCCAAGTTGGCTGCACGCAGTTTCGCGTATTGTTGTAGCATGTATTATCATCATAGCCAACGCCTGCAACTCGACAAAAACATAGTTACTAGCAAAATTTGAACTTCAATCTTCATCTTCGTGTTCTGAAAGTCCCGTTGATGTCCTTGCTTTCCGAGCTTCTGACAAATAGTTCAAGTTTTGTACAACGTGTTGCTTCACTCGTAACGACGGTTGCCTAAGAGCACGAAACTTGGGCTGCAATCCTTCACAGATGCTTCCTTTGGCACGTTTTCACGTACATATGCAATATATACTACAGAAAAATATAAGTACATAGGACCACATTCTGGGCAGTGCTGGCTGGCGCCAAAATTTAAGCTGCAGACAGAACTCATTTATTTAGGGCCAAATATATCCTCTTAATCCGTTTCGAGAGAAGGTCCAAAGCGCAATGTAAACTGTCGCGCGAATACAATAACACAGCCCCATAAAAAAATATTCCCAGTGCATTTCAAGTTTATTTTTCCAAATATCATAAATATTGTAATTCAAATCGGAAACTGTGATTCAAACCCCTAAGAAACTAGAGTCATGAATTGGAACTGAGATTGTTTTTCCATTTGTCTTTAAAGAAGGATCTCAAAGCACCTGTGGTTCTGACGATTACATTGTCATTGCGACACTCGCACTTCACAATCGATAATTAGGTTATAGTCAGTTCTCTTTGGAACCTAGAACGATGCAGACAAAATTGAACAGCATATAAGTAGTAGGTATATTCTTATTATAATGTTAATTAAAAAAAAAAACACATTTTTTTAAATTCATCAAATAGAGACAAGCAATTAAATAACAAAACAAGACAATTAGATAGATCAAGCCGCAGGCTTTGATTTCGGTCGTTCGAACTTTAGTTCTAAGAAAACGCTACTATGGTTGATTAATCTAGAACATTTTCAATTTGTGTCCAATTGAAAAATTTCAGAAGAATAGTTTGTGAATTTTTTTAATTCCACTAAAAATAATGCTTCAAACAGACGGGTCTCAATTGGAAAATTTCGTGAGAATACTCCCGAAATATATTTCATATCTAGTAAAAATTGGAAATAATATTTCTCTATCAAAAATGCATTTTCTTTAATTTTTTGAAAATCTTAAAAATTTTGAGAAGCATATAACTTTTAATTGTTATCAAAATTAAAAATGGCATGTGGATAATTTTCATGCCATTTTGTTGTGTACCAGAAACTTCAACAAAATTTCCAAAACTCATAAACTCATTTTCTTTTAAAATTTGAGAATGCTCTAATTTCTTAAATTTGTTCTAACCAAAAAATTTATCATAAATAGTTTAGAAATATATTTGATGTCTTGTAATTTTTTTTTATCAAATTCCTCAATCTATCAGAAGAATAATGCCTTTATTTTCGAAAATTCTCAGAATTTTGAAAGTTTTGAAAAGGATATGGAAATCTGACAGAGAATTTAGGTTCAGCAGTTCAAAATACATAGAAATTGTCTATTTAAGCCCACTGTACACAAAGCTTTACTGATTGGGGGGAGGAAGGGATGTACAGAGTTCAAGACCCTACTACTTGGAAAAAAAAGTTTCCAGGACCTTCAAACGTGAACAGTCAGTGGCGTGTGCCATATAACTTTTGCAAAATCATTTTCATTTACTTGTGTTAACCATCACTTTTAGCAAACTTTTCGCGTTCTAATAAACCTAAATCTTCCTCTGTTTGATTCTCTTTATACTGATTCGTGTTCATTCGTCAATGTTCCTGTTTTGTGAGATGATTTTAGAAATCTGTTACTTGAGAATATTCTCCATTAAGTTATAATGAGAGTGAAGAATTCTCTTACCAATTGTCAAAATGTCCAATTTGCATTATTGAAGCTGGAGATTTTATATCATTACTTCTACCTTTAAAGTATTTTTCTTTGACAAGCATCTGAGATTAACAAATTATTTGATTGTGAACCAAGCAGAAATAGCTTTTCCTTTTATTTGCATCATCGCAAAAGATAGCGGAAAGTCGCAAAAAATAGTGAATAAAAGAAATTTTTTTTAAACTGAAGAATTATTAAATGCGTCACATACAATAAAATTGTCACTCAATTTTAGATGAACCCATGATGGTCTAAAAATTAGACCCATCAATTAGACAATCTGAGCTGGAGGACAGCTTACTGAATATACGTTAGTAGGCACAGTATTTTTAACTTCTAATCCAGATGTATTCAAGATTTCAGATTTGTTTTTGCTGCCAAATGACTGGGTAGGCCTATTTTCAGTTGCACCTCGCAGACGTCTCATCATTTTCACATAAAAACTTGAGAACTCGGATCATTTATTCTTTATTTTTTGAACCATCGAGCCTCCATGGATACTAAAAAAATATTCGTGGCCGAGCTTATTGGACAACATTGGCAAGTTGTTTATCGACAAAAAAAGGCGTTTCTCTGTCTTTCCTCGCGGTTAACGATCAACATTTTTTATTAGCATCAGGGTGAAACTCCATTTATCACTCATTATACATTGTCGTGACTTACGGACAACGATTAGAAGTTTTATCTTGGCACATATCAGAGCTTATATTTGTTTGAACTAGTTTTAATGTAGCAAATATAATTTATGCCAAAGAATACTTCTACAAAGGAAACTTTTAAATGAAGAGTCTTTGAAAAAAGTCAAACACGCTGTTTTTCTGACCTCAAAAGAAATGCTAACCCTCTGGCTCTGAATACTTCAGTATATCTTCCAAATACGTCCCATTGGATTTCTTCAGGGGTGCTTTATATACCTCGATACATACATTTATCAGTTGCTGTATAAAAACACTTTATTTTCACATAAATATCTATTTTTTTCAAACTGAAGCACTATGCATCAGATCTCAGAGAGAAATACAATGGCACTTCACCAGGCGGCGCCACCAAAGTACCATTGAACCGGGAGTGACCGTTTGACCTTTCCTAATTTGAAATGACTTTAAAACTGTGATCAGATCGAGCAGACATCTGCTGCTACGCATTGATTTAGAAGAACGAGAAGAATAAATATAAGGACTGGTGGAGCATTCTTCAAATATTAAATGTGTAACTTGTTCGTTAGCACTGATCACCCATAGCTAAGGGGGATTCCCACCACTGCCGCAAACGTGCAGGAAAGCCCAGTGTGGCTCTGTGCTTCTCCAACGTCCGCGCACACAGGGCCTTCAAGTTTTCTGAAATTCGTTCAAATACATAAATGATTCGACATATATTTTATACTCAATTGAAATAAAATGTTTTTTTCCATCGCACATACAAGAATACTATTACTGTTCACAAAATCACTGCAAAATCATTATAATGAACTCATTCATATTATTCATTGAATGAAATTTCTTTACTGTGTGTAAATCGTGAAAATGGAAATAGGCAAGTAGTAAAACGCAGACTATATATAAGTGAACTCAACCTCGTGCTTTATTTTTTCCTGTACATCTCGAAAAGCTTCAACACTTTAAAATAACAAAGTCCTGGCATATCGCGACCGTATATGAAGTCTAAATGATAAAGTTTTTTCCTGGTTATCATTTCTCTATAGATAACGTTTGGTACCTTTCTAACAAGTATATCAATATCCTGTGAAAATATGAAATATTTCATTTTTCAATGCCAATGTTTGCTTCAGTTTGGCATATAGTATTTTACAGTGGTCTACAGATAAGAAAATTCATTACCTGATTTTGAATTATTATGTCATTAAGACCTTGAAAAATAGCTAGCGGTATGTTCACTTTATTTATAGGATATTCCGGAGGATCTTGTGTATTGTATACTTTCATATTTTCAGTGCTTCCATAGTCATATTGACGAAAATGACCTAGATATAATAATCATAACAATTTGTTATCTTGATATGAATCATGTCAGGGAAAATCGTTTCTTTTTATACTTTTCCAATCGTAAATAAAGAATAAATGTATTTAATGTATACCTGGATTAAGATTTAAGAATCCAAAATAGAATAACTGCTTAGTGGAAATTCCGGCTGGAAAATACGTCAAGTATTTGACCAAACTTGCCTGAAAATTTTATAAACGTTACTCACTAGATTTTTAAAGTATAAAAATTCCTTTGAAAGTACGTAACAGTCAATTTGGCTCATCTGATATTGTACTGATATGCAAACGTAGAAAAAAATAATATTATTTATTTTTCTTCTAATTAGGGAAAATTTTTAAATGCTTACTGGATCTTTTTCATCAGTGCCATCTCCAGCGAGTGAAAATAATATGAAAAAACATAAGAATTGCGTGATAGCCCCCTCACTGCAGAGTATATGCGTTAAAACTCTCCATAAAGATGAGGCTGGTACTATCTCGAAATGTCCTATGGTCTCTACGAGTGCCTGATATTATTCAAAAGTAAGGTTCATTACTTAAATTTATATAAAGTGATTGAATATGATTGATTATAAGCAAACGTAACTAACTGATAGTGAAAATATACCAAGTGATTTAAAATCAAACTCACCGACAGAGGATATGAAAATTGAAAAAGAATATGTACAACACCACTAAGAGCACCGAGGTATACGGCTGGTGCTAAAAGAGCTGACATACGGATTTTTTTATTGTATTCAGGTTTTAGAGATCCCATGATAAATAATATTCCACCACCTTGGGAAAACCCCACATAAAAAAGATCAGGTTGTCCAGTAGATTCCAAAATATAATCTATCGTCGCAGGCAAGTCATAAAAACCAATCTCATGTCCACTTGATTGTGAAGTTGGAAAAAATTTCATTCTTATACATAACTTTGATTTTTATATATTTATGTCCATAGAATGTGATAATGAACACAAGAAATACAATCATAAAATCTCTCCAAAAAAATACTTGAGGACTGATAAATAAAGTGTTCTGTATTCAATATCAATTTTCAAAAATGGCTGTAATTGCTTTACCTGAAATTCCAGAATTGATAACTTGTTTCTAAATAGGTCACGTGTTTTTTTGAATACGTTACGCCACGAGCATTAAACAACCACACGTCATAGCCTGAGTCAGCTAGAAGAAACGCTGCAAAGAAATAGAAAATTATAAAAAAAATAGTATTAGTTATCATATATATATGTATATATATATACACTTGGAAATAGAATACCTAAATTACTGTTACTAATTACTGCACTAAATCTGAAAGTGTATATTTGATCTGCAGTCCAATGTTCCATGAAGGTAACATGCTTTTATTTTTCCATATTGATACCGATTTTTTTAGCAATTGAATGCCGCTACAGCAAAATTGATACCCTAAGATTGACGGTCTTGAATTTTTTTACTATTTTTGTTATACGTATTCATAATATTCAAATATATATTTCCAATTACCGAGTGATACATTAGGACCATTAAGAACCCAATCAACTGAACTTCCCATGATTCCATGAGAGCAAAGAGCTACTGGTTTTTCTGATTGAGATTCATTAGGTTTTTTAAAATGTTTAAATACACGATGAATTGTTAGAATGTAACCATCTTCTGTTGTAACATCATGTTCTTCGAAAGAGTAACCATAATCTTCAACTATATCCCTCTACAAAAATATGATATATTCTAAAAAATGTATAATTGTAATATCTTGTTTATTTTGTTACCTTACAAGTTAGGTACTACAAAAAATACTTGAGTTTTAATTTAAGTATGTAACTGTAATCATGCAACTAAACTTACGATTTTTTTCGCCGAATCCAGAGGCGTGCAGTTTACAATAATTCCTATATGCACAGTAAGGCCAATTATAATGAATATATTTCTTATCGACATATTCAATTAAAAACTTATAATCGAGTGCAAATATTTACTTGGTTTCGATTTTTTTTTAATATCATCAACAATGTTGAACGTGTGCAATAGAAGTAGATACTGTCTACTTAAAAGTAATGTACTTTTCGCTTCGTAATTAGTATCGGAACTTGTTACCTTATCAGCATTTATCAGCAGATGATAAGTTACAAAATAATGTATTGCACAATAAGAAGCCGTCTGTTATTTTCAAAATTTACTAATGTTTATTATGAAATTTTTTAAATTGTACTTTCTCAATTTTATTAATAATTTTTTTATGGCCATAAATGAAAAGCAAAAGATTTTCCAAGTACTGATATTATAACAAATATGGCATTTGGATCACATGTACAATCGTTAATTTTTGATGTGATCAAAAATGAAGCCTCAAATAATTTTAGGGTATAAAAAGGAGATCAATGTTAACACATAGACATATATTTTGAAATATTTTAGTCTGCATACTTAATATATGAACACTCGAATTTCCTTAGGAGTAACAGCCTAATTGTATAACAAATCAACGACATTACTAATAATAATATTAATAATATTCCACCACCTTGTGAGAAAAACTTGCATAAAAATATCAGATTGACAAGTGGTTTATCAAACATAGTCTATCGTCGCTGGTAATTTTTTGAAGGAGTTTCTTTTGTTTCCAATGTACGATTTAAACATGTTTCTTTTTGTAAAATGTCTTCAATATTAGAATGGCAGTTTAATTATAATACTTCTTGATTTAGCCACGGTTTGAAATTTCATTCTCTTGATATGTTCCGAAAAAATTTAAAATTTTGAATTAAGCAAGCTCTCGCATATCAGAACCGTATATTAAATCCATATGATTAAGTTTCTTCTTAGTTATCATTTCTCTGTATATAACATTGGGTAACTTCTGAACAAGTAGATCAATATCCTAGAGGATAATTAAATATAATAATATTATACTAGTTTGCCAAATAATAAAAAATTCTAATTCACTCACCGAAGTAGTAATTATAATGTCGTTTAGGCCTTGGAAAATAGCGATAGGTATATCTGTTTTATGTATAGGGTATTCGGGTGGCTCCAGTGATTTATAAACGATGAAATTTTTGGCACTTCCATAGTCATATTGACGAAAATGGCCTAAATTTGATAATACCAATTATTATTATTAATAAAATACGTTTATTCATTGGCGACGATCATATTTCTCTATTAATTTGATTAGCAATGAATAAAAACATTCAGTGAACACTTGCCAGGATTAAGATTAAAGAATCCGAAATAAAAGAACTGTTTAGTAGAAACTCCAGTTGGGAAGTACGTCAAATATTTAGTCAAACTTGCCTGTAAAATTCAAAGATAGTAATCAAAATTACTTGTTCATAATCCTACAAAAATGTAAATAAAGTAATGCTGTCTTCTTAGTATAGAATCCTAAAATGTATAAAAAAGGATGACAAAATCCAGTTTCCTATTCAAAACATAACTTTCAAGTATGGTTGCTCTATAAAATATCATTATTTAATTTCATTGTGTCCTTTTCATGGGTAGCGGATGTTTTCAAATTCTTACAGGATCTTTTTCGTCAGTACCATCACCAACAAGTGCAAAATATGCCCGATAGCATAGAGATTGTGTCGGAGCACCCTTACTGCAGAGAAGATTGGTTAAAACTCTCCATAAAGAAGAATCAGGGAAAAGTTCGAAATGTCCCACTTTTTCTAATAGTGCCTAAAACAGCAATTGTCGAGCAATAAGTCGCCTTTGATTAGTTATAGTGATAAAAAAACTAAGAACAAGATCAAAGTGTGCAAACCAAAAAAGCATAGCGAAATGAAGTTCTCTAAGGAGTCCGATTATTTAATGTCGATTCACCAAGTATCTTTGTGAAACGAAAACCAAATAAAATTAAAACTCACCGATAAAGGATACGAAAATTGAAAAAGAGTATGTATAACTCCACTCAGGCCACCTAGGTATACGGCTGGTGCTAAAAGAGCTGCCATACGGATTTTTGTATTGTATTCAGGTTTCAGAGATCCCATGATAAATAATATTCCACCACCTTGAGAAAACCCCACATAAAAGAGGTCAGGCTGCTTAGTGGTATGTAAAACATAATCGATTGTCGCAGGTAAATCATAAAAACCAATCTCATGACCACTGGATTTAGAGAAAGGAAAAAATATTTTAATAAATTTGTGAGCACGAATTAATAATCTGAAAAAGTGCTTGCCAAAAAGACATATAATTTACAAGAATATATTTTGTCCAATGTGGAAACTTGAAATTCAACAAATTTCATATACAAATTTGACAAAAGTTCCAAATTTTAATGTTTGAAATTAATTTAAAATTGATTTTTTTTTCATCAGAAAAATTTAATTATTAAATAGTAGGTATATCAAAATACGTCCAATACGTTTTCAATTTTAGGCTTCTGAAGTTAAATAACTATCACTCATCATAATTGGCGAAAGTTATAACACTGTTCTGGTGCATAATTAATTGAGTGAGTTTGAAAGAAAAAGCGATGAGATGACAATTTTTGGTAGGATTCACATGAAATACATCCATCCAACATAATATTTGTTCTCGTGATGATTTATATCAGTAATTGAAATTTCGTATATGCATAAGAGTATTGTTTTAATAATGTTACCTGAAGTCCCAGAATTGATAACTTGTTGGCAAATATTTCACATGTTTCTTTGAATTTGTGACGCCACGAGCATTGAATAACCATACGTCATAGCCTGAGTCAGCTAAAAGAAAAGCTGAAAAACAAAATTAGGGTAAAAAATATAAGTATATTGAAAGAGTTATTTCAAGGCACTCAAATATTTAGCCAAATGTTCAAAGATTTACAAAAACAATAAATCCGAGTTAAAAATATTATTTCACTTTTTAAATTCCTCCTTCTGCCTCCTTTTGTTAGAATTTTGCACACTTTATGCCTTTCTACATAAATCACAGTATCTTTATCGCTACGGAATATACTTATGTACCTAAATAGAACATTTATTTACATTTGTAATATAATTTTTTACATTTTGAACTTTACAAATTGATACGTTTTGTCCAGAAAGAACCCAGTCAACTGAACTTCCCATGATACCATGGACGCAAAGTGCTACTGGTTTTTGCGATTGAGATTTTACACGTCTGTTAAATAATCGATGCACTGTGATAATGTAACCATCTTCCGTTGTAACATAATGTTCTTCAAAAGAATGGCCATAATCTTCAACAATGCTTCTCTGAAAAGGATTATTGTTAAGGCCTAACAAAATTATTGATTTAAAGAACTGCTAGCTTTAAATGCATTTCTTCACCAAAGGATTGAAGTAATATATGGATTCGAAAATGTTAGTTCCGAGAAGAGCAGAATGTACAAATATTGCATTAGGAAAATGTCTCAAATTGTTGAATCTGAATGATTGAATTTGACATGCATAAAAAACATTCTTCCGAGGAAACTTGATTTAAATGTTGTAGGTGATGTACTTGGTTTACTAATTTTTGTTTGTTTGTTGAATTAACGCATTTTAAACATCGCAGAAAGCTTTCGCATGTAATTGAACTAACTATTTGCTTTGAAGAATCTGGATCTCCACATTTCACATAAAGACCAAAACTACTAATAGCGATAATTGACATTAATATATTGATTGTCATGTTTTATGAATGTTAATTATGAAAGAAACAGGAGAGGAAGTGAAGGATACTCGGTCTACTTTTAATTAACGCTTTATTTGTCCGTTTTATACGATTGGTATATCACCACGTGATACAAGACAGTATAGGTATATTTAATGGTGTGTTTACCCATGTTTCAATATCAAGACATATTTTCAGGGATTTGAGCTGGTTTAATCAGATTGTACAAACATTCAATTTATTGATATCTTCCTTAATGGCATACTAAATTTGTCACGGCATATCATCCCTGCTATTAAACCAACGAAATTAATCTTCACCTGAAGAAACAGAAGCTTTAAATTTAAATTTCTCTTATTCGAGGTATTGAGCAATAGCATTTTTTACAATGTAGCTGTCATGAACATGATAGAAAAATTTAAAAATATGCTTTCTCCTGAAAAAAATTGTGTTTAATATGATTATAAGCATTAGAAATTCAAAAGGATGCGCATGTGTAAAATATGGAATACAGTATTAATACAATGAAACTTAATTTAATGATTTGAAGTATCATTTGTTTGATAGGATTGAAAAAACTGAAAATTTGTGAATAAAAGAATTCTCGCATATCAGAACAGCATATTGAGTCCAAGTTTCATCTTGGATAGCATCTCTCTATAGTTATCTTCAAATACGTTCTTCACATGTAAAGTTTTATCCTAGAAGATGATAAAACATAGTTGTATAGTTATTTGTCAAATATAAAAAATTGTTATTTTGTAGCCCCCAGATTAATAACTAAAATTTCATTTAGGCCATCGCCAGTTTTTGCGAGTTTAGTTTTGAAAAATCATTGATTTCCGCACAATGAAAACTTCCGGTATTAGATTTTTATTAGAAAAAACTATCAATTTTATAAAGAAATTTTCTGGTTGAAAAATATGCAACGAACACATTCTCATCACGTGTCTTGTGCTTCGAACTTGATTTTGTCCAAAATGCGAACCTTTCTACATTGGGTTTAACACTATTATATCAGTTTCATTCATCATACTAACTTTAAATTTTTTTTTTTTTGCATGACATTTTATCAATTAATATTATTGAAATTCATAATGTGCATTGGAATTGAAACGAACGTATTTGCATAGTCTTATTTTTATAATTAAAGAAAGTGCGCATCCTAAAATAAAGTTTTGTTATTAAACATTTTATTGTAGCATGTGTCGTTTTCCCATATGTTTAATTTGCTTAGTTTCAATGTTATTTTTAACGATTTGAGCAAAAATACGCATCATAACGTGAAGTGGTTCTTCGAAAAATGTGATAACAAATTTTTTAACAAATCTGTGTGTTTTTTCCAAAAATTTAAGTTTTCATTTTTAATGCTAATTTTTACAATTAAAACAAAAACTACGCTCCTTTAACAAAATTATCCATGATAAATTTGTATACTTTGTTTTCGTCTGAACAACATTTGCCGAATTGATTTTTCCATAGCTTATGTCGTTTGTCGAATTTTTTTTCTAAGATTAAAACAAAGACTATGCATCCTATCAAAAAGTGATTGCTAATAAATTTGTAGAACTTTTTTGAATGCACAATTTTGATCAATTCATCTTTTTACTTACCTTGCGTTGTTTTTCCGAAGATTTGATTTTTCTATTTTCCATACTATTTTTTACGAATAAAACAAAAAATATGCATACCATCAAAAAGTGATACACAACTAATTTGTAGATCTTCTTCATATGCACAATTTTTGTTTCCTTATTTTTTAATTTCTTGCATAGTTTGACCACAAAATAGAATTTTTGATTATTTTTTTGTTCGATCAAAACTTGAATTTTTGATATTTCAAAACGTTTTTATGACGATATTTTAGGTTGAATGAAAAGCAGCGTTTTTCACTGTCTAACTTTTTTTCACATCGTGCGTTTTTTGGCTGAAAATGTACATTTTTTATTTTTTTTTTGAATTTCGAAAATGCTATAACTCCGGTTATTTCCTTTTATCAGAAAAATGCATGAGCGTAAATGGTTTGTCTTTCTAAGTACTACTGATAACCATACATAGAATTTTTGAATGTTGGAAAAAGTGGTCCCAACAATTTACAAAATGTGCTCACTTTTTGAATTTTCAGTCAAAATGGCTGGTTAACGAAATTCACCTTCATTTTAGCACAATTAAAGAGTATACCAAAGCTCAATCCAATCTGCGATTTTTTTTAAATTTATCGTGCCAACAAACTAAAAATCAGCAGACCGACAGACAGACACACAGACAGACACATTCGTAAAAACCTAATTTTAGGATTCAGGGGGTCTCAAAATGTGGACATTAGATAAAAACGGGAGGGGGGGGGGGCTCAAATTTTACACAAATCTAATACCTTTTTATTATAGGATGAAAATGTAATAATATTTTATATTGTAACATTTTTCACATAATATCATTTATAAACATATTAACAAAATTAAATTCAGATTATAATGAAAAACTTCAAATTTATCTAAATATTTAAAAAAGAAAGATTAATTTTCTAACGTAATAGATCAAGTTTCGATCCAACAGGACGAATTCCCAACCGAAAAATATTATTTTTTAACAGAATATTTGCATAAAAAAAGATTCAACCTTCAGCAAAGCAGTTGCACTGTTAAACGAATAACTGTATCAACACCACAAAAATCAATATTCAAGCAAAATGTTAAATTCAAAACCAATTAGTTGAATTTTTGGGCAGAAGAGATGAATTTTCAATAAAAATAGTTTCAACTTTCAATGAAATAGTTGAATTTTAAACCTATAGAAGTGGGGTTTCAACAAAATCGTCAAATTTTCGTTTATGAAAGATTAAATTTTAACCAGTGACATTTGAATTTTCAACAAAACAGTTACATTTTTGAAAATTTTCAACGAAAAGATGAATTGTCAGCAACAAAAATATAATAATTGATAGTTCAACCAAGAAGAAATGAATTTCTGACAAAATAATCAAATTTTCAACTTCATAGTAATATTTGAATTTTTACCAAGAAAGATGAATTTTCAACAAACAATGTAATAGTTGATATTTCAACCGAAAATGAAATTTCTACCAGAAGTGATGAATTTTAACATCAAAAAGACAAATATTTGAGCAAATAGTAAAATTTGTAACCAAAAAATGTTAGCTGATAGTAAAAAAGTTGAATTTTCAATGTAAAAACTTGTTTTATGCAAAAAAAGACGAATTTCTAACACAGAAGTCAAATTTTCATCCAAGGAAATGAATTTGCAACTGAAATTAAGAATCTTAAGCTAAAATAGGTAAATTCTCAGTTAAAAACATCAATTTCTAACCAACAAAACACAGGAAATTTCCAACAAAAGAGGTGAATTTAAAATAAAATGATGTATTGAGAGAAAAAGATTTTTCAACGATATGGTTCCACCTTCAACGAAGTATTTCAATTTTCAGCAAAAACATAAATTTTCAAGAAAAAATGTAATAGTAGACATTTCAACCAAAAAAATTTCGAATATAAAATATCAAAAAAACTGTTAACTTGAATCGTCACGTAGTAGCAACTACAAAAAAAGAATGACAAAAAATTAATATAAAAAAAATAAAAAATAAACTATTTTCAATTCATAGAAACCACAGCAAGGATATTACTTTTCCTTCATTTTTTTTTCATTCTTACAATTTTTACAATATCGAAATTGAAAATTTGAATTAATTTTGCTTCACAGTAATTTAAAGTGCCTCTTATAGAAATTCCCTGACTTTTGCAAATTTTTTTAGAATTCCCTGACTTTTCAGATTGCTCAGCTCCTTCCTCAATCTCCTCCAAAATTCCTTGAAAAATTTTCGCATGTTTCATATCGATCCCACAAAGAGCCCTCAATTCATAAAATCAATATAAATTACTAATGTACTGATCTCAAATTAAAGTACTAGTGAAAGAAACAGCAGTAAAGAAAACTCGCTGTACCTTCCAGAAACATTTGGGATTTTTTTATACGATTGGCATACGTCCACGTAATATAGGAAATACAAAATGTGTTTACCCTGGTCTCGGAATCATAGCACATTTTTTGGATATTTTAGCTTGCGCATACGAGTTGTACAAACATGTTTTTTGTTTCTGCTTCGATGGGATACTAACTTTGTCATGTCATTTCTAATATTAAACAAACCAAAATAATCTTCACCTGAAGAAATATTGCCTATCGTCGCAGGTGAGTCATAAAAACCAATCTAATGGCCTCTTTATTCAGGAATTTTAAATTCGTTTATTTGAAATAATGACGGATGGAATTTTTCACAGTCTGGCGCTCATAAGTGGTAAATATGTTGTTGTTTTGAATCAGAACGTTAAAAGCTGTTCAATTTAAAAATATATATTACGTCTTAACCCAAATTTATTTGAAACTAGTTTCAACTAGTCAGCATGCGAAATTAGCTCGAGCATTCTTCAAAACTAGTTTCGACCAGTCAAAACGCGAAGTGACCAAGTCTTTTTGTAAAAATCCGAAGATTTTTTAAATTTCATCTTATTTTGTTTTTCAACTGAAAATATCAGTTAAAACAAGATTCACCCAATTGCGCTATTTGAAAAACTTATTTTAACTGTAGTACTCAGTGTGGTTCAAGATATGACCAATCACTCTTCTGTGATCAGACGCTAGCACGTATTTTTTTAGAGGGCGTGTTGGAATAGTGGTTCGAGATGTGAGCAATCACTCTTCTGTGACCAGACGCTACCACGTGTTGTTTTTGAAGGTGATCTGGAAAAGTGGTTCAAGGTGTGACCAATCACTCTTCTGTGATAAGA